>VXAD01008443.1:60773-164869 GCA_013399195.1 Dicrurus megarhynchus
TTTATTATATTTATTATATTTATTATATTTATTATATTTATATTCCTTTCCAGTCAGCTTAGAAGAGCTGGGTGTCCTCCTCCCTCACCTCGGTGTGTGTTTCTTGGATAAATGACCTCATAATATTCAAACCAGCCTTTGATTTAGAATTCCTCTCTATTACAGGGATTTGTATTTTTATAGCATCTTTTAGGAGCCTTTTGAGTTGAGTCATTAAATATATATTTTTAATAACCTCTGTGTCTTAAAAGGACAGTGTGAAATGTAAGGACTGGAAATCAAATAGTGATTCCCCTGACTTCTGAATTAAGTTGTTTTATTACAAATCCGTGTGAAGTTCACTTTTTTCCCTTCATCTTGTGATTTCACAGCCTTTTTTTTTTTTTCCTAATTTTGAGCTGACCAATGATTCTCATAGTTGATTCTTTCAATCTGTAACATCCCAGATCTTCCAGAACCCTGTAGAACAGGCTGTGAAAATTAACTCCTGGACAGGGAGTTTAACGAACATTTTAAAGACCAGCTTAGAAGCTGAGATCCTTCTCCGTCAGAATTAGCAAATTGAGAATAAGACTCAGCATAGCTTTGGGGAATCTTCAATGGAATTCGTAAGAAATTGTGAATATGGCAAGAATAACATCTTTGGCTTTGCTTCAGGTGTCTGTTGGACACTTCCCACGGGATTAGAGGCAACTTTGCAGAGCTAAAGGAAGCTTTTGGAAGGAAAATGGAAAACATAAATAGGAAGCGTTTGTGAAACAGCGGTGTTGGATCAGATTGCACTGAAGATGAGATTTTAAATAATTGTTTTAATAAGAATAGGAAGTGAATTGTAAATTAGTTCTGTCATTAGTGTTTAATTATTTATTGACTTTTTAATCACGTAGTGTTACACCAGAAGTTTCATTTGTAGAGCTCCAGGAGGAACCGGTTTGGAGATTTTGTTTCTTAATTTAGTTGTAAATCAGGTTCAAACTTCTGTTCTTCTAATTCTTGGTGTTTAGGGCTTGGTTTTCTTGTTTCCAGACATCGTGTGTGTGTGTGTGTGTGTGTTCTGTTAATTCTTATTGTTTCATCTTAGTGTCTTTAGGGTTTAATTCTTAATTGTTTCCAGATACTGCTGGGGGGTGGACAGATGGTTTTCCTTGGAAACCTTACCCGCTGTTCTCTGGAATCTTGAAGAAGAAAGGCTGCATTTTATTGTAAATAAACCACAGAATTGGGCTGGAAGGGACCTCTGGAGACCCCCCAGTCCAACCAGGGTCACCTGGAGCAGTGACACAGGAATGTGTCCAGGCGTCTGGAATGGCTCTGGAGAGGGAGACTCCACACCCCCCTGGGCAGCAGTTCCAGTGCTCTGCCACCCTCACGGAAAGATGTTTTTCCTCATACGGAACTGGAACTTGTGTTTTATTTTATGGCCATTGCTCCTCAACCTGTCACTGGCACCGCTGAACGGAGCCTGGCACCATCCTCTGACCCGCCTTGGAGATATTTATATGCATCAGTGAGATCTCATCTCAGCCTTCTCTAGACGGTGCAGTACTGTTTTATTGTAAACCAGATATGTTTTGTTAGAAATAAGCACGGCACCGCCGCCGTGCTGGCCGCCCCCGGGGGCACGGGCGGCCGCCGCCATCAGCCCGNCTTGTACCTGCATGGGTTTGAAGACTCGGAGGCGGTGAGTGCTGCGGGAGCGGGGCGGGGGGCGCGCAGACACGCACGGGCGGGCTGGATGTCTGTGCTGCGGGTGAAGCACCGGGGGGTGACCCTGTGCTGCCCCAAAGATGCTGGGACAGCCTGCTTTGGTTCCGTAGGGAATGATCCCTCCCCAGCATCCCTATCAAAATGGTTCTCTGGCAGCACAGAGCCCCCGGTGCCGTGGTCAGACGCCTCGAATTAGGAGCGTTCCCCTCCGGTGTCCGAGTGGGTGTTTTTCGGCATCCAGGAGAACGGCCGGGATTGCCGCGGCGATGGACACGCTGTTCCATATTAAACAGGGATCCGTTACATAAGGCGTTGTGGACAGCTCGTAAAATACACAGATAACAACATAATATAGAGTGTACGTCAATGCAGACGTATGTATGGTATGATGTGGTGTCCTCGGGAGAATGGATGGGTCCTTTAGGGCTTCGGATGAGGAATTTTTTCCTGCCTGTGTCGGTGTCGGTCTGGAAGTGCAATCCCTCTTACGTGTTGCCTCACAACTTGTTTTAGCATCTCTTTATTTCAGGGAGAGAGGAACAACAACTGTGCAAAATTGACATTAATGCAGTGCACCATGTTGAGATGAAATACTGTATATTGAAATCTTTCTGAACTGGGTATTTGAATTATTGCTTAGAAGCCTGGAATGCTTTGAGTTGGAAGGGTTTAAAGCTCATCGTGGGCAGGGACACCTTCCACTAGACCAGGTTGCTCCAAGTCTCATCCAGCCTGGGCTTGGACACTTCCAGGGATGAAGAAACGCTTTGGATCAATTTGAAATTGCTGCCCTTTTGGTGTGTGTGTGTTAACTTTTCCTTTGGGTTTTCTCTTGCTGCTGCTGCTGCTGCTCACAAGCTGCCAGGCCAAGTGCAGATGAGTGTGTTGGTTCCTTTAGAAATGTGTTTTGGGATCCAGCTGGATGTTTCTGTAAACCAGACAAAGCGTGAATTCTTGGGAGCTGTTCTCCATCCTGAGTCTGTCTTGTGCTGGTTTAATGTCTTTCAGCAAAGTATAATTATAGTCTTAAGAAGACAACTTAAAAGTACAGTATTAGGGCTGAAAAAACTGAGTTGCTGGGTAGTGGTTTGTGTAGAAGAACTGTGTTACTTATAAAAGTTCATCAGAGAATGCAGGTGAATGTGTGGTGGATTTAAAGGTGCTTCTGAGATGCTCAACTCCATGTATTCCCAGAATCCCAGGGGATTGGAAGGGACCTCTGGAGATCACCCAGTCCAACCCCCTGGCAAGGCAGGGTCACCTGGAGCTGGTGACAGAGGAAGGCATCCAGGTGGGTCTGGAATGTCTCTGGAGAGGGAGACTCCACACCCTCCCTGGACAGAGTTCCAGTGCTTGGCCACCCTCCACGGAAAGAAATTCTTCCTCATGTTGAGGTGGAATTTCTTGTGGTTTAGTTCATATTTCAGTAAAACCCCGGTGATCTCTTCCAAAAACATTATTTGGGAAAGGCAGTTTCAATGGCAGCAGAGACCTACCTGTTACACAAAAATCTGGGTTAGGATTTGTGCTGGAAGAATTGTGTTAATGGAACAGAAGAGCTTGGGCTTTAGCTGTCCACTTGGAAGGATTGGGATGAAGAAGTCATTTCCAGATTCCTTAATACTCTCTTAAGCAGTTTATGCTAACACTGTTTTTACAGCTTTTTAAATTTTACAGCCTCTCTGTAACTGAGAATGCTTTTGATAGACCTAATCTCCAGCATCACAGGAATATGTGAGAACCTCCCTCTCCTTAAAATAAAAAACACCCCAAACCCTAAAAGCAGTCTGGATCTCACAGTTGTATGGAAAAACTGGAGGCCATAAACCCCAAAGGCTCAGACACAAAGCAGTTAAAATTCCCCGAGTGTCTGTCTGCTTTATGCTCCCGAACCACTTGCTTTAAACATTAAACCTTATTATTTTAGCTCCTGACTCAGGGACTGGGAATGCCTGCTGAGACAATATCCTGGCAGACAGGTAGTGGGGATGGGTCACATGAGTGCCACTTTCTGGCCAGAGAGAAGCAAGTGAGAGAATTAAGACAGTGGAAAACAAATTGCGGTGGAATTCTGGTTCCCTGCGGTGAAGAGCAAATAACTGTGAGCGTGCAGAGATGAAAGCAGGGCTTCTCCATTGTTCTGGTTTAGGACCTGGAAGGCTTATCCTGCAGCTGGAGAGCTGGAGCAGCCACGAGCTTGGATCCTCCTTCCTCCCCTGAAGCAGTGGGAGCTGTGAGGGAGGGCTCGTGCTAATTGCAGTGCTTCCAGCACGGAATAAACCACAGCCGCATGAGTCATTAGCACAGGAATGTCTGCCTGAAGTGGGCATTTGCCCTCATAAAACCCATACAGCCGAGTGCATAAGGCAGCTTGAATTTGCATTAAAGGCAGAAGTGATTGGGCAGTGCGTGGCACTCACACCCAGGAAACACGCTCAGTTTTGGAATGGTACTATAACATTTCTGCCTGATTTCTCCTGGTAGATAATGGGCAGATTAACTGCTCAGAGAGCACCAGGAGAAGCGTGCAGGTGAAATTTTCCTGTTAAAACCAGGAACAAACGTACTTTTTAACAGTGAACAGATATTTCCATGATTTTTGTAACAGCAACTCTTACTATAACGTGTTAGTGTGTGTACATACAGATAAAACATGCAAAACTACCATTTTTATGGACAGATATATAAAGAAATGAGCGTGTGCATGGTATTACAGTCCATTACCAGCTGTGATGATTAACATGAAGTAGATGATGCAGTAGCTGGTGTGAGGCTTTTTGGAGGAGGAAAATTACACTGCTGAAGCTGAGAAAAACTCCCAGCGATTGTAGACAAAAAGTTGTTTCCACGTTTCGGAAAAGACGTGCAGGGATATGGAAGTGAACGAGTTCTGCAGGGACAAGTGTCCTTGTCAGGAGCACAGAAGGATGGAGAGTGCATCACCAGAGGGAGAAACATCTTCCCAGTGAAGATTTTTGCCTTGTTTGTTGTCCTGCCCTGTGATTTTTTGATTTTTAGGCCTCTTTTTAAATTCTTTGGGTAGTTCTAAACAGGGTCACCCTTTTTGGAATCAGAGCTTGTTTGCCTTGTAGGGAAGTATTTCACATTCTTGATCACAAGACGATTATAAAAGCCCGTTAGCACAGGGGCTTAAGACAGTGAGATCCACTGGGTAAGCAAAGAATAAATGAATCTTGTTTTACCTTCAAAGTTGTGACCTCATTGTTGTGTGTTTGTGGTGGGGAGAGATTGGAATGCTGCTCCATGAGCCAGTCCAGAGTTTCTCTTTGATTTTGGGCAAGACTCCACCTTTTTCAGAAAAAAACTTCAGTTGAACCTTCCCATAAGAAATCACTTTTTTCTTCTGTAAAAATTACATTTCCGTTAAGGCTGATTTTACTAAAAAATTATCTACAGGAGTTAGCAACAAGTACCCTGTGAGGCAGAGTCCATCCCAGCCCCGTAAATAAAACCCGGCTCAGATCAGTGCTTTGCACCTGCAGAGCTGTCACAACCAGCCCCTTTTAGGTTGTTTGCTTCTATTTATCCCTTCAGAGCAACACCTGAGCCAGCGAAACACCTTTCCTCACCTCTCGGGTGTCAGTTTAAGCCTTGTCAGCACGGGAGAGGCTTTATCTGGGGTACTTCAGTGGCTTATCGGGGCGGCTGGGAAGAGCTCGGATCTGCATCAGGCAGGGAGCGAGCAAGGGGTAGCTGGCGTGGGGTCAGCGAGGGGTAGGCACGGGCAGGGCCGGGAAGGGAGGGAGGGCGCGGTGCCAGCGCTGCATGGAGCCGGTGCCAGCGCTGCATGGAGCCGGTGGCAGCCCCAGGAGCCGGTGGCAGCCCCAGGAGCCGGTGAGAGCCCCAGGAGCCGGTGAGAGCCCCAGGAGGCGATGGCAGTGACAGCCTCGGCGCGCTCCCCGTGCCTTTCCCCTCGGTCATCCCGTGCTTCCCAGGCGGGGCAGCTCTGCCTCCTCCTGTCCCAGCCGTTTAAAAAGGCATTTCACTTACGCCTTCCTCTTCCACCTGGGGTTTTGGTAGGGAAGTTCATGTTTAGATATTGAGTCGATTTCCATGTGGTGCTTCTAAAGGAGATGGAAAGGTGGCTTTGCTTGCCCTGTTGCAGATTTTTTTAGTAACTGCTTTTACCTATTTGCCCTTTCCCCAGCATATCCTCCTCTCCTGAGCCACAGATGCACCTTCTTTCCTAGACTTCTTCCAGCTGTTTGACCTGCATCTAACCCTGCCTGGCTTCCCTTGGCAATTCCCATCCCCACATCCCCAGCCTCCTTCCTGCTGGCACTGCCAGAGCAGGCTCTCTGTTCATCAGGGAAGCAGGACTTTCCTGTGCTGCTGTGTAAGCCAGGGTGATGCCCTTCTGTGCAAGTTCAGACTGTGTCACCAGTAGTTAGACAAACACTGGTGGTGGGATCCATGCCCACAGAAGTATTTTAGATTCTGAAAGTCCTTTGGTGTTTATAGGGATTAAACACCAGTGAGACTGACGCTGGTAACTAATGGTCCCAGTTTGCCATAAAAAGGGCCATGAGCAGGACTGTGTGTGCTGCTGCATTCTAGGGTTTGTCTCCAGTTACTCCATACAATTCTAGAGAGGGCATTGCTGAGAATTTTTAGGAAAAAGGTGATGGGAATAGTGGGAAAACACATTCTATTCACCACGTGAATGGTCAGTGCCAATGTTTTGAGGACGCTGTACTCCACTGCTTTTTCAGTGACATTATTCCTCAAACCTGCCATTCCTTCTGCTGTCAGTGTACACTTTTCTCATAGCACCTGAGACGAGAAGATTTCCATGTGCTGCCCAAGTAGAAAAAGTGATTATAGAAAAAAAACTTGGGTAGGGAAGTTCATATCCAAATATTGATTGGATTTGTGTCTGGTGCCTCTCTGATCGCTAAAGAGGAGGAAAGGTGGGCTTTGCTTGCTCTGTACGTCTCAGTTGTTGTGGGTTGAGTAACAATCAAAAAGTATATTTAGAAGTGTTTTTCATGCTGTCTCTTCAGTGATCATGTACTGGATTTTGAAATCTTTGTGCAATGGGCAGCCGAGACCAAGCAGAGGCTTCATCCAGCTGCCCAATACAAGCTGGGACTTCCAGTGAGGTTAGAAAGGTGTCAGTGGTTACTGGGTACATCATGTACACAGGCACTTCTGAGATTGTCAAGCTGGAGGCTGATGGTTGGTAGTCGAGATCTGATGGTCATTTTATGTGTCTTGATGGATTTTGCAGGCAGGGACACCTTCCTCTATCCCAGGTTGCTCCAAGCCCCATCCAGCCTGGTTTTGAACATTTCCAGGGATGGGGCAGCCACAGCTCTGAGCAAACTCTGCCAGGGCCTCCCCACCCTGACAAGGAAGGACTTTTACCGTGGATGGGAATGTGAACTGGGAAAAGTGTTTGTAGTGCCATTGGTTTGCTGGAGGCACCCAGCTTCTCTTTGAGCATAACTGGTCTTAATTTCCCCATTTCAATTAGTCCAGTTTCTAATGTTTAATCCAAAAAAGATGAGTGATGTCAAGGCCTAGACATGCAGGATCTTTTGCCTAACCACTTATATACTTGCTGCTTGTTTATGTAGGATTTTTAGTTTCAAGTGTATGCTAAACTCTGCCTTGATTGACAATAATCAATATTTTCTGACAAAAAGAGATTATCCTCTGCCCATTATGTCTCCTGAATTCTCATTGAAATTTGGCTTTTACATGGTCAAAGCTTTTGTGTGTTTTTGACGGTTTCAAATCTGTTTTCATTTCTGTTAGCCCTTAATAGACTGCCTTGACTAATGAATCATCAGCTGCCTGATATTTATCTTGTGTAGAAAGGGCTGCCTGAGAGGGCTGGAAGGGGCTTTGTTTGGGGATTTGCTGGGGTGGTTTTGCTCAGATTTGCCTACTAAAATATCTAAAGTTCTACTACTACAGCATTAGCTATGCTTGCCTTGTTTTGTGCTCTTGTGAAGATGGTTTTCTATCTGACTCACATCTTCTGTCCGTTAAATGCCACATTGTGATTTGATAGTATAGTAGTCAAATAAAACACTCAGTAAGAATCATAAGTCGTTTTTATAAATTGCTGCTTGCTGTTTCCATAGAGGTGCTTTTTTTATACCAGCACTACATTGAAATGGGGGAAAAAAAAAAAGAAAAAAGCTTCAAGTCATCTAAACAAGAGACATGATAAGGAATAGATAACAGAAATGGGCAGTTCTGTGTTTTCAGTTCCAGCAGCAGGTCAGAGCTCAGCTGATGGGACAGGGTGTGGTTGGTAAAACTGTGAGTTCATATGGAGCACTCAGGTGTGTGATTAACTGTGGCTTTATCCTGCTTCTGGATGCCTTGTGCTCAACTCCTCACTGACTGTGGAGTGCAGCCAAAACCACAGGGCCTCCTCACCACTGTGCTGCTCCTGGGTTGCAGATTGCTCTCCAAATTGCCCAGTGCTTAAGGAAATGCTGCTGCTGGGAAGTGTAAGCAGCTCTCCCTGGGCTCAAGGGCATCAGAGGGAGGAGTGTGGCTCTTGGTGCTGAAGGAGCACATCATAGAAATAATAAATAACAAGAGGAGAAGCTTAACCTAGGATTTGTTGATGCCATGGCTTGCTTCCATATCTCCCAAAAACATGCTCTGCTTGGGAGACCCTGAGCTGTTGGATGTTTTCCCTTGGAGCATGCATTTGTAGAGATAGGAGAGCCTGATTTTCCAAATCAGCACTTCACCCAAATGCAGATTGCTTTACAAACAGGACAACTGTTCATGGTCATTTGGAATCCAGTAATTAATTCCAAAATGTCATTTAGCTGGCGGAGTGCTGAGTTCCGTAGGGATCGCAGGTGGTGTCAGGATTTGCTTGCAGCCTCCCCTCAGCTCCTGGTTTGTATTTTTCCACAGTGCTTTGTCACTGGTTTTCATGCCAACAGTGAACTGGTTTCAGTTCTGGAGTGTCTTATTTTGCCATGTCCTTTCCTTCTTTTCATATCTCAACATAAATATCCACTCAGGTGCAATATGTGGAGCACAGTGAGCAGCTTTGTCTGCCCCACGGTGCTGACCAAGTGAACTGGATTTTTGATTTGGAGGATATTCCAATGTCCAGAGTCAGCCAAGCATTTCCACCGACGTGGAAAGCTGGAGGAAGCCAGCAGTGCCTGAATTTGTGAATGCACAACACAGGATGTAAATCTGCTTTTTCTGTTTCTCTCTAAAGCCTTGTCAGAAGGGGTTTGGAGTGTCTTGAGGAAAGGACTCAGAAAGGGCAGTGGCGGCTACAGGCTCTGCTCTGCTCCGCTCCGCAGGAGGGTTTTAATTTTCACAAAACCCCTGGAGAGGAGGACAAGGGGCTGCTCTTCTGATTTGCTTTGTTTGGGTTTTTTTCCCTAAAAAGTCACATAGGACAAAGGCTCCATAAGTTACAGAAATTGAGCTATTTGGTTGTGCTGCTTCACCAGCATGGGGAATGCAGCCTGGCAGGGATTTGATTTATTACAGCAACAGGGGAGAAATCATGAGGAAAAAAGCACTCCCTATCATTGTGCTGAGTACTGGAGTGGTGAAGTGTGTGTTTGAACGAGCTGCTAACGCTTCATATAAAACTTCACAAGCCTTTCTATTTTGAGAGAATTCTGCTTATACCAGATATATTTTCCCTGTGAGTCCTCCCTTGGTTTTTCCCCATGCTGGGACGTTTCCCTGCGAGTGGACTCTGCTCAGCTCGTTTGTGCTTTCTGCTTCCTCCCAGGGGCTGTGTGTCCTTGGCAGAGTGGCATCACAGTCAGTGAAGGCATTGGCAGAAATGTCCTATTTCCTTGGGAAGTGCGTTGCTGTAGGTGCTGTGCTGGGTGCTCTCGGTGTGGAGGATTTAGCTTTTAGTAGCAATGGCCATTATGGCCAGAAACAAGCCCTCTGCCCTCACGGGACAAGCTCTAGGGTGAGGTGGCCAAGGCATCCTCCCTGTCCCTTTTCCTGTTCACAGAGGCAGGTACAACCTTAATACCTCTGGCTGACCGGTTCAGCTTTATCACAGCCTTTAATCTCTTAGAATAAGAATAAAATCATGCTTCTAATGGTTACTCCCCTTGCTGCTGCTTTATAAACTTCTCCTTTCTGTGCACGATTTCTTGGCAATATTTTTTAACCCCCATTCCCACTGTTGGTTGGTATATTCCCTGAAGAATGCCTCTCTCTTGCCTGGGAAAAGGATGTGTTCTGACAAATCATCAGTTAATCTGTGATATATAGGTCATGAGATACCGTGATAAAATTTTATGTTCCAGAACAATTAGTGGTGAGCTCATCAGGTTCTGACAAAACAAGCCCCAGCATCACACTTGGGCAGGGATGTTTCAATTATGACCAATAACTGGGAAATCTCACCAAGGAAAAAAAGCCTGTGGGAGCTGGCCCTGCCTCTGGCAGCTGTGAGAGACCTCAGCAGCTCCTGGCTCCGAGGGCTCCATCCTGAGCTGTGTGATAAAGCTCAGGAACAAACCTGCCACGCTCCAGGGGTGACAGAAATCAGTGTCCAAGGGACACCATGCTAGGAAAAGAGGTGGCTGGGGTTCTGCAGGCTGTGGCTGTACTCACCTGCCCACAAAGCTCCAGCTGGATTCAGTGTGGGACACAGCCAAGGTGCCAGCTCATGTTCTTTAAGCGACATTACTTGAACTAAAGTGTGCCACTGAAGTGTCTGTTGGAACGAGAAGAGTGGGCAAAACTACACCAAAGTATAATTCTTTCCAAAGTTTCTGACAAGTAAGAGAAGTAGCTTTATCCCCACTGTGGTGCTTGTTCTGGTTAAAATGTTCTCAAGATGTTTTTGCACACCGTAAACCAGGAATGTTGGAGCTCTGCACTTGTTATCGATCTCTCATTGGAAAATGAATGGGGTATTGACAGATGGAAAAACAGACAAATGAGTTATACGTTGCCTCCCTCCATTTTTCCATGCTAATTACAGCTGTCTGGTGATTTTTACTTGCTGCTCCAAGGAGTAGAGCGGTAGTAAGTGCAGGAGTACATTGCTGAGTAGCTCCTGTGTCCTGCCTGGAGTGGATTCATTTCAGGGATGCATTAAGAGATATTTCCCTTTAATAGATCAATGTAAACATACAGTGTGAGTGGGAGTCTGGGAGGAAAGGAGTCACACACTGGAATATTTCCCGTTACACATTCAAAATTCATATGCTGGTGGAGGATACCCAGAACTTGCTTTGCTGAGTGGAATTGAGAAGTTGGCCTAGGCCTTCAGACTTGCCATTGGATGTCCTTTTAGTGCTGATGCTGAAGATTTTTGTCTGATAGAATATTTAAAAGCCTTGTTAAATGTTTAGCTTCACTACTCTGTTCTGAATATATCACACAGGAATCTTCCCTTTTTGTTGGCTTTCTTGGAATCCCAGATTGGTTTGGGTTGGGAGGGACCTTAAAGCCCATCCAGTTCCATGGGCAGGGACACCTTCCACTATCCCAGGTTGCTCCAAGCCCCGTCCAGCCTGGCCGTGGACACTTCCAGAGATAGGACAGCCACAATTTCTCTCAGCAGCCTCGGATGCTTGGATGTAACACACAAACCCATCAGATTTCCATAGACTCCGTGTTGTCTGCAGGAGGAAGCTTCTGTTGTGTGATTTCTTGTTCAGGTTCTCTGCGTGCAAGCGGTACCTGCTGAGGGGGAAGATGCCTTCAAAGGGATGTAACTTTGCACAGATATTTTGTGTCTTCCTTCACAAACAAGATTTTAATTTATAAAAGATGTATGAGATCTGTTTGGTATCAGAATTGAATGTTTTACATTCCTCAACAACATGTAATTATTCATAAAGCTTGTCTGCCTTTCTTCTGGATGGTCTGATCTCTTACAGGTAAAGAAATCCCAGCTGTATCCTCAGAGTAACAGCCACAACAATGTAAATAAATACAAACACTGCAGTGTTGTTTTGCTGAGAACTGATCGGTGAAGAGATCTCTCCAAAGGCATCACAGCTTTTCAGGCTGGTTTTGCTGAACATTTTCAGAAATACATGTGCCTTTAAATCTGAAATTTGGGGCCAGAACTGAACAGAGCGATAAAATGAAACGCAGGTTTCAGAGGAGCTACACTGATGTATTTCAATGAAGTGTAGCCCAAAAGTCCTGATTCCTGCACGTTTCTTTCAGCTGTTAAATAATTCCTCCCTTTGCCTTTTCACCCAAGTGCAGTTGCTGCATTACTTGCAAAAAAAAAAAAAAAAAGGGAAAAAGCCACTTCCCAGCAGCTGGAAGCTTAAGCAGCTTTCTCCCATCACAGCATTTCAGGAAGGCAGTCAGCAAAGTGGTTTCCCAAGTGGCTGCTGCCTGCCTGGGTACGTGCTGCAGTCTCTGGAGAGCTGAGGGACTTGGGGGGGTTGTGTGTTCATTTTATTTCGCTCCCGTCTCTTAGAGCAAGTCCCTCTCTGCCTGTGCCCAGAACTGTAATGGTGCTGCTGCCTCAGAGCCTGGCTGAGAGGTGCTGCCAGAGGGGAGGAATGAGCCACATCCTGCTCCTCTCCGGTTTTCCTCCCGGCAGATCCAAGGGAGCTGGCCAGGCTGCACGTGGGGAGGAGGAGCAGCCCCTCCTCCCTAAGGCTCAGCACGTTTTTCCTCTCATTTATTCGTGTCCCTTAACTAATTTGGGGATGTCAGCCGTGTGCCTTGCACAGCTCTTTGCATGTTTCAGGGTGAGCTGCAGGATGGAGGTGGGGAAGGGGCTGTGTCAGGGCAGCACCACGGCAGCTCACAAGAGATACAGACAAAAATGTCAACGGGAGCCAGCTCGAATCCTGGCTGTGCCTGTGATGCTCTGTGCTCATTCCGCACTTCCCTGCTGAAAAGATGTACAGGGGGCAGGAACTTAATAAAAATGCAGGAATCATGGAACGGCCTGGGTTGGAAGGGACCTCAAAGCTTTTCTCCTTCCACCCCCTGCCATGGGCAGGGACACCTTCCACTCCGAGCTCCATGGAACCTGGCCTTGCACACTTCCAGGGATGGAGCAGCCACAGCTTCTCTGGGCAGTCTTCCTGGAGAGGAGGTAGATGAGCTGTGCCTCCAAGGAGAGGGGAGACTGGGATTTTGTACTTTCAGTCTGCTGTGTGTCATTGGTAGAGCTGGGGAAAAATCCTCCTTTGGGGACGGAAGGTGAGTGTGGGTGCCCAAACCTCAGGCTGTCCGTAGATGCATGGAAGTACAGCCCACGCTGGGGACAGAGCAGGTGCAGTGTCCCCTCCCTTGCCCTCTCTCGGGAAGGTTTGGCTCTGCTCAAGGGAGAACTGGGGCACAGGAGAAGCTGTGGCTCATCCCTTGGTGGGAGCCCTGGCCGTGCTCCCGGGGGATCATCATCTCTGCAGGGTGGAAGGTGCTGCTGGAGCTGCTGTGGCACCTCCTCCTCCTCCCGTGCACTCCTCCCCCTGCTGCCTGCGCTGTCCGCAGCATTCCCACCTGCTGTGCACAGGGAGAGGGATGCTGGGCTCAGGAGGGAGCTGCTTTGGCAGTGGAGCACACGGAGCTGTGCCCTCCTCACGCTGGAGGAGTTCCAGAGCGGGAGCAGGGACAGCGCTGTAGGAATTGGAGCATCCTGCAGGTCTGTGCTGTGGGAAGTGGGATGTGCACAGCAGCCACTGCGGCTGAACATAGCCCTGATCCCACAGGAGCCATCAACACTACAGCTTCCAGGGAGAGAGCTCCTGGCACGGGAAACGCACGGAAAGGAGGAAATAACAAACAGTTAATGCTGAGATGCACTAGAGAAATGGGAGTTTAACAGAAGCCTTTCCTTCCTGCCGGCAGCTGAGGGCAGCGGCGCTTGCAGGGAATTGTTGTGCAGCACGGAGCTCTGCTGGCGATCTGTCTCCTGCAAGGAGTGCCGGGGATGCACTGACACTTACATAACCTGTGCCTGTGTTCATCCCAAATCCCTGCTGGGATGGGGAGAAAGCGAGGGGTGTTTGTGTGCTTGGATCAATGTCACTGTCACACTGAATACCCCAGCAGCTGCAGTGCGAGGGGAGGGCTCTCTGGCCAGCACCAGCACTGTGCTGCTGGGGGCTTTGCTTTGTTCAGCCTGGGGCAGAAAGAGAAATTGGGAACTTCCTGAAGTTCAGCCTGGTTTTTGATTTACATCCTTCCCTTCATCCTTCTCTTTCGTTGGAAGTGGAAGGAATGGGTTTGCATCCGATGTCAGTGAGACATTTCTGCATCCAGGGGGAGCTCACCTGGGGTAATGTCAGCCACCACCTTCCAACTTTGGGATGAGTTCCTTACTTGTGACTTTTTTATTCTGGCTGCTCATCTTGGTATGTTTTCCTTCCTCCTGCTGGATGTTTTTCTGTACCTTTGACCAGACTCTGACTTCACTCATCATCCCCATTCCCTGCTTTTTTGATTGCATTTCAGTGCAGATTTATAGGGCACCAGCAGAACCTTTGACATTTTCTTTTGGAGCAGATGTACCTCTGCTACGATATCCCAAAATAAAGGCAAAGCTTTAGACCAAAATAAAGGTTTTAAATCTTGTCAAGATCTTGACAGATTCCACTCCTGACAAGGCTTTTCTTTTTCCTTCTTTCAGCAAAAAACAATATCCAGGTGTTTAAAGTTGTCCTGTTTGCTTCTGCTTACTGGTGCATATGAGAATTTTGATGGAGAAGGAGCTTTTTGCACAGAATGAGACCATCAGGGTCTTTCTCAGTTATTGCTTGTGCCCAATCAAAAGGGTTCTGAGTAAGATAGTGATTCCTAAAGGATTTTTTCTTGACTGGAATGCTTGTTGGTTGCTAGCAAGAAGGAATATTAAACTGTTGTTTCTCCTAAGATATTTAATTAAGAATCCATTTTGAGATAATACTGGAGGCAGTTATTAAAAAAGGAAAAATTTTGTCTTTGAATTTTTAATGTTTAACTCTGTAAATTACTGCCAATTATCAAATCCCAGATTGGGTTGGATTTGAGGGCTCTTATGACCAGGTAGTTGTAAGAATTTGGGAAAATATGTTCACACCAAGCTGTGTATTAAAAAAAAAAAGATTTATTGTGTCTGCAGTTGGGATGCAGCACAAAGTTCTGGCTGTTCCTTCCTCCTGGATTTACATTTCTTTCTATGATAACTTAATGCCTTCCCATTTATCCCAACAGGAAATACATGGAGAGACTATTTAGCCAGTGGCATCCCCAGATTTTTTAAAACTCTTGGGTATTTATTTGTTCCTACTTCCCATTTCCCAAAATAACCATTGACTGGTTTTTTGTCCTGTGTTTTGTTGGTCCTCACAAACCACCTGGGAATACCTGATAACAACAAGTCCCTCTCAAAACACCACTGTTTTCAGTGTGTGGACCAATATCCAAGCAGGAAAAGTCATGGAAACAACAAAATTGTCAGTGGGGGATGTTTTCCCCCATTTTATGTGGTAATGATAGAAACCAACCAGTTTTGGGGGAGTAGGTGAGCTCTGAGTGCTGGCAGGGCTGCTGTAATTGGGCCCACTGAATTCCCAGCCCTGTCCCTGTGAATTCCCAGTGGGCAGCAAAGTCCTAGAAAGTCCTTGGGCTCCCCGGTTGATTACAGCAATTAAGGCCCATAAAGTGTCACTCAAATTACCTCAGCAGGTGACAGCAAAATGTCCTTTCTCTTGTATTTTGCTCTCAGCATGTCAAGTTTTTCGATTGCAAGGGCTTGGGGGAAGGAGTTGCTATTTACAGCCTGCACAGCACTTGGAAAATCAGGGCTTTTTCCTCCTAAGATACTCCTAGCAGTCCATAAAAGCTTGTTGTAGGTTCAGCAGTCGGGTGATTTCAGGATTTGCTGCAAGAAAAGTAATCAGAGATCATGGCAGCTCTTTGGATAAAAGAAAAAAAAGAAGTAGAAAATGTAAAAAAAACCTAAAAATGAAAATGCTCTGTTTGTAAGCCTCATTTATCAGTGTTTAAAGCAGCTTCTAAACCTCCTGGTTTGGAAGCTTTTAGAAGGAAGGAGCTAATTAAAACCATAACATAACACAACATAGCCAGCCTAAGCCCAAACTCCATCAGTTGCTTGGCTTAAATTAAGCAGCGTGAAATTCATTTCAACAATGCCCTCCCAGCATGCCACAATTCTTTCCCATTCACTACCCAGCGTGAACATTTTAAACAAAGTAATTTTCCTATAATTCTGTTGAAGATGGGAGTCTGGTTCTGTGATTCTGTGACGTTCTCAACCACTTCTGTTGAAAAAAGTAAAATAAATATTCAGGGTTATTTTGGTTGTGTAAAGCCTGATGGTGTGGGAAGTGGTGACACCACGCCAGAAGAAAATCAGGACACTGTAATCCTCAAAATCCTTAAAAAAGATGTATGTTCTTTAAATTAGCTGTTGGAATTAGGAGGAGCATGCAGTGAAAGCAGACAGGTGGGAAGGATCTTCTCGACACTGAGGAAAATTCCACTTCATTCTTCACATGTAGAACACCCCAAAGATTATTGTACTGCACATCCCTGCTTTGGGGACTGAAGTATTCCACGTGTGTTTGAAACCCAAGGAGAGATGGACTGGTTTTATTTGTTGGGAAGTTGAAAAATCCTTTTAGCCAATGAATGGGTGCTGCTTATTATTCCTCCAGGAAAAGAAACTGAAATTTTCCCTTTGTTCAGCCTGGAGAGGAAAAGGCTTTGGGGACACCTCACTGTTACCTTCCAGTACCCTAAGAGGGATTATAAAAATGAGGGAGAGGGACTTTGGGGAATGACTTCCCACTGCCAGAGGGCAGGGATGGATGGGATATTGGGAAGGAATTGTTCCCTGGGAGGGTGGGCAGGCCCTGGCACAGGGTGGCCAGAGCAGCTGTGGCTGCCCCTGGATCCCTGGCAGTGCCCAAGGCTGGGTTGGATGAGGCTTGGAGCAGCCTGGGACAGTGGGAGGTGTCCCTGCCATGGCAGGGTGGGACTGGATGAGGTTTAAGGTCCCTTCCAACCCAGACCATGCTGGGATTCTGGGATTCTGCGGTGTCTGAGAGCAGTCCCAGGACAGGATATGAGCAGGCCCAGCTTGGCACAGGTCAGCCTGGATTTCCCAAAGGTGACCTGGTGACAGGAGTGCCCCAGGGAGAGCAAACCAGCTAAGCTACGTGAAAACAAAAGGGAAATAGAGACAAACTGGAACAGAGTAAAAGAACAGGAGAAATGGGAGCTCATCCTCTTGCAGATCCCAAGTTAAATGTCCCTGTTGCAGTAACTAGATGGAGGTGTGATTTTTTTTTTAAAAAAAAGTGATCCACCCCTGTCAGCAGGAGCTTTCCATCCCAGCCAGCATAGGAGGGTGATGGGAGGGTGATTTAGGAATGCCCCACGTTATTCCAGCACTTGCTGGCTGAAGCCTTGCCTCTGCGTGTCTGAGGGAATGCTGTGGCAGACCACATATGGCAGCCACAGATGCCTGTGGAGTTGGGAGGATGATTAAGTTTAGTTTGGGGGCAGTATTTGTAATTTTTTTTTTTTCCCCAAGACTTATGGAACATTCTTGACTTCCCAACGTGTTATGTGGGACAGACACAGAGCAGCCTCCTTACAGGAGAGCTCATTTAGGATACCAGGTGCACTTTTATTATCAGGTTTCATCAAACCCAACAGCAGCAGCTTCCCCAGAGCCTTGGGAAGATCATTCAATGCTTTCAAGAGCTGAAGTAATTAGAAAAAATAAAGCAGTGTCTCTGTGCTGTTGCAGCTTTAGTTTGGTGCCTTTTATGAGGGAAAAATAACACCTTTTTTCTCTCCTGGGACTGCTGAATAGCTTTCCTAAAAAAGAGGGACCAGCTGCAGAGGTTGAAGCAAAATTCAGACTGGAGGTGTTCAGGTGTTGATTCAATCCCAGGTCTCACATGGAGCATTTGGAATAAAGCACAGATCAGAGCATTCCCAGGCAGATCTTTGCTGCTTTAGGGCTGAACAAAAACATGGAATTTGAAAGGTTCATGTGTTCAAATTTTGAACACTTAGCTGGGTGAAAACCATCTGAGCCTGTAGCCATCCCTCTGGCTGTGATCCTCACCTTTCCCTTTGCTCCGAGACTGCAGGAAAAGTGCTTTGGGTGCTACTTTGAGTAGGAAGAGCTGAATTTTTAACCTGTGAAAAGGAAAAGTTCAGAGCAGCTCATCTATTCTCTAACCGCTAGCTCAGGCTTCGTGTGTACCTGCAATGCCTGCTAAGCAAAATCTTGTGCCTTGCATGTTCATTTGAACATTACCAAAAAAGATGGGAGTATTTTGGCAGTAAATATAGATATATATTACTAGTATTTTTTTTAAACTCTGTTTCTTAAATGTAGCAACACAATCTGTGCTGAACTGAAGGCAGCTGGAGAAAGGAGATAGACTGCAAGATTTGAAATCCAGGGTAAAAAAAGAGATCAGGAAATGTTGGAAGAATTGCCCTATTTTCTAATAATTAGTATTCCCAAAGAAAAAAAAATATGTTCTGACTACCTAGTAATTTCCAAATTGCTGAGACACCTAATGAGTTGTCTTAAATAAATTTACCAAACATATAGAAGGAAATAATTGCTGAGCATTTGATTCTGAAATCACAACTCAATGCCAAGCGGTTGTGCAGCTGCCTTGTGTGTGTTGGGGATTCAGCAAGAAAATCATTTGCTTGGGAACTGAACCTTGTGCTGGTTGGACTTCCAGTGCCACATTCACATGGGAATTTGTGGAAAAGTCCCACTGAACCTCTTTGCTCCTGGACCTCCCTATTTAACACTGCAGTAGCTGGAATGGATTTTGTAATTCAAGGGGGATATTAATAATTCTAAAGGATTTTAAAAGCAAGATAGGGGCTGTGCTGCCAGAGTAATCCCTACAGCCCTTTCCACATGGGAATAACTCCTTTGGTTTCCCTGCTGCACAGGGTTGCTGCTCCTGCCTGCAGCTCCCATGGAATATTCCCTCCAGTCTGGGATAGGACTCTGCAGTATTTTACTGGGCACACGCAGGTTTTCCTGGCCCCTGTTTCCATTGCAGCACAGCAAGGTTTTCATGCCAAAGGAAGTGAAAAAGCCCCACTGTTTTGTATTTGCCTTTTAATTAATTACATCACCTGCCCAGTAATTAAATTTAGCTGCCCACCCTGAGTGCTGGGATGAGATGAGCACCAACTGTGGTGGCCACGGGTATTGGAAACGTGGGGTTTTCTTAAATCCTCAACTTCTGGTTCTCGTTTTCATACAAAAATGAGTTCATACTTATTTTCTGTAACCCTCATCTCCATGACATACTTCTAGTAGTACCCTGTGAGTTAAACCTGCTCTTGTGCACTTGGACAAGGGAGATCTTTATGTTGGGGCTTGGAGTGAGCTGCCATCCCCAAGGAACAACTCTCCTGTGGGTTTTGTGGGGTTTTTTAGATCATTTCTGGAACACCAGTGGCATATGGCAGCATATGGCCCTGCAGCCATCCCTGGGCGTGTTTGTTCTCCTTGTGCTGCATCAGGAGCTTTGTCAGGTCTCTGGGAACTCGGGAGGGAGCGATGTGGCCTCGATTCTCCCGGGAACTCGCAGAGGACTGAGGACACTTGGGATTTTTTCAAGTCGAGGCTCCAGTTTGTGATGAATTTGTCTTGGGTGAAAGGGAGGATGGGCTGATGGAAGTTTCCTGCGAGTGAAAGAGCTGGGAGAGCTGGGGGTGTTCACCTGGAGAAGAGAAGGCTCTGGAGAGACCTTAGAGCTTCTTCCAGTGCCTAAAGGGGCTCCAGGAGAGCTGGAGAGGACTGGGGACAAGGGATGGAAGGACAGGACACAGGGAATGGCTTCCCACTGCCAGAGGGCAGGGATGGATGGGATATTGGGAAGGAATTCCTGGCTGGGAGGGTGGGGAGGGGCTGGGCTGGAATTCCCAGAGAAGCTGTGGCTGCCCCTGGATCCCCGGGAATGTCCAAGGCCAGGTTGGACGGGGCTTGGAGCAGCCTGGGATAGTGGAAGGTGTCTCTGCCCTGGAATGAGATGATCTGTAAGGTCCCTTCCAACCCAAACCAGTCTGGGATTCCACATCTGCTAAAAAAATGTTGAGCTGAGCTCCTGACCAGTTTAAAAGCATTGGAGCGACCTCTGGTTCAGCTCTTTGGTCTGCTGGGTAATCTCTTGAGTTTGGCATCAGGACAGGATCTTTGGGATCTTTGGGAATTTGTCTTCCTGTGTCTTGCAGGATGAGACTGCCTTGAGCACTCAGAAACCTTCCGGGAAGCTGGTAGGTGCCAGGTGGGATTGGTGTTGGGGAGGAAGTAAGAGGAGCACAGGAGGAGAGGATGGGGCAGGAGGGCTCTTTTTCCCCGTGAAGCATTCCATGCTGTCCCCAGCTCGGATATTATCCCAACTCCAGCAAACCATTCCCAATAATTGGCTGCCTGGAGGAGCGCTGCCACTTCTCTCCTTTGTGATCTGCCAGCGCTGTGGCTTCAGGGTGAACTCTGTGCTCCTGCACTGACATCTCTCGTGGTCTCAGCTGAACACAGCGTCTGTGTCTGAGCACAGAGCTCGGGGCCTGACCTCCTGATGCCTGAGGTGTTGACTTTTATATTTTTCAGATCCTGTACTGCCCAGTGTGTAACTCTGAGGTTTCTTGCAGCCTGTTCATTTCTGCCCTCTCATGCCAGGCAGACATAACAAAGCCTCTCCAGGCCTGCTCTCCAAGGACACCCAGACTGTCCTAGGCCCAAAATGTGTAAACCAAAGACTCAAAAGGGGGGGGGAAGTTTGGGGATATTTCACCATTAAACTGAAGCTTTAATTGGAGAATTAATCCTGATATGCAAATGAACCAAACCTATAAAAGTGTGAAGAACTCGTGACCTGGGGTCCATCTCGGGGTCCATCTTGGCAGCAGCCTCTGGCTCCCCAGGGTGTACCTTGAAGGCCTTTCCAATAAATACCAACCTTTATTCCCTTACTCCTGTCTAGTCTCTGTTTCTGGGAGGCCTTCTAAGGCATCACTCCCGCTGGCACGGCTGCTTCCATGTGTGCCTGATGTCTGCTCACTCCAGGAGGCAGGGATGCATCCCAGTGCCCATGGGGGCTGTCTGGGGACAGGGATGCTGCAGTAAGGCACTGTCTGGCCTGGTGCAGAAGGCAGGAGCTCTGGGTGAGCAGGGATGTTTTCCCAGAGGCTCTCCAGGCTGGGATGGACCCCGCAGCACCTTAAATCTTCCCAGGAGAGGCTGTCTGTCATCTGGCTGATTGGAGCTGCTAATGGACTGCTGCTTTAATGGCACGAGCAGTGTGACAGAGCATTGCTTATGGACAGAGGGAGAGCAATCCCGAGCTGTGGATTTATGGCACTTGGGGAAAATTATTTGCAAGCGCAGTAAGTCTTTATTTTTTAGCTGTAGCAGCTAAAGGTTGATTATTCCTTCAGTGAACACAAAGGCTGGACCTGGCTGGATGTTGTAGTGTCCAGGAGAAGGATTCATGTCACCTCTTCCTCCCTGAAATGCTGGGGCATCCCCATTCACCAGGAATATTGTGTCACCCCTTCCACCTCGGCACACATCTTCCAGCAGCCTCGAGTGTAAGACCAGTCAGTGAGGAGAATGCAAACACACAGACCCACTGTTTTTTCTGCTTTTACCCTTCTCCCTGGCATTTTTGGGATTGCTTCAAGCCTCCACGTTTTTAGCAAAGCTGAATTACACTAATTAATGAGAGAGGGAGAAAATTAATAATAAATTGCACAAAAAATGAATTCACAGGAGCCCAAAGTATAAAGGCTATGAAGTAAGAACAAGTCTTTCACTGCCTTGAATAATGTAATTATCTAGAAAAGCCTTTTTCTTTCAAATTGCCAAATCTGGTGTCACTTGAACTCACCGAAGCCCCACTTGACAAAGTTCCTCTGTCTCCCAGAGAGCTGTGAGGCTGGGGTTGGGTAAGGATGGGATTGATAATGGGTCCTCGAATACTACGTGTGAAACTGTGGACACAGGTGTTATCCCCAAATGACCAGCCTGCTGCTCTTAAGCAGTGTGAAAATAAAGAAGTTAAAGGGTCTTTTTACAGAATCCCAGAATCACCAAGGTTGGAAAAGCCCTCCAAGATCAAGTCCAAGCTGTGCCCAGAGCACTGCGTGCCACATCCAGTCCTTCCTTGGACACCTCCAGGGATGGAGACTCCACCATTCCCTGGGCAGCCCCTATCAATGTCTGACTACTCTTTCCATGGAGAAATTCTTCCTTTAGGAACATTTTGGTGTACAAAGAAAAAGATGGGAAATGGCTTTCCTCTTTCTTTTCCTCTCACTTCCCTGTTGCAGTTTCAGCAAGTAGGAGCTGTCAGAGCAGAACTCACTGCACTTGGTGCTGAGCAGACAGCAGTGTTTGTGTTGGATTGTTGGGCAATTTTCTGTCAATATTCCACAATATTTCTGGCAATAATTCTGATCTTCAATCAAACATTTCAAACAGAACCAAAAATTCAATACAAGTTTGGCTCCTTTTCTGCCCCTCTTGCTGCTATTTGCAGAATGGTGCCTTATTTTCAGTGTGATGCTGCAGCTCAGCATCATGTGAGTCACAGTCCTGGGGCTGCATCTTCCAGATAAGCCACTTGCTGTTTGGAACAACTTGGGAGAGCTGGGATCATGCGGATGTGATTGTACCAATCCCTATGGCTTGGCACACAGGCACTGCTCAGCCTGGCAGAGCAGCCGGGGGTGGCCTGGCAGCATCAGCTGCTCTGGTTGAGGCTGTTTTGTTCTGACAGCAGTAAATAAGTCACTCTTCAAACACACACCAGTAAAAACCACTATGAGCACTGTGTGTCCAGCATGGGGGTCTGGTCCTGTTCAATTCCCTCACTGAGCTACGCTGGATCACATCAGACCTGCATGAGTGAACAGCCAGCAGTGCCCCAGGGGTGCCCAGGTGTGCCCAAGAGGCCAATGGCCCCTGGGCTGTGCCAGCCCTGCTGTGACACAGCCCCAGGGCAGTGCCCGTCCCTGTGCTGGCACTGCTGGGGCACCTCCAGTGCTGGGGACAGCTCTGGGACAGGAGGGACCCTGAGGGGCTGGAGGAGTCCAGGGAAAGGAACGGAGCTGGGAAGGGGCTGGAGAATTCCTGAGGGAGCTGGGAAAGGGGCTGAGCCTGGAGAAAAGGAGCTCAGGGGGGACCTTGTGGCTCTGCACAACTCCCTGACAGGAGGGGGCAGCCGGGGCGGTCGGGCTCTGCTGCCAGGGAACAGGGACAGGAGGAGAGGGAACGGCCTCAGGCTGGGCCAGGGGAGGGGCAGGGTGAACAGCAGCAGGAATTTCCTCGTGGAAAGGGTGCTCAGGCATTGAGAGGTGCCTGTGGTGAGGCCTGGCCAAGTGCTGTGGCTGCTGAGTTCCCTGGTCTCTGCTACATCCCAAAGGAAACAGAAGGAAGAGCAGGATGTGTGGCTTCCCAGCTGGGAAAAGCTGAGCTGCTGCCAGCTCCTAATGCCAGTGTTCAGCCTGGGGATGCTCAGCTTGTTCCAGCTCAGGACCCTGAACTCATGTGTCTTCCCAGCCCTTCCCAGCCCTTCCCAGCTCTCCCTGGGTGCGGGATGTCCTGGAAGGAATTTTCTGGTGTGTTTAAAACCACAGCTGTGGGTGAAGCTCCTGTTGGCAAATCCTGTTCTTGCCCTGGAGGAAATCTGCCTTTCCCAGTGACAGAAACCAAGATTTGGGTATGGAACAAGGAGAGAGCACAGGCTCCTCTGGGGTTCTTAGCCAGAAGTTTTCTGATGGATGTGGATCCACAGGGATGGACAGGGATCCACAGCAATGGATTTGTATTCACAGCAATATTTAAGAATATGAGAGTTTACATGGACAGTAAGAATATTGACTTCTACAGCAGAAATGTGTCCCTGTGCTGCAGGATATAAATCAATGTAAGGAAAAAAAAATTAAGGATATAACGCTGTAGAGTGGCTTTGTTGGAACACACAGAGGCACAGACTGGTCAGGAACAAACATTCCCTGCTTTGCAAGGTTAAAGCCCTGTCTCCACTGGCTCCACACACACATAAAGACCAGGGCTGTGGGATGCTGCAGTCAGGCTGGTGTCTACAAAGAGAGGAGCCACTCCACACTGCAGGGGGTTCCAGGTATCCTGAAAAATGTCCAAAAAATGGCAAAATTCCAACCGTGGCAGCACCTTCTTTCCACCCTCACAGGCTGATGCCCTCTGCTGCTGCCTGAATGTGCTGGTTTCATGTCATATTGATACAGAGCTGTGGTGTTGGCCTGTTGAGCAGCTTTAATAATGTCATTTTTGCCACTTTTTCCCCCTGGAAGCCCAGGACAAAGCTCTGTGTGAGTGGGAACAAAGCCCTTACACAATGCAGCGTATTCATGGGGAGGGATGATTCAAACCAAGCTTTTTAATTCCTTAATTATATTTGATGTGACCTAACCCTTGACAATCCTGAGTCTGAGGTTGTCAAACAGGATATGAGTATTATAAAGACTTTTGGACTGTGCCCACAGCTGAGCTGGATTTCCCTGTGTCAGGAAGAAAGTGAAGGAGAGAGGTTTTCTGAGGATTATATTTGTCTTTGTAAAACCCACTCAAAAAATGAAGAAACAAATTATTTTAAAAGTACTTTTAGAATTTGGCTGGGGAGGGTGTTTCAGTTCCTTACCTGTGTTTTCTTAGTGACCTGAATTGCCTTTCAGGGCTCAGCAGATTCGTACACGAGCAGACCCTCAGACTCTGATGTCTCTTTGGAAGAGGACAGGGAAGCAATCCGCCAGGAAAGGGAGCAGCAAGCAGCCATCCAGCTTGAGAGGGCCAAGGTGTGTTCTTTTTCACTCAGTCATGTGCCATTTACCTCCTGCCTGCTGTTAAAATTCACACTCTCTTTTGAAATAGTTTGGCAGTTGAGTCAGATTAAGCACAGAGAAGATGTCTGGGCAATAACAGTTTAAATATTCTCCTCTAAACGGGGATATTCTCCAGGGAGATGAACTCTGCTGGCCTGGGTGAAATTATTAGGGCTGAGTTTTTATGGATGAAAAGTTTCCAGTGTTTGTGATGTGGTTTTCTGTCTGTAGTCCAAACCAGTAGCATTTGCTGTCAAGACCAACGTGAGTTACTGTGGAGCTCTGGATGAAGATGTTCCTGTCCCGAGCACTGCCATCTCCTTCGATGCCAAGGACTTCCTCCACATTAAAGAGGTAAAACCAAGGAAAAGGGCATGGGAAAGGGAATCTTTTTACAGGCCAAGGGCTTTGATTTGAACAGCTGAGCCATATCCACGAGAGCTGAGAGGAGGCAGGAGGGCACAGCAAGGTGGTTCTTCAGCCCTCGTGGAGCTCCTGCACCCTGGGGTGGTTATCCTGCCCTTTTGGAACACTTGGTGTTACCAGCTTGTTGGAATTTCGTCACACAGGAAGGAAACAACACCCTTCAACCTGGTACACTGAGATTCTTTTCATCAGAGCAAGTTTGTGGTGCATCAGAGATGGTGTAGTGAGAAGGGATTCCACTGGGCAGGAAGTGGAGCAGCACCAGGTCACACCAGGTCACAGCATGTCTTCAGAAAGCACCAGATAGGCTCTGTTCCAGGGAGGAAGCAACACTTAGAATAATACAGCAAGAAAAGAAAATCCTGAAGAGGACAGATGCAAAAATAAGGGAAAAAATGGGAGTAAATGAGCCCTGAGTATGGCTTTGGTAGAGAAAATTGCATTTTATTGCATGCTGAGCATATTTTCTGCAATTTTTTATCTGAAGTGAGTCCTCCACATTTGCATAACCCCCTGTTGTGCTGTAGATTGGTACAGAGGCTTGCAGCTTGCAAAAGCACTTTTTCATCTCTGCATTTTGGGTTTATTTTGGGGTGTTCAGTACTCATCTGTGTCTTTCTTTGAACAAGTGTTCATCATCACTCCAGAGCACTGAGCTCCCTTAGACAGAGCACATTCAGGAGGAAAACACCTGCTTCTGCCCCTCCTCTGGTGCTGGAACAGGGAACTACCTCACATCCCCTCTCCCTGAGAGGGAGAGGCAATAAATTCCCTTTTTCCAGTTCATCTTGGTTTTCTTGGATGTGGCCACCTTTATTGTCAGGGCACTGATTGAGTTGCACGCTCTAAGCTCTTGTCAAGCTGCCCTGTACTTTTTTCCAGACAAGTGTCCCAAATCCATGAGTCTTGGCATTCCAAGAGTTGTCTTCCAAGGTCTGAAAACCCGGGATCACACTGCCACTAAGCTGTAAACCATCTGCTTCCTGGTGTTTGTCAGCTCGGCCTGCCCGGAGCTGTATCTCTGTAGGAGCTGGGGAATGGTTCCCCATGCTGCAAAAAGGCTTTGCAGGATTTGTTTTTCGGTGATCTGGCAGGGCCTGCTCGGACCACAACAATGGTTCCAGATTTGGGAATGATGCTAAGCTGGGTGCAAAGTCGGGTCACCCCCAGGCAGGATGGAACCGAGGCAGTGAGCGAGGAGCTGCTATTTTGAGGACGTGTCCTGTACGTCTCATCTGTCTCCTCCAAACTATACATTGTGTGCTTGCTTAAAGGATGAAATGGCAACAATTCCTGACAGAGCAGAAGGAATCATGGGCATGGCAACCACGGGAGGGAGTGTGCTCCTCCCACACACTGAGGAACAGAGGGGAGGGAATGACCTAATGCAGATAAATCCTGTGTTCCTCACTGCAGCCTTGGCATTTGTGTGTTCAGATGCTCTCAGCATAACCCTGGACTGCTCTGGGATGGAAGGGACCTTAAAATGGGCAGGGACACTTCCATTATCCCAGGTTGATCCAAGCCCAACCTGGCCTTGGACACTTCCAGGGATCCAGGGGCAGCCACAGCTGCTCTGGGCACCCTGTGCCAGGGCCTCACCCCCCTCACAAGGAACAATTCCTTCCCAATATCCCATCCATCCCTGCCCTGTGGCAGTGGGAAGCCATTCCCTGTGTCCTGTCCCTCCAGCCCGTGTCCAAAATCCCTCTCCAGAGGAGCTGATTCTGATCTCATGTCTAGAGGCATCGCTCAGAGGTCCATGAAGAAAAATTCCCATGGTCAAGCTGTACCTTTAGAGCCAAAATGGAGCCAAAATGGAGCAAGGGACCCCCATGGAACTCAGGTTCTACAGGGGTTGATTTTGTAGAGTCAGAGTGGTTTGGGTTGGAAGGGACCTTAAAGCCCATCCAGTGCCACCCCTGCCATGGGCAGGGACACTTCCCACTATCCCAGGGTGCTCCAAGCCCTGTCCAACCTGCCCTTGGACACTTCCAGGGATCCAGGGGACTCCACAACCTCTCAGTTCAGTGATTTCCAACGGCAGAATGCAGGATCCTGAAGGATTTGTCTGGTTCACAGACTGGAAGCAGTTCTGTAATTTGACATAGTTCACGTTAAGCTTTGCTCACTGCCACTGTCTGAGCCAAGGTCAGAACACCAGGAAGAATAAATGCTTAGTTGGGATGATAAAACAATGGAACCTCTTGCCTAAATATATAAAAGAGGATAAAGAGGTTTTTCAGGGTATGAGGATTGCATTCCCTTAGCTTACTACATGTTAATATTTGTGTTTATGATCGGGTTAATGTTCAAATATATGGGTTGATAAAAACCCATTTATTTTTCAGTGCTGAGGCTCTGTGTTTCAGAGTCATCACCAGGCACTGCCGTACCTCTGACAGCAGGGACATGGTGTTTCTGTGTTCCTGCAAGAGCTGAAGTGCTTGCAAATGTGGAGCCAGGAGCAGTGATGATCTTGAAGATGAGATCCCTGTGATAGCTTTTTCCTCGAGGCAGGCAAACAAAACCCATTCACTTGTGCTGCTCTTAATGACTCCAAAGTCAGTTGTGAAAAGCAATGTTTCTTTTGAACACTGAGCTGCCTAATGAAGCAGAACAGAGGAGAGGCTTTTCAGATACTTTTCTTCAAAAGCTCTGCTGGCAGCAGCTACAACAAATCCTCTTCCACTCCAATATCCACCAGGATACTGCTTTTCATCTTTCCATCATTAGGGATAGACCAGACTTTCAATAAAGCAGAAAAATGTATGTTACTAAAGGTCAGTGATAAGATGCTATACTTTAGGTGTATATTAAAAGTTTCTTCCTAAAGGTGAATTTTTCTTAATCTGTCATAACCTGTTAATAACGTCCATACCAATACCTGGGAAGGAGAAAGGGAAATTGGTGATCTTTTGTCTAGACCATTAAATATGACAACCAATATTTGATGGGAAGCTGAAGGTGTTATTTTTATGTTTGCCTGCTTTATGTGGCTGCTGGGAGGTTGTTTGGTGGCCTCAGCTCAAAGAAATGGGTTCTGCTCATTAAATCAACCTTGAAATCAAATCAGCGAGGGACAGGACGAGGGGAAACGGCAAAGAAACCTCGGTGTGAGCCTGGTTCAGTATCCAGTGTGGAGCTGGGGAGTGTGGATAACAAAGGGAGGGAATTTGGGAGCTGGAGTGGTGATGCCAGTGTCGCCTGTGTTGCAGAAATACAACAATGACTGGTGGATAGGGAGGCTGGTGAAGGAGGGCTGCGAGATCGGCTTCATCCCGAGCCCGCTGCGCCTGGAGAACATCCGCATCCAGCAGGAGCAGAAGAGGGGCCGCTTCCACGGAGGGTGAGAGTGCCCTGACCTTTGCAAATCGCTTCAAATCCCTCCTCACAGCGGGCAATATTTCCAAAGGTCACCCGCTGCTGGTTTATTGCAGGGCATTTGCAGTGTTGGATTTGGGATTCCCGGTGGAAATGCGGATTTGCGGAGAGCGGGCGTGGGAGATGTTGGTGATGAGAAACAAAAAATGTGTTTGACTTCAGGAAAGAGCAGTGAGGGATAATGACAGGAATTTCGGAGAGTTTTGTGTCCCCGTGGCCTTAAGTCAACTTGGTGCTCAAAGTCTCCTAGATTTTTTCCCAGCTTTTCTTATAGTTGTGGCTCTTCTCTTACTTTTTTTTTCCTTTCTCTCCATTTTGGCCCAAACCAGACTTGTCAAACTTTGTAAGATCAGCTTTGCCATCCTTTATTCTTCATCTTCAGCCTGAGGTTTCTGAGTCTCCACCCTGCCAGACCTGGAGATTGCAAATCCCTGGAAAAAGGTCTGAGAGAGAAACTTGGGGAAATGCTTTCAGAATGGCTGAACAGCATCCAAATTTCTTACAATTTTTGACAAAACCTCAGAAGAAGCCACCGGGTGTCAGTATACAGAGAAATTACTGAGTTCAGTGAGGTGCTCCTGGATTTATATGATAAAATTCCAAATTATAATGATAAAAAGTTCATTTTTGAGCAGCTTTGGTAGGTAGAGTCATTTATCTGTATGACCTTGTGATTCCTCATGGGGCAACTCCTCCCCAAAACCTCCCACATTTTGGGGGTACCTGGTGTTAACTGAGCTCTTTTTGCTGCTATAGGAAATCCAGTGGGAATTCTTCTTCAAGCCTTGGAGAGATGGTTTCTGGCACATTTCGAGCCACACCTACAGCCACAGGTACAACAGGATTTATTTAAGGAAACCCTCGTGTTGCTAATAATTCTGTTTAAAAACCCACACATGAAAAATGCAGGTTTCCCCCTTTGCTGAGTTATTGAGATGTTTTACAGCAAAGTGCTTGCATGCACAGGGGAGGAGGACATCTACTGCCAGCCAGGCAGGAGTTGCTAAGGGCTGGGGAGAAACCTTGGGAACAGTGGCAGCTGCCCCAGAATGCCCAGTTTAATGCCCAGAATGCCCAGTTTAATGCCCAGAATGCCCAGTTTAATGCCCAGAATGCCCAGTTTCATGCCCAGAATGCCCAGTTTAATGCACAGCATGCACAGTTTAATGCACAGATTGCCCAGTTTAGTCAGGGCTGAGCAGAGGGAGGTGCACAGAGAGAAATCAAAGTGCTTTGGCAAAGGGATTTCTGGTTGCATGGGTGTGTTTTAACCAAGTTCTCATTTGGTCTTCTAGCAAAACAGAAACAAAAAGTGGTAAGTAATGCTTTTGTTTCCATTTTATTTCATTCTAATTCATAATCCCTGGGATTTCCCTACGGATGTTGTGTGGTTGATGATCTGAAGGGTTGTTTTTTCCCTCTAGACAGAACATATTCCCCCCTATGATGTAGTGCCATCCATGAGACCTGTGGTGTTGGTGGGCCCATCACTCAAAGGCTACGAGGTATGAACTCAGGTGTTTGCAATTAATTCAACTTTTATTATCTGTAATCATCCTCAGTAATTCAGTGTGTGGCTTAGTGCAACTGGGCTATGATAATTTCAAGTGATTTAGATTAAATAATTACCAAAAATGTTCTATAAGAGTTACTTCTAACTTGTACTGTTGTAAGCACAGTGCAAATCCATTCTTTCCAGTGCACTCATTCCTGATTAAATCAAGTAAAAAAGAGTTTGTGTCTGCTACAAGCAGTCAAATTAATGAGCTGGACTGTACACATGAAAAACGTTCATCAAACCAGCCCATGCTTTGAACTTAATTAGCAAAACATCTGAAGGAGCTTCCTTCTTGTTCTCCTTTTTTTCACTGTATTAATAAATTCAGATTATGTTTGCAAAGAAGCCTTTAACCCTCCTAAAAGATTTCCCAGGTGGAAGTGGGCAGGATAACATGCCCAGATAACCAGGACAGCCTTTTTTTAGGCTGCTGCAAATTCAAGTGAGCATTTACCACGTGCTAAATGAGCAGACACTTCTAGCAGGGCAGTTTAGGGAGCTCAACCATCTGGGAAGTGCTGAACCAGGAACTAAATGAACATAAAATCAAAGGTACACTTCATTAAGCTTAATTAATGCTGTCAGTAATTTATAGGATATTATTAAACATACTGGAATGGTTGTTTGGCATAATGCAGTGTTCTGGCATTGTTTTTATGTAAGAGTGACTGAAGGTGCAGCTCAGCAGAGCAGGTACTTCATGTTCTGCTCTCTGCCTTTTAATTTGATGGGGAAGTTTTTTGACAGGAATAAATTCCCTCTGTGCTGCACCACAGACCAATTTACCTCTGGAGGCTGGAGGGGAGAGAGGCTGTTTGTTAACAAAAACCTCTTCAAATCTGCCACCCTGTCTCTTTTTTAAAGAAAACAACACTAAACACCTTGAACATACAAATGTGTGTAAATGGTAACACAGAATATTAATTTCAGTAACAAAAGTGCTTGATCTTCCTTGGAGGAAATTATTCAGACTGGTTTTTTTTGTGGCTAAATGCTGAAGGAACCAGTTTGGAGGAGAGAAATAAACTAGCAGAGAGGCCTGGGGGCTTTGATGAAGCTCCTGCCTGGCCTGGCAGATAATAATTGTCAGCCTGAATTGTCCTGGAAAGGACAAGGAGCTGCTCAATAAATCAGATGGCAGAGATGACAGCTCTTGGGGCTCAGCATCTCAGATGTGTTCCATGTCCAGGAGTGGGAACATCCCATTTTTTTGCTGGTATCCCTCTCTGAGAACAGTCCCCCAGCATGTCAAATCCCATCCCTGAAGTCTGAAGCCCACTGGAACAACGTTGCTGTAGGAAAAGCCCAAGTGATGTGTCCAACAAACATCCCATGTGGTTGTGCCATGCTCTGAAGCTTTGGGATGGTGCTGGATGTGGAAGGGGGTGAGGAATGCTCAGTGCAGGTCAGGACAGGAGCACACAGAGTGACAGCTCTGCACTTGGAGCAATGAGTCAGGAAACTTCCATGGATTTACTGCCGAGTGCTGTGCCAGGAATGGTTGCTGCCCATCAAGGGTGTTGGTTGTTGGCTGTATCCCTGCCTTCTACTCACCTCTTTCCTTCCTTTTGGCTTCTTTCTCTCCCTGTCCGTCCCCCTGCTCAATCTTCTCCCCTCTGCCAAGGTGACAGACATGATGCAGAAAGCTCTCTTTGACTTCCTGAAGCACAGGTTTGATGGGAGGTGAGAAACTCTGTCCTTCTCATGCTGCTTTGCCCATGTGTTACTAACATTTCAGTGAATTATTTCATTTTTTTAATGCCAGAGGTTTGCTGCATGATCAAAGCTGATTTTCTGGCTTTGTGAAGAGTGGGACACAGCTCCTGTGTTAACTAGGGGTGCACATGTCTGCATTTCTGCCATGGCTGGGCTAGGATTTCTTAGCTTAACACAAGAATTCTGTCTCAGTGTCTTCCCAGCACCTAAGAAAAATCAGCTCTTAAATATTCTCTATATAAGATTTTATTTTGACTGCCTCAAGCAGGCAAAAATACTGAAAAGGGTGGTTTGAAGAAGGAAATGCTGAGAAATAAAATACAGAAAAAGAATTGTAAGGAGGGTTCATCCTTCAGCTGGAGCATTCCGTGGTGAGCTGTAGGAGGATAATTTGGATTTCCTTGCTAGGAGCACTGCCTTGGTCCATGGCATCACCTCCTTTCCTTGGAGCTCCTCAGTCCTTGTAGGTGTCTGCTGCATCTTTGGGATGTTCTGCCCTTCCCAGTTAGTTCAGGATATTCCAGCTGGGAGAAGGAGCTCTTCTGGTGGTGCATAACACTAAGGCAGGTTTGAAATACCCAAACCATGGGCACTGGGGCAGGGACAAGGATGTTGTGTAGAAGAGCTGGAGCGGGATTTATGCGTTTTAGGAGTGAGGAGGTGGCAGTGCTGAACTGATCCATAAACAGCTCAGAGAGAACATTTAATGATCAACTTCTGTGCAAAGTATCTCCTCTCTGCCCTGTTCTGAGTTGCTCAGCTCAAGTGATTTTCTGGAAATCCTAATTCCATCAGCAGTATTGGCAGCTGGATCAGGTGGGTGTATGAAATTTCAGCAGTGGAGAGCTCAGTGCCACCAGCAGCCTGAGACCATTGATTTTAGCTCTGAGTAACTCAGGAAAAAGCTGCTTCTTGGTCCTCCTGCCAACTTTTATGGCTTCTTTCTCCTCTCTCCCTTTTCTTTTCCTTCCTTTCCATCTCTTCTGCAGTTTTGTGAGAGGTCCACGTTACCGAGAAAGGAGCTGAGTGTCCGAGGAAGAGCCTTTCCAAAGGCATCAGTGAGACCTGACTCCTCGCCTGCCTCTGAATTCCCTTGGCTTTGCCAGCTCCTTCCTTTGTAACTGCAACCTCCTCTGCTGGCCAGTGAGCCAAAGACCCACAGTCCATCAATTTCTATTTTAAACTCACTTTTACTTCTGGCCTCTGCTGTATTTTCTGGCAATGCATTTATTTATGTATGATACAGAAAAATACCTGCACTTCTTTTGAACCGTCCAGCTGATAATTTCACTTAGAGCTGCATAAATCCTAGGTTCTGTGGAAAAGCTGCTGGTCATTCCCAGCTTGCTTTCTCTCCATTTTTCCTGGCTCCTTGGCTCATCCCAGGCCTCCTAAATGGATTTTACGTGAAGGGATTGTGTGGTTTCTGCTTTATCACATTTTGCCTCTTGTCAGCTCACTGGCAGATGAAGTAAATAAATCACCTGCCTTAAGCTGAAGAGGTGCAGTGAAGTTAAACTTGAAAGTTAAAGCAGCCCAGAGAGCTCCAATTCCTGTTCTCCTGCTCCTCCCAGCCCCTGGCACAGCTCCCTGTCAGCTGGGCCAGGTTTACTCCCGGTGTAACTCAGGGAAGAGGAAGTGCTGCTGTTCCATTGCAGCTCCCTTGTTCTGAGTGCCCCAAGCCTCACATAACTCACAGCGTTTATGGCACTGTGTAAATTCACCCAGGAGATGAGTGAGGTGGGAGGAGAAAAGTTAATTAATGCACTAAGGAGAATAGCAGGAACTCCATCCCAGAGCTCAGGGAACAGGAAATACTTCCCAGTTACGCAGCACTTCTCTTCAGTTGTTCTTTAATGATGCCATAACTCAGCTGGAAACGTGTCTGAGTGTGTTTTATTGTGTTTGCCCTTTGGAATGGGCTGTGGCTGGAAATCCCACTCCTGTGTCTGTGTGTGCTGTGCTCTCCTCCCAGGATATCCATAACCAGAGTGACAGCTGACATCTCCCTTGCCAAGAGGTCTGTGCTCAATAACCCCAGCAAGAGGGCGATAATCGAGCGCTCCAACACCAGGTCCAGCCTAGGTAAGGCACTCCACAGGTGGAATTCAGGGTGTGGTTACACACAGGAGGGAAGGGACACGGTTCCAGCCTTCCAAATCATGGAACCTGAGCAGGAAGGGACCCACAGGATCATGGATCCAGCTCCTGGCCCTGCACAGACCCCCCAACAACCCCACCCTGGGCATCCCTGGCAGCGCTGCCCAAACGCTCCTGGAGCTCTGGCAGCCTCGGGGCCGTGCCCATTCCCTGGGGAGCCTGGGCAGTGCCCAGCACCCTCTGGGGGAAGAACCTTTCCCTGATCTCCCTGGCACAGCTCCAGCCATTCCCAAGATAACAGCAGTTCTGCAGATTCAAATGTGTCTACAGCATTTTACTGCATAATCCTGAGTTGGCCTCACAGCTCCTCCTTCTTCCCAGCCCTGTGCTTTTAATTCCACATCACAAGGAGCCAAAGAGCTTTCACTTGTCCAGCCAAGGAAATGTCATTCCTGACCCTGGGACCAGTTTTGTGTTTAATGTTGAGCAGTTAGAGCTGAATTCTGCTGTCCAGCTGTGGGGCTTTGGGTCCTGCCCCTCTCCTCAGTGTCATGACTGCTGGGTAGCAGTGGCCTGAGGAATTTTTATTTGGATTCCATTATCTTGGAGGTCTTTTCCAGCCTTAATGATCCTGTGATTGTGTGATTCTGTCTTGCACAAGGGTGGAAATTTGTGTGTAGCACTTGCATCCCAATATCCTGCTCTCTGGGACACCATCCCAGGAGGAGTTAGGTTTGGTAAAAAAAAGAACCCAAATTCCAAATCTCTGACATCCTGAGCGACTGCTTGCACTAGATGTACAGGGAACAGGTTATTTCATGGAAATGCCATAAACTCACAGGTGGAGTCTGTGACAGTAAGTGGGTGATGATATTTTCATCCCAGCGCTGTGGGGCTCAGGGTTTCACCTGCTTTGTTTTCCTTTGCAGCTGAAGTGCAGAGTGAGATTGAAAGAATCTTTGAGCTGGCCAGGTCCTTACAGCTGGTTGTCCTGGATGCAGACACTATAAATCACCCTGCACAGCTTATCAAGACATCTCTAGCACCAATTATTGTCCATGTGAAGGTGTCCTCTCCAAAGGTAACGCCTCTCACCTTAAAATCCAGGGGGGACCTGGAGGGCAGGGTGGGAATGGGCAGTGTGGAATCTGCACCTGAGAAGGGGAAAAAGTGACATAATGTGCTGCTGCTGCCACAGTCCATCCAGCAATCCAGATAATTCTGTATAATTTTCATGCTCCTCTATTGTCAAAAATAACTTAGTAGTTAAAGTAGGATAAAGCAAAAACGCATTTGAAATTTTTCAAGGGATCAAACATGATCCAGAGGGAAACATGCCCAGCTCTCAGAGGGGTTATCAGAAAGGTTTGGGATATTCAAGGACAGTATTTTATGGAGAGCTTCTGCCCTTGGTAATCCCTCAGGGGGATGTCAGGCTGAGCTGTAGGGAGATAAATGATCCTTAAATTCACCTTTTGCCCTTTCGTCCTTTCAGGTTTTGCAGCGGCTGATCAAGTCCAGGGGGAAGTCACAAAGCAAACACTTGAATGTCCAGTTGGTGGCAGCTGATAAACTTGCACAATGCCCACCAGTAAGTACAAAGGAGAGGCTGAAGAACTCCTGCTTTGTGGAATTCTGATGATTCCTGCTGTGCTGATCCCTGTGCAGAGCTGGGTCCATCCATTATCACTCCCTTGTGGTGCTCACACAGCCCTGCAGTCATGAGACAAAGCTCTGCAGACTTTCATCCTGGTTATCTCCTGCCCCGGGTTTGTTTTGGTCTTTGGCAGGGTGGAGGGCACAAGAGATCATTAGCAAATTACATCATTTGTGGAGTGCCAGGTCCCAGAGGGACAAAGTCTGAGTTTGGGGAGGAGGCTGCAGAGGCCTTCCCTCACTGCACAGGGAGTCCAGGCCCACTGGATGCATGGCAGGGGAAGGGGTGTGTGCAGGCATGTGAGCCCTGATCCTGATCCTGCAGCCCATCCCAGTCACCTCATCTCCCTCCTCCTGATCAAAGATCCTGCCCTTCTCCTGGAATTCCCTGCTGCTGGTGGAGCAGAGGCCTGCAGGGCTCCTGGGCAGGGCTGTGGGAGAGGCTCCGCAGGGGTCGGGACAGGGCAGCTCAGACTTGCTGTTGGTTTTGAAAACCACACCTGGTTTCTGGGACAGAGGCAGTGGAAATGGACTTGGATGTGGCTTTGTGTAGGATCTGTGTGGGATATTGGGAGTGCAGAGACCCCTTTGGTATGAGGGCAGTGATGTGGGGCAGCCACAGCTTCTCTGGGCAGCCTGTTCTGGAGAGCTCAGCTGCGTTACATTTCTCACATGGGATTTTTCACTGAGTTGTGTTGTCTTAAAATGCTGATGGGTTATTCCTGTGAGCCATCCAGGTTCCACTAACCCAACCAGAATTGTAATTGTCCTGGAGAACAAACTGATCCCTCTAAAACACATCCATTCCCAACTCCTGATGGATGTGAGCCGAGGAACTGCAGCTGCAGCTGCCCCTGTTTGAATGGTTTGTGGTGTTTCCCCTGAGCTTACACACAGAACACCCCCTGCACATTGTCCTGTGTGAAAGCTGTTTCCTCTGACACCTGCACACACAGCCCTGGGCAGTTTCACAGCCTTTTCTTGCTCTTTATGCAGTGATTTCCTCTTACTCGGCTTCACTTTGCTCACATCAGCTGAAATAAGAGAAGTTACCAGAGCAGCTGTGGCTGCTCCTGGATCCCTGGAAATGTCCCAGGCCAGGCTGGACGGGGCTTGGAGCAGCCTGGGACAGTGGGAGGTGGCCCTGCCCATGGCAGGGGGTGGATGAGATGGTTTTTTAGGTCCCTTCCAACCCAAACTTGTGGGATTCCCAGATCCATGAAAGGACCCGTGTGCTGCTGCAGCTTGTTGGGTGCATTGTGGCACTTGGATTGTCCATCCCTGGATCTGCTAAATTCTGCCTCAGCACCCAGTCCTGGAATTGCATTCCAGTGCTGAAGGCAACCAAGGGAGGCCCCACCTGGATCAGAAGAGCCTTTCCCAGTGTCAGAGCACCAGGTTTCAGCCATGACCCCAGCCCTGTGCCGAGGCTGCTTCCGCCCTGCCGTGCCCGGGAGCTGCTCACAAACCAGCTCAGCACTTTGCACTGGTGATGGGAAGGAAGTGATTGCTGACTGAGAGCTCTCCCAGGGAGATGACAGTCTGGCTTGGCTTGAAATTAAACTTGGTCCATGATTTCATTAAGTAAAAGTACATTGCTAAGAGCAAAGGCACTGCTCCCTCTCTCCTGCTTCACCCCTTTTGCAGCTCCAGTTCCTGCAAGGGGAGAACTTGGAGTTTGTTTAAAGGGAAGGTCCTTGCAAAGGATGCAATCCTCACTTTGTTCCTTTGCTGAGAGCCAGCCATAAGGAATGAGCTGGTGCTGCATGTCTAGACATTTTAAAAATAGCTGTCTCTTTGGGCATATTTGAGCTCAGGAACTGCTTTCATTATTAATTCCTTGCTAATCTCCCCCTGACGCCGCGCGAGCCGGCGTTGGGCACTGCAGGGCACCAGGAATATTGCAGGACTCCAGGAACTCCACTGCAGGAACATTCCAGGGCTCAAGGAAACACAAACTGTACATCCTTAAATACACTGCTCATAAACAGTTCATTATGGCCGTTATTTTTTAAAACTTCTGAATTCATGCCCTTGCTAAGAGAGGGTACAAACCCCTCTGGTCTATTTGGCACAACCTATAAAACACCTGAAATTATACTGCAGCAGAATTAAATTGCATTGGTTAATTAAAATATAATTGGGATAGATCTACAAGTTGAAATTCCTTCTCCTCTCAGGTGCACAGTGGTTCTACAGCAAACCAGAAGAAATAGGAGGGGACAGTGGCCACTGATTTTCTCTTCAGGAAAGGCCACTGTGAGTCACCAGGAGCTGGGAATGCTCCTGTGGTAACTGTAAGATTTTGCAGAGGAATTGTTTTACTCCATGACCCTCACAAACAGGGATCGCCCTAAAAGATTATTTCCTGCCAAATACACGGAAACAGAACAAACCCAGCTGAGGGATGAGCAGAACTGTTAAATGCAAGAGAAAACCTGAGTGTTTCCTCTGTCATCGATTCTCCCTGGCAGACACTGGAGTGGGGATCCTGCCGGGGCCGGGTGACCTCCAGGGACAGCCTGAGGGCTCCCAGTCCAGTGTTACTGTGCAGTGAAATACTAAAAGGGTGACAGTTGTTAGAGTCCTAAATCCAACTTAATTCCTTATTTAAGAAAACACGTTACACTCCAGGTGTTTCATTTCAGTCTTTCCAAAGCAAAGTATACGTAAGCAAACCACACTCTTTTATTTTCTAATTTAACTGTGTTTTAATTAATAACTTCTTCCACAAGTGAGTGATAGACCAGAATGTGTGGTGCATCAACAGCTGGGTGAATAGCAAAGGAGTAAAAGCAGTAAATGAAGAGAGGAGCAAAAGAAGAGCAATAAACACTGAACTGGACCAAGGGATGCAGTGTTAGGAATATTCTGATTAGAAGGGAACTCCTTGCTGGTAGAGGTGGAAACCTTTCTCTACCATGCTGAGAAGAGAGAATAAATTTAAAAAAAAAATATCTAAAATGGCTTTATTACTTTAAATCTTAATTCTGAGAGCTGTAAAAACAGGTGGAAGAGAACAGCCTGTGGTTGGTGTCAGTTGCCCTTTACACCCGCAGCACCTGCAGTTACTTTCCATTTCCTGTGCTATTCTCACAGTATTTTGCAAAGTTAAGATTAGAGATGAGATAGGAAGCTGAACTGCTGAGAATAGGGTTGTGTTTCTCTCAAGGGGCTCTGCTGGTTCTGGCAGGTTGGAGGACAGGCAGGGATGGAGGTGGTGTCTAAAGAATTCCCTGAGGCAGGAATGCTGCTGTTGTCAGGACTGCCTGATGCCTTCACAGCTGTGGGAATGGTTTTAGGGGCATCAGCACTGGAAAGAAATTGATTCATTAAGGGGTTTTGTGCCTTGCAGCCTGGTAGGGCTCACACAACACTGGGGACAGTGTCCAGTGACTCCTGAGGGCTTTGGCTCTTGGTCACCTTCTAAACCCACCTGTACCATTTTCTTTTCCAGCCACGGAATCCTGGAATGGTTTGGGTTGTAAGGGACCTTAAATCCCATCCCATTCCACCCCTGCCATGGGCAGGGACACCTTCCACTGTCCCAGGCTGCTCCAAGCCCCATCCAGCCTGGCCTTGGACACTGCCAGGGATCCAGGGGCAGCCACAGCTTCTCTGGCCACCCTGTGCCAGGGCCTCCCCAGCCTCCCAGCCAGGAATTCCTTCCCACTATCCCATCTAACCTTGCTGTGCTTCCGTGTGAATCCATCCCTGTTGTCCCTCCATGCTGCTGTAAGCCCCTCTCCATGTTTCCAGCTCCCTCCCACCCTCCCATGCTCTGATTCCTGCCCATTGAACAATTCCAAGGCTCGGTGTGCCAAGCAGCGTTTGCCAGCCGCGTGTCCCCCGTGCCACACGGCCGTGACTGCCCTGTGTCCCTGTGCCCAGGACATGTTCGATGTGATCCTGGACGAGAACCAGCTGGAGGACGCCTGCGAGCACCTGGCCGAGTACCTGGAGGCCTACTGGAGAGCCACCCACACGTCCAGCGCCGCGCCCATGACGCCCCTGCTGGGCAGGAACCTGGGATCCAGCGCCCTGTCCCCGTACCCCGCCGCGATCTCCGGCCTGCAGGTAGGAAAAGCCCTCGGAGCCCCAGGCAGCGCAGAGCAGGTGGGTTTGTTCAGTCTGCCAGGGGCTGTCGTGTGACGTGGTGTGTGCAGCATCGCTGACGCTGCTCTGTGAGGCTCTGCTCCCCGTTTGGCCTCTGCCAAGACCAGCTCAGGGGTGTAAGCAGTGAGGAAGCAGCTGCTCAGCCCGGTGCTGAAGACTGGGAATGCTCTGCCTTTAGTGGGAAGTAAAACAGCCACCAGTTTCCTAGCCAGGAGTCAGCTCTGTAATGATCCCTTTTATTCTGCCCTCATAACTTCACCAAACATTTACTTTTGGGTGGAAAAGCTTGTTCTTTGAGTGTGAATAAAAGACATTATTTCTTTACCCATTGAAAAAAATTGTGACCCTTTTTTTCCACAGGGATAGCTCAGACTCGGCTGAACTTTGACACTTCAATCGTGGCATGTAAATAGTCCTTAATGAGAAGTACGTGCTTTATTAAGTTTGAAACCAGAAATGTTTGGGGTTAATAACTGGGAATGCTTGAGGGGCTCAGGATTGCAGGGAGCTTTAAATCCTGCAAGTTTCAGTGTGTGGGGGACTCCAGGAGTGTCACTTGCTAATGTATGTCAGAAATAGAACTGAACAAATGACACTTAATGAATAATTCACCTGACAAATGTAACGTCTGCTCTGCTTGTGGAGTGTCTGGAAGCAGGTAACAGTTTTGGAGGAAATGACTGTTGTTTGGTGTTTTCAGTTAACATCCAGCTGGTTTTGCTGTGAGTGAGCTGCACTTCCCTGAAGGTGCTTAATTCCTGCACTCATCTTTCTAAAGCCGTGCTTGGTTTTATTGGGACCAGCAAGTCACTGTCTCCTGAGTGGCTGAATGCACAAGCACTGTTCTGTTACTAATAACATGCACATGTAAACTGTTGTTTCCATTTCCCACTTGCCTTAAAATTTCAGTTTTCCATCCCTTCATGCCAATAAAATACCATCTGCAGAACTTTCACCTCTTCAGTTTCATTTTGAGAACTGGGTGTATCCACAGAATTTTTTTCAGGCATTTATTTCTCTCTGATCAATGGACACCAGCAGTAACTGTGAAATGTTGCTCCATTTACTTAGGGAAAACTCACACTGAAGATGAAAATCACCCCTGTGCAGTGGGCTGGCTGAAGGTATGCATCACTTAATTCCCACTTCACCCGAATTCCAAAGGGTTTCGGTGGGATCAATGGTGCTGGTGCTCTGCAGAGGGGTAAATTTCTCCCGGAGTGATCGATGCCCAACCAGAGGCTGCAGGTTTTCTGTGCCAGGAGGGTTCAGGCCCTGGTGTTTTCCATGGTTATCTCACAGGAAGGACTTCCACCATCTCTTTTATCCACGTGGAGGTTTTATACTCATCCAAACCTTTGGAAAGATTTGCATCAGCTTTCACTGTGATGATGTGTGTGGTAATTAGAAAGCACTCAGGCTAATTAAGATAGCAAAGGTGCTTGTGATACAGAAGATTTTATATTCCTTATGCCCTTGGTATGCAGGGGACTGAAAAGCAAAAGCCCAAAGCCTGCTGTAGCAGTGAGCCTGATCCAGGTGTGCTGGGACAGGCTGTCCCTGCTTCACCAAAGCCAGGTCTGGGAGGCTCCCTTTTTACCTGGCTGTGGCCTGGACTTTTTTTACTGAGAACTGGAAGTTCTGACTGAACTCCTGACTCACGGAGGTCACGAGGGTGACGTTCTGTGGCACAGATCCAGAGCAGTCAGAGAGGGCACAGCTGGGTCTGCCACACCTGATCCCTGGGAATCACCTTCCTTACAGGAAGAGCTCGATGCTGAGCTGAGGGGGAAGAGTAAATTTGATCTTTGCCAGCATTGCTGAGAAGCTGTGGCTGCCCCTGGATCCCTGGAAGTGTCTCAGGCCAGGTTGGATGGGGCTTGGAGCAACCTGGGCTAATGGAAAGTGTCCCTGCCCATGGCAGGGGTGGGACTGGGTGTTCCTTAATTTCCCTTCCAACCCAAACCATCCTGGGATTCTCTTAACTCCTTGGAACCAGTCCTTTCCCTCTGTGACTGGTTAGCTCTCAGCGCAGTCTAGCCTGATTTCAGTGCATGGACTCAAATCCTGTAGCTCAGGTTTTGGGGAGATGTGTTCCTTAGGCTCCAGGGGATTGGGGTTTCAAGTCCATTCCTGCAGGTTGTCATTCCAATTACACAGCAGGATCAAAAGCTGGGACATCAGACCAGTGTGTAACCACCCCAGGCGTGTCCCCTGCTGACACCCCAGGAGCTCAGCAGCAGCATTGGGATGAGCACACAGCCCAGGGCAGCAGGAAGGTTTCAGGAAAGCAGCAGGATGCAGCCTGAGAGGTGAATCACCACAGGGAAGGCACAGAGAGTTAAAAGCTGCAACTGATGAGGAGATTATACATCCAAACTGCATTTTGTCAGACAAACACAAGGGTAATTCATCATGGAATCATGGAATCCCAGACTGATTTGGGTTGGGAGGGACCTTAAAGCCCATCCAGTGCCACCCCTGCCATGGGCAGGGACACCTCCCACTGTCCCAGGCTGCTCCCAGCCCCAGTGTCCAGCCTGGCCTTGGGCACTGCCAGGGATCCAGGGGCAGCCACAGCTGCTCTGGCCACCCTGTGCCAGGGCCTGCCCCCCCTCCCAGCCAGGAATTCCTTCCCAATATCCCATCCATCCCTGCCCTCTGGCACTGGGAAGCCATTCCCTGTGTCCTGTCCCTCCAGGCCTTGTCCCCAGTCCCTCTCCAGCTCTCCTGGAGCCCCTTTAGGCCCTGCAAGGGGCTCTGAGCTCTCCCCGGAGCCTTCTCTGGGTGAACACCCCCAGCTCTCCCAGCCTGTCTTTAATTCCTGAAGCACTTTGCCATAATCCCCACTAGAACCTGGTGCTCTGAGGAGAATTTGGGGATGCCGTGGTTGGAGTTCTCCCCAGGAGCGGGGGCTGAGGCTGCAGAGGGAACCCTCGTTCGGGGCCCCTCTCCAGGAGTCTCCCTGGCGGCACCGCCCCGGGGCTGTAACCACGCACCCCCTGCTCCATCCCTGCCCCTCTACGCCAGCCTTGCATATAAATTATTCAGGAAAACAGTCGCCAGGCAGGGGCTGTAGCAGCAGGAGGAAGGTTTTATATCCCCGAGAGCAGGGGCTGGAGTTTCAGCACGGAGTTTGTCCTGAGAGATGGGTGCTGCTACTCCTGAGAGGTTTAATGTGTGGTGAAAGCAAACAAAATACTTATTTTAGGCTATTCCTTTGTTGTGCCATTAACTGGCAAAAAAAATATGAACTAATTTTGTTCATGTGACAAATGATGGGCATTGTCTTATGGGAATGTGAGGAGAGCAAGGGCTTCTAATTAATAAATTATTTTAGGAAGGGATTTTCTGTCAACTTATTTTAAATACTATGTTTTAGTTGAAGGAATTTGTTATTATCTAATCATTTTAGCCTCCCCTTGGCTGCCTGCTGAGCAGCCCATCTTGGTCTGGTCAAAGGAAGGGTTTTAAATAAGGCTCAGAGCTGCACCTTTAAAAACAACCCAAACGAGCATCTTCAGATGTTTTCCAAAACCACAGAAATGGACGCTTAGACATTCCCTAAGCAGAGTAGCAGCGTGAATGTTCTGTTCCTGATCAGAGAAAAGTGATAAATGCTGACTACATCAGCTCACTTTTCATGCTCGGTGTAACGTTCAGCAGGACGAGCCCGTGCTCCTGTTTCCCGCAGCAGGAGCCAGCGCCGGCCCGCTCCAGCCCGGCTCTGCTGGACCTGAGCCCCGGGGGAACTGAGCCCCCCGGCCCGCTCCAGCCCGGCCCTGCGGGAACTGAGCCCTGCGGGAACTGAGCCCCGGGGGCCGCAGCAGCCCGGCTCTGCGGGAACTGAGCCCCGGGGGCCGCAGCAGCCCGGCTCTGCGGGAACTGAGCCCCCCGGCCCGCAGCAGCCCGGCCCTGCTGGAACCGAGCCCTGCGGGAACTGAGCCCCCCGGCCCGCAGCAGCCCGGCCCTGCTGGAACCGAGCCCTGCGGGAACTGAGCCCCCCGGCCCGCAGCAGCCCGGCTCTGCTGGACCTGAGCCCCGCGGGAACTGAGCCCCGGGGGCCGCAGCAGCCCGGCTCTGCGGGAACTGAGCCCCCCGGCCCGCAGCAGCCCGGCTCTGCTGGACCGGAGCCCCGCGGGCCGCGGCTGCTGAGGAGGCCCCGGCGCGGGCTCGGCGGGAGCTGAGCTGGGGCAGCCCCGCGGTGCGCTATTAACGCTGCCCTTGTTTGGCCCCCGCAGAGCCAGCGCGGGAGGCACGGCGGCCACTCCGCGGAGAACTCTCCCATCGAGCGGCGCAGCCTCATGACCTCCGACGAGAATTACCACAACGAGAGGGCTCGGAAGAGCAGGAACCGCTTGTCTTCCAGTTCCCAGCACAGCCGAGACCACTATCCCCTCGTGGAAGAGGAATACTCTGACCCCTACCAGGACTCGTACAAACCCCACCGGAACCGCGGCTCCCCCGGCGGATACAGCCACGACTCACGGCACCGGCTCTGAGTCCGGGGACCTGGGGAAAAACAGGATTCACCCGTTGATACCTTGCCATAACGTAGCTAGGAATAACAATTAGACCATGTTAATTTGGCAGGTGCGACGGTGACACTGCAGTTGCACTCTGCTGTCATTGATGTTTAATTAGGGGGCAGCAAAACCCAGCCCGGCCCTTCCGTTTCTGCCCGATCATAGAAGTTGTTTTTGGGATTATTTTTGGGTTTAATACAGCATTTGCATTTATAGCCATATTTTTTCTTGTCGTTAGGTATTAGACACATCCGTTTGTAATTTCGGGTACTTATCGAGGCACTTATAAAATAATTTCCTGTGCTGGAAATTCCAAATGACCAGTTCCAGTTGGAACCAATTTATAAACCAATTCCTGTTGGAATTTGGGTGAATTGACTGGAAAGTCGATGTGAGCATGTTGGGAAAAAAAAAAAAACAACACAAATACAAAGAAAAATCTGAAAATTACAAACCACTGGAAGCCAGAAAGTCAGCTCCAGTATTTGTTTGCTGGGAGCTCAATTTCCATTTCAGGTTAGAATAAAAGGATTTATTCTAATGATTTCTTTCCAGAATGGCTTTTTTCAGACAAACCAAATGTAAACTCTCAAGAGTGCCAAATAGCCCAAATTATTGCAGCAGTTACAAAACACTTTCCAGTTTGAAATTATTTTTAGACCTGGCATGAATGTTGCAGCCAAATGATTCTTGAGTTCAGCCAGTCCTGACAGTTTTGTCGGGACCAGCAGGGAGGAACTGCGACTGGAGACAGGAAATAGGGACAGGAAAAGGAACAAACTCCATCGTTTGTGTGCTTGGAGGTTGGGAATAGTCTTTCTTTTCCCACTCTTTTACCTGAATACAGCTAGAAGTCCCAAAATGGAACAGGAGTATAGAGACATCAGATTTTTCTCCCATTTTTCTCCTGCTTTTTAAATGGAAAACAATCTCCTCCTCTGACCCAGTGTGTAGAGCACCTACATTCCAGTACCCCGAGTACCTGCCTACATGTTCCATCTTCCCAAATCCACCTCTGAATGTCCGACAATTCCAGCGGCGCACAAGAACTCTCCAGAAGATCCATTGCAGCCATGAAACCTGAGGGGAGGGAGTGGGGTTAAACAATCATCGGTGATGAACATTTCAAACAACATCTTGGTCAGAATTGCAATAAAAAGGGAATATCAGACAAAAATCTGCTCACAGGGAAGTCGTAGAGCTGATTCCAAGCTTTGGATTCCAAGAGCTATGATAAATCCTTGGAGATATTGCTGCCTTACTTCCTAACAATCATTTCTTTCACCTCCTGAGTCTTGAGTTCCTTCCAAGAGATGAATTCCTGTGGTTGGACCTTGTGTTTTACACCATCAGTGAAGCCTTAGATCCCATGGGATTGAAAACCGCCCCCCACTGCCCATTTTGTACAACCACTGACATCTTCAGGCAGAGCCTCCCGAAATTCCCCAGCGCACACATTCCCTGGCATTGACACAGTTATGCTGAACATGCATTTGTTTATGCAGGTTTGTGTCAACTATTCTTTTTTTTCCAAAAATAAGGATCATTAACTTCTTTATTTGCTTGTTTTCCTCCCAAAGCCTGTTGACACCAGGCTTTGACAGCATGTAGCACTAAAGGAATTTCTGGAATATTCCAGTTTCTTCTACTTCCTGGACCAGCTGGCAAAGATCGCTGGTGTTTCCAGCATCCTGGAGTCTGATTATCCTCTTGAAGTTACTGGGAAAAGTAATCCATGTCCTTTGTGGGACACCCATGCCCATCTCCAGCAGCATTAAAAGGTGGCAGACACCTGATTAATTAATCAATCATTTTAATGACCCCACTGCCTAAAAGGCAGCTCCAGCACCACTGGGTGATCCCGAGGCACCAGTTACCAAGGAAAATATGGAAATCTCTGCATCCACTGGAGTCCCAGAGTTCTGGATGGATCTGCCAGACCTGATCCTGGCCAATTCCCTCTGGCTGCAGATGCCAGAGGAGCTCTGAGGCTGCGGGAACGTGGCAGGACCCGGCCTGGGACTGGCAGCTGCAGCTGCCTCCTCCAGGACTTTGTGCTGCAGCACAGTGGAGCATCCTGCAGCAGGAAGTTTTCCAGACCTTTTTCCATGTACAGCACACAGACCTGCATGAGAAAGGAGGCGTTAGGCGACCCATTCTTCTGAGCTTTCCCGAGTCCCTTGTTTGTGCATTGAAGTCCTGATTGCAGGGGAGCTGTAGAACCCTGGGCAGCAGCTGCTTCTCTTTATTCTGCAGTAGATTAGGGATCAGCTCATTAGCTGCTTGAGGAGATTTGCATATTTGCTGCAAAGCACCGACATAGATTTCCTAGAGCCTTTCGGAGCCTTGTTTCAAGTCTTCCACGTCACACCAGGGGAGGGAAGGATCCCCACCCACCACACACCTGCACAATCCCATCACCTGAACATCTCAAGTGCCAAAATGACTTGGGTTTGACAAAAACAAACTTGTGAGGGAAGTCAGGGGTGGGCCTGAGGTCCTTTATTCCATGGGGTTAAGCTGCCTTGACTCCTGGGTGTCCTGAGTTTCTCCCAGAGCCCATTCCATGGTAATACAAGGAACCAGGGGCCCTGCAGGTCCCATTCCTTGCTGGGGTGTTTAATTCTTTGAAAAGAGAGATTCTTTAAGTACAAAGACACCAACCATGCTGGGACACTCAGCATTTATTGTAGATACTATGGGCAGGCTTTGTTTGGAAAAGGAATTTCTGTTCAGGACACAGTAAGGAGTGAAAGCTGTGCTGGGGACCAGGATTGGTAACTCCGTGTTCCTGGTGGGATTCCAGCACTGCTGAGCATCTCTGTTGTGATTTAGTTGAAATTGTGGAGTTCGTGTGTTCCTGACTGAATCAATCCAACCTCATTCTGCAGTCCTCACATCATTTCTTGTTATTAAAATAATGCTAAAAACCAGAGCTCTGTTCTAAGCTCTGGCACAGACAGAGGGTTTAGAAATGTTTATAAAACGGGGATTTTTGAAAGTTTTGTTGTTGTCTGAGTTTCTTATTCAGACACTTTGGGATTAACAAGGATTTAACCAATCAAGGTGATAACAACAATCTTTAAAGAGAAAATTCAGCACGTTCTTATGTTTGTGAATCAATTATTTAATTGTTAACCTTTGAATTTCAAATACTTTCTCCCTGGAGTTGTATTTAACATGCACAGATTCTTTTCCTGATGCCAAACATTTCTCCCATGGGATGTGCAACTCACAGCTGCTGATATTTGTAACTTCAGTTTGATGCCAGATCTTCTGAATTCAGTTTGGTCTCAGCACCACAGAATTCCCTGGAGCATCCAGAATCTCCTGTCTTTACTGACTTCACCATTCCAAAATAATATTGTTATTCCTGTTGTTCACAGCACACTGACTTGGGTAAGTCAGGGGTTCTGATGCTCTTTTTTCTTTAATAATACATTAAATGTGTCCTCTGTAGTATTTTCTTTCACAAGTTCAGTACTTCTGAAACTCGTCCTTGATCCCACATTCCTGATTTTTTTTAAGGCAAAATAATTGGAGACTACAAATGAAAAAATCAGATGCATATTTTATAAAATGCCATTTATATAGACCTGGGTTTGCTCCTAAAAATGTGCATTTTAAAATCCAGTTCTATTATCCCTGTTGGTGCCAGTCCAGGTTTGGGTCCCTGGGATTCTGCTGCCGTGTATTCTGTTGGAGTTGCCTCTCGTTCCCTCAAACATTAGTCCCACAAAGGCTGCAGGACCCTGTAATGCAGCCAAGCTTAACTCTGGGGAAAGGGAGTTAAAATGATCCTAAAAGAGAGCCTGGTGTCGTTTGAATAACCTTGGTGAGGTTGATACCAAGCACAGTTTATTTCATACAGAAAAATAAAGGTGTGTCTTTAAAAATAAAGGGAAATTTTAATAAAGTTGTAAAATGTATGTAAGGAATTAACTCAGAGAAAAACGTGAAAATGCTACTTAGGAGTGAAATTTCAGATTTCTTTCACTGTGTGTGGAATCCACTCAAGAAGTCAGGAGAAATATTGTGATTAAACCCATCCAGAGAATTTGGGGAGGAGGTAGAAATCATTTCAGATGTGAATGAGTGTCACTCCTTTATTGCTTTGGAACTGGGAGCAGCCTTGGCTTGGCCTCAGGATGGTTTATGGACCTGCCTCGGGAATCTGGGAAACCAAATTCCTTGGCAGTGAGTTCCTGTCCAGACATCCTACGGACACCAACTCCTGTCCTGTCCAAGAGCAAGGTGTGCCCAGGAATGATCATCCCCTGCCTTATCAATAATGCCTGAAAAACAAACTGGGATTAACTGTGACATCCCCGTGGTGAATCTGCTCTGCAGGCGCAGCAGAGAATCCGCAGAGCTCAAAATTCTCTCTTTTGCCAACAGAGCAGTGTAAAAACAGAGCAAGGGAAAAGAAGCACATCTGTAATAGCACAAATTTACAATAATTCCACTCCTGCATCTGGCATCGTGTTTTTGGAACCAAGGGGGAGATTTCTGATCCAGCATCAGTGGATTTATTGCATTTTTGATCTGTTTACTCGCTGCCTGATACTTCAGCAGTTGATTTTGGCATTTTGCACATGGGATTGATTTCTCAATAACTTGTATCCCTTCCATATTAATTAACTAATGACAACAAAAAGAACCTTTTAAAACCACAAAGCCCACTGCATTCATTTCTGCTGATTTCCTCCTGGAAGCTGAAATCACGTTAATAACTTTAATTTTGGCCAATGTGTGGATTTGGGATGTGACTGGTGAATCCACCAGTAGCCCAAGGTCGGGAATGAAACACTCCCAGGAAATGTTCGTGGGGACACAGAGCTTGGAGGTGGGGGAGGGAAGAGTGTCCCAGCACCCAAAATTCCCGAGAATTGCAAACCTGAAGGGAGGTGAGGTTAAGGAATGCGTGCGTGGGCCCAGGTGTGTTTAGGATTGGGACACACCCGATCGATTCCCTTCTGGTGCAGACAGGGAGAGTCAGGCAAGCAAAATGCAGATTGTGTGGAACCAGAGGGGGGAGAGCGTTGGGATCAGCCATTCCAACTGCAAACTCCGGACCTTGGGCTTCTCAGATCCCGGAAAATCTCTGTTTCTCAGCCAAACTGGTTCCCAGTGAGAGCCTGGCAGTGCTGCCTCACTGGGAGCCAGTTCAGAGCCACACTGGTGAAGACATTACTGCCTTTACTGGGACAGAGCCACCCCAAATTTGTGTTTTCTGCTGATTTTCCCTTTGTTTTGCCCTATAGGCCCTGTGTGTGTAGCACCCGACCAGGCATGTGGGTACCATATACTATGCAATGTGTACAGTGGTGCATGCTCTGCTCTCCCTCTGCTTTTAGTGGCTTTCAAAGAAAATTATAAAAACTAAAAAAAAAAAAAAAAGTGGTGTTATTTTTGTGACCAGGATCATGCAGACTGCATGCCCATAGTGTCCTCATTTCTATGGATTCGTTTTATGGAATTTAGATGTACAAAGATGAACTGCATTACAATGACTTTTCTACAATAAATGAACAAAACTACAAAGCGTTTAAAAGTCTGTCCAGTCTCTTTGTGTCCTGCTCTAAGATGGGGAAAATGCTCGGGAGAGTCGGGAGAAACCCAGAGTCCTGTGGCATTTTTGTTGTTTGCCAATAGTTTTTGGCAGCAGACTCACTTGTTACATTTTTAGGAAAATTTAATGAGGTTCTGAAGAAGGAGTTGCATCTGCTCTGCAAAATAAATGATGTTTATTTTTATAACGATCTGTTCTTAAATAGCTGCGACCCAGAAGTACAAAAATACAGATAATTCCTGCTGATCCAGCAGGGAATGAGATACTTGCAGCCAACTGCTCCTTTGAAGGATTCTCGGGAACATTCAGGGGTTTGGAGCTGGTCCTTGGTGGGATCTCCCACTTGGTTGGAACTGGTTCCTAGGCAGAAACAAGGGGCAGAATGACGGGAGGTATTAAGGACTGGATAATTAGAAGCTAATTAAGTTTATCACAGAATGTTAAAGGTTGGAAAAGACCTCCAAGGCCATTGAGTCCAACTGTGACCGATCCCACCCTGTCACCAGCCCAGAGCCCTGAGTGCCACCTCCAGCCATTTATGGTATCTTGGAAAACTGAAAGCACTGGAAGCTGCTGCCTCCAGCAGAGAGTTCCAGCCTCCTCTTCCCAAAAATGAGTAACAGGAACCAGCAACCTGAGGGGGATGCTGTGACCACCCAAGCCCTGCCTCGGAGGGACAGGAGCACATTGGCCAGGTGAGCTGCACGTTGCGTTTACACACCTCCGGCAGATCTGGTGCTTTTAAAATTCTGTTCAATGGAATTTCCTTGGCTGCGTGTTCAAAATCAGATCTCGGCATGAGAGTTTGCATCTAAGCTGTTAATGAAAAGCAGAAGGGTTTTCAAATAAATATAACTGAACAAAAAAATGCCTTCTGTGTGCTTTCATATGATCCTTGAGGTTAAAATTTCTTAAGCTGCTTTACTTGTCTGTGTCCTGGGGAAAAGGTTGGAGCCCAGGAGTGGCTGAGGGAGCTGGAAAGGGGCTCAGCCTGGAGAAAAGGAGGCTCAGGGGGATCCTTGTGGCTCTGCACAACTCCCTGACAGGAGGGGGCAGCCGGGGGGGTCGGGCTCTGCTGCCAGGGAACAGGGACAGGAGGAGAGGGAACGGCCTCAGGCTGGGCCAGGGCAGGGGCAGGGTGGATATTGGGGAAATTCCTTCATGGAAAAGGTGCTCAGGTGGAGTCCCCGTGTGGATGTGGCACTCGGGAGCGTGGGGCAGTGCTGGGGGAATGGCTGGACTCGATTATCTTGGAGGCCTTTTCCAGCCGAAGCCATTCCATATTCTCTCTGTTTGGGTTTTTCTGTACAGAGGCATTTCCATGGCAAAACCTTCCCGTAGGCATTCGAAGCACTTCCCCGGCACAGACACTCCCATGACCCCGTCTGTGTTACAGCTGCCTGGAACAAAACATACACGACGCGAAAAAGCCCTCCCAGATTTCCAGGAGGGAATTGCGAGGCTGTACCCAGCCCTGCCCACTGGAATGCTTTCCTAGAAAGCTTCCAGCAGCACTGGGAAGCCCAGCTTAGGCCATAAAAAAGCAGCAGTATGAGCCAGGTTAAAGCAGGCTGCCATAGGGAAAAAACCCAAACAAATGACATGGGGGGAAACCTCAGAGTTTTTTATTTAAATAATCAGACTAAATGGTTTCATTGACCCTTGGTAGCTCTCCCACAGCTGCGCAGCCACTGAACCGTGCCCCAGCCCAGGAGAGCTGAGAACAGACAAGAACCCAGTGCTTCTGAAATTCCAAGCGGAGGACCGGCAGAAAGGGGGATAATTGACAGCTGATGAATAATTAATGCCATTGCAGGCTGGATGCTGAACTTGAGGAATGTTTAACACCGGAGGAGCTGCTTCATTTCCCTGTGGGTTACACACGGTCCCAGTGCCCACAGCTCTGACTTGGGATGGACTGGGACAGTTGATTATCAGGATATTTCTCTTCTTAAACTGTTCAGGGCCATAAATTCCCCTCCAGAGCAGCAGGAAACACAAAAGTCTCTGGACACAGAAACTTGGAGATTACTCTGGCCTTGCTGCTTTGGTTCTGTACCAGCAGGGAAAATTAAATGCAAGAAGCTGCTGTGGGAATAAAAGCTGCTTGAAGGAAAGATGAAAAACCTCTGGAATAAGAAAGGAGATTTCATGTCCCATCCCTGGAAGTGTCCCAGGCCAGGTTGGATGGAGGTTGGACAACCTGGGATAGTGAAAAGCAAAGCCTTTCACCTCTGAACTTGAGCTTAAAAACTTTCACTGTGTCTCTCCAAAGTTAAATTCACTTGTTCAGGGAAGCACTTGTGGGTTTTTCCTTACAAGTCTCTCCCATAGTGTTTAAATGAGGGTACATCCAACACCTGGAAACACACCTGTGGCTCCCCAGAGAAAATTACCTCGTGAGTTACAAATCCTGCTTCCTGCTGGAAGTGCGGAAATTCCCATTCACCCCTGGACTCACTGAAAGAACGTGGCCAACCCCTGTAAAATAAAGTATTTGTCCCACAGCCCTGAGGCTGGAAAGTGGTGCTGGGCACTGACCAAGGCAGCTTTGCAGGTAAGGAAAGGGAAACACTGGGTGTTTTTCTGTTAAATAAAGCTGTATTTTGGTCAGGGACGGGACAAGTGAGGGCAAATGTCTTCTTGTCTTGGGCAGTAACATAGCTGTGCACAACCTAATTATTGCCAGGGACTTTCAAATCCCTGAGGATTCAAACTCAGTGGTGGGTTTGGACAGAGAAATTTATCTTGGAGCAGAGAAGGCTCTGGGCAAACCTTAGAGCCCATTTCCGTGCCAAAAGTGCTCTTATGCAAGCTCCTACCCAGCTCCTGGGGAGCAACTTCACCCACGTTATTCCCAAGTTTTCCTCGGAGCACCAAGTTTTAGTAGGACAAAGTGATCACATTTTCTTCATAAACTGGAGCAGGTGGTGTTCACCTGGAGAAGGTGCTGGGGAGACCTCAAGAGCCCCTAGCAGGGCCTAAAGGGGCTCCAGGAGAGCTGGAGAGGAACTGGGGACAAAGGATGGAGGGACAGGACAAGGGGGAACAGTTTTAATCTGAAGGGAGGGGGTGATTAGAGGCGGTACTGGAGTGAAATCCCTTGCCGTGAGGGCGGCGAGGCCCTGGCACGGCTGCCGGGGGAAGCTGTGAAGCGGAAGGTGCCCGTGGCAGGGGGGGTGGGNGAGCGCCCGGCCGAGGATGGGGATCCTCTTCACTAGGATATGGAGGCTCTTCAACCACCAGGGTGAGGCCCGGGGAGACCGGGGGCGATCCGGGAGGGACCCAGACCCGCTCGGGGGCGGCCGCACGGGCTCCTGGAAATCGGAGCTTTAACCTTTTTTTTTTCCCCTTCTCTTAATTATCGGAATGCTCATTTCCTGACAGCCGCCTGTTAAATTATTAACGTGTGCCACAAGAACGCGGCCGTGGCGCGGCGTGGCGGGTGGGTTCGTCTTGCTGTCGGCAGAGNGGAGAGGAACTGGGGACAAAGGATGGAGGGACAGGACAAGGGGGAACAGTTTTAATCTGAAGGGGGGGGGTGATTAGGGGCGGTACTGGAGTGAAATCCCTTGCCGTGGGGGCGGCGAGGCCCTGGCACGGCTGCCGGGGGAAGCTGTGAAGCGGAAGGTGCCCGTGGCAGGGGGGGTGGGCCGGGATGGGCTTTAGGCTCCCTCATACCCGAAGCACTCGGTGCCTGTGGGCGCTGCGGGGCGCGGGGCTCCGGGCGCGCTGAGGCGGTGCCGTGTAATGGCGGCCGCGGTGCCGCCCCCNCTCTTAATTATCGGAATGCTCATTTCCTGACAGCCGCCTGTTAAATTATTAACGTGTGCCACAAGAACGCGGCCGTGGCGCGGCGTGGCGGGTGGGTTCGTCTTGCTGTCGGCAGAGTGTGGGTTTAAGTGGCAAACCTCGATATCTGGTTCGTTCATGGAGTAAATATTATTTATAGCTTCAGCTGGGGCTGCCCCTGGATCCCTGGCAGTGTCCCAGGCCAGGTTGGACAGGGCTTGGAGCAGCCTTGGATAGTGGAAGGTGTTCCTGCCCATGGCAGGGGGGTGGCACTGGATGATCCTTAATTTCCCTTCCAACCCAAATCGTTCCGGGATTCTGGGATTTTTAACACCTGTCTCCTTACAGCAAGGTGTTCATGAGAGTTGTAACTTTTAACTACAGAACAGCTGCTGATGCTCTTTTCACGTTTCTAAAGTCCTTGGAATTTGATTTTGAGTGAACCTCAGTACTCTCACACCTGCTCACTGAATGTCCCAGTTATGTCCCCGTTAATGCTTGGTGCGAATACAACAAAATATTTTTGTCTTGTAGCATCCAGCCCCACCTCAGAGCTTCTGTTCCAACTGATTTCCTAAAATGCACTAGGCTGGCAGCATCGCACCTGAAACAAAAGTTCCTAGTTATGTGGGGTCAGGTAAGCAGACACTTTTACAATATTGTGCAGTTATGCAAAGTTATTAAAGCTGGAATTTCTGTTGGATGGCATAAAAGACAACTCTGCAAAACCACACAATATTGATAAAATCAAACCCAAGAAACCCCCACTTACCTGACCCCTGTCCCCACCCTCTCCTCTGGGATAGATCAGTGTGAGTGTAGTTTGCTGGCAGGAACTGATCTCAGTGTCTGAAGCTTGGGCATGTTTATAATGGCTTTTTTTGCCCTTGAGGAACACAAGGAAGGAGGGGAGAAAACCCCTTCTCACCAAGCTTTTGCTTGACTGGTCCTGCTTGGTTGTGCAAGCGAAAGTTGTGTAACAGAGCTGAGAGCTGGCTGTGCTCACCCAAACTGGAAATGGTAAATTTGGATGTGCTTGACACCACCAGCCATAGAGTTCCCAGTCACTTTTGTGATGCACAGGAGAGGAGGTGCAGAAGGGAAACAAGAATTGTTGGGGCATTGAGCTCCAAAATGTCAGAGGAGGGTTGTGGAGCACCTGGTGACTTGTCCAAGACCAAACTGGGTGAATGTGTCCTGTGAAATGTTGGAGGGCACATCTGTTCCCCAGGAGGAAAGGAGGGCACTGGGGGCACAGGGATCACGCTGCAAACCAGCCTGGTTGGGGTTTTAACTGCTCTTTGCAAAGGCATCAAGGTATTGCCTGGATAAAGGGAAAGTGAACATTGGCCTTGTGCAGTTGAGAGCTGTTGTGGTTGGGGGGATGGAGTTCGATACAGGCTGAAAAACCCTGCAGGAGCTTGGGAGAGGATCCCAGCGTGACATTGGCAGTCAGAGATGGAAAACATCCTCCTGAAATCTCTCAGGAATGGTTCCTGTGGAGGGGGATAAATTGCCGGTCCCTTCCCTGCCCAGAGCAGCACCTGCCCACACAAACTTTCCACGAACACACCTGGCCATGGCACCTGGAGCTGGGCACTGTTGGCTCAGGAAACCAGTGGCAGACGTGGCACTAAGCTTGATCCAGACCCAGCTGCTGTCACGACAGCAGAGTGAGCTGTGACTTACCAGTGCTGTTTTCATTGCAGAGCACAAAGTGATCATTGTGGGCCTGGACAATGCAGGGAAAACGACCATTCTGTACCAATTGTAAGTAGGACCTGCGGGGACGGTCGGGGCATTTCCAGGTGTGTTACGTGTCCCTGGGTGGTTTTACTCAGAGCTTTCCAGGTGGCAGCGGGTGGCTGGAGTTTGGAAAGGGCTGTGCTGTGCCTGGTGGATGAATGAGGTTTTGTTCAGAGGGTTTTGGATCACATCACCTGCTGTTACCACGCACTCCCTGCCGCCCTCGGTGTCACGGCCTCGGCTCTTTGCCAGCCCCATAAAATATGATTGTACTGAGCGTTGGCCATGGGACACCGTTGCAAAACTGATCCACGCCACAGATTTAAACAGCAGACAAATCATTCTGTGAGTGGCAAAGTACCTCTGCCTGCTGTGCCTTGTGTCCCCAGTGCTGAGATTAATTTGGTGTTGTTTGTGGTATGGGATGAAAGAGGGAGACTGATCCCAGCACGAACCCAGGCCAACATCTTGGTGCTGTCCTGCACCTTCTGCCTTCAACAGCAGCACTGATTTGTGTTTGCCTTGCATTAACCTTGCTCCTGGTTTACATGGAGCTTGAATGAGCTTCATATCTCAGTTCCTCAGCTGCAGTTTGATAAGAGGGTACCAGTCTGTCCACAGGCTCAGAAGCTGCTGGGTGGCACAGGCAGCTCAAGGTCTGTGTGTGTTGGGGACAGATTGGCCTTTTCCCACGGGCAGTGCTGTGGCACTGAGGAATGTGTTCCTGAGTCAGAAATAATTCTGTTAAATGCTGTGGCCGTGCTGCTCCAATCCCACATTTAAAATTGGCTTTCTGGAAGTGGTTGGGGTTTGTCACATTCCGACCTGCTTTGCCTTTCCAAAACATTTCCAGCTGCTCGTGCCCTGCCACGCTGCAGGGAGAGTGAAAGGATGAAGGTGCTGGTGATTTACAGAGGGAGTGAGGAGATACTAAAAGCACAAACAGAATGAAGGGTATTTCTTAAGACTGGGAACTGCTGCAGGCGAGGGCCGTCCTTGGTGCTTTTTAATCCACTTCCTCCACGAATGTCTCACAGTTCTTCCCCTTATTTCTGCAGTTTGTGTTTTCTTTTCCCTCTCATACAGATCTCTGTATGTCTCCTTTTTCTTTGTACCAAGTTTAACTCCACAGGACTTTCCCAGCTCTCTTCTTGTTCTCCTGCCTGACTCCTCCTTGACCCTACCCTGTCTTTGCATATCCCATTTTTCCTCTTCCAGGCACTTCCTTTTCTTCCATTCCCATACTCAGTTCTCCCTGCACTGGCCTGGGATTGCTTTTCAGAACACTGCACCATCCCTTTATCTCCTTGGCTCTCTGTATCCTCTTCAGGAAATATTCCAGCACCATTACAAGTCTCAAATTGCTGTCACTGTAACTAAAAGCTCTGCTGGAACTTAAAAAAAGTCCATACAAAATGAAAAACTATATCAAGATGATCAGAAGAAAAAATAATTAAGTTCTTTTGAACACAGTTGGTTTGCCTTGGAGCTACTGTTAATTTTTTTGCCTGTTACAGTAGAGTTTAAATAGTCTGAACTTCAGGAGAATCCAGAGCACACATTTGGTTGTTTGATGTGAAACCGATAGTCTTAGCGACAGAGTCACACTCAGTATCTGTAAACAATCTATTTGAAATATTTAATGGCTGCATTTGTCTGCAAAAAGTTGTGTACTGGTGTGTGCTGAGGGGAGAAGAGGAGGAAGTTGGACATAAAGCATTGTGAAGAAAATCAGGTTTTAGTGGCCTTCTCTGGAAGGAGAGCAGCAGGGTGGAGTGGGTGAAGTGTTTCTGGTGGAGCTGGAGGATGAGTTGTTGTTTTCCTGAAACTTTGGAAATCTTGTGGCTTAACCACATTCTTGAAGCAAAGCAACTGCTCTGTCCCATGTGAGCCAAAATGGGCCTGGAGAGAGAAGAGCTGAGTGCTCCCAACAGCTTCTGAAGCAAAAATTCTCTCAGCTTCGTGATTTAATTAATTATAACACAGTTTGTTCACGAGTGCTCTCTTAGCTCCATAATTTGATTATGATACAGTTCACTGAGTCCTTTTTATTGCTGTTTTTATTTACGTTTCTGCACCTTCCACCATCAAACCTTGTCTCTGCTGCACAGGGAGCGTTCGCTGAGGTTCTCCCCTGGGAATACCCACCAGGTGTAGTTTCATGGGTCATTTTGGGTGACTGTCCCTGTTCCCTGTGCAGCTCCATGAACGAGGTGGTTCACACCTCTCCCACCATCGGGAGCAACGTGGAGGAGATCGTGGTGAACAACACGCGCTTCCTGATGTGGGACATCGGGGGCCAGGAGTCCCTGCGCTCCTCCTGGAACACCTACTACACCAACACCGAGGTGAGGTGCCTGGGGACAGTGCTGTGCAGGGATTTGGGGCTGGGCTTTGGGACTCTCTTCATCTGGGAATTGCAGATCCCCCCTTGTCTCCATGGTCACTCTCTGCAGTGGGTCCTCCAAGACCTGTCTGACCCCTCAGGAGGAAGGACAGCCCCAAAGTTTTCCTCCAAAACGTTGGCAGCTCTGACAAGCTCCTGTCATCACCAACTTAAAACACCCCCAAGAGTTTTCGGAACTCTTTAGAGGTGAAGTTGCAGCACACACACACCTATATGTATATTAAAATATAAATTTTATCAAGCAACAACTTAATAAAAATAATGCTTTAAATCAGGGTTTCCTATCTGTTATCAAATACAGTTTAAATACAATTATTTATATTATATAAATTATATTTATATTCTTTATGGTAAATACAATTTATGCAGTAATTACCTTTGTTCTCCAGTTCACCCCTATGAGGTGCTGTGATCCCTTAGAGGTCTTTCCCAGCCTAAATGAAGCTGGGAGTGTGTTCTTGGAGTTTGGAGCTTCAGGGCTTTTTTAATCCCTTGCAAATACCTATTTGCATGTTATGTCTTGAACTAGACAAAGAAAGCTGATGCACTTTGTTTTTAGTGCTGCAACAAATTATTTGAGGTGGTGCCTCAGTTACACCAAGCAAAGAACAAAACCAGATCTGGGATTACAGAGAATTTTCTTGCTTTCAATGTGAATTTTTCCCTGAAAAATGGAGAGCAGAAAGTCAAAAGTTGTGTCAGAGCTGCCTTTGTACCCAAACCACAGCAGAAGCTGTGAATAACCCCAGGCCTATGGGATGTCACACTGGGGCTGGGGGGAGGCTTTGGGAACAGGGATGGTGCCTGATAATCCAGCTGGATAATGGGGTGGGAGTGGGGACAGCAGGAGTTTCTCTGCCTAGTAACTCTCCCTTTTTGCAGTTTGTGATAGTTGTGGTGGACAGCACAGACAGAGAGAGAATTTCTGTGACTAAAGAAGAGCTGTATAAAATGTTAGCACATGAGGTGAGTGCACCCTGTGTCTTTAATATTTATTTACTGTTTGTTTTAATTATCCGGTTGATACACGCAAAGGGAGGCATATTTACACCCTCAACTGCCTTGTCCCTGCTGCACTGTCTTCTGTGAAACTCCCAGTAAAGCTGTTAATTAATACTAAATTACAGAAGTAGCTTGTCAGAGTGCTCCAGTGAAACAGCAGTTGGGACATGTCAGTGACATCTGTGGGTTTTATGCTTCAGTCCATGTTAATATCTGAATTAGAGCCTTTAAAACCCCATGGTTTCCTGCAATAGCTTAATAATTACTTTTGATATCTTCATGGTTGCCTGAGGTTTTGTGTTTTACAACCTTAAGAAAGTGTGTTAGAGCACCCAGTTCTAAAACTGAAGGAACTTCAGCCCGTGGCTGGAGCAGCCACTGCTCTGTGGGTGTTTGGAATTCCAGAGTGGAAATGGCTAAATTGTAAAGACCCCCTTTAAACCTGAGCCCTGGGTTAGGTCTAAACCTGAGCTGGGCTGATGTAAAAGCCCGGCAGCACCTGTGGCATGACCTGAATGCAAACTGGATCAGGGTGTGTGAGCTGATGCTGAGCTTCCAAATTTAAGTGTCCGAATAAAAAAATGTGCATAAAAACAATGGCATTATAGCCCAAAATATTACAGCTATATTTAACCTATAGCCACAGTTTGGGAGACTGCAGGATGGGCACAGCCTGCCTATGGATTTCCTTTGAGGAAAAACAAGGGCTTTGCATAGGATCTTTCAAGTTTTAATTTTTTGGGGTTTTTTTTTTTGGTTTGGTTTTTTTTTTATTTTTTGACATTTTTTGATGTTTAATTTAAATTGTGTTTAATAAAGTAAATTCTTATAGAGCAGGTCAGGCTGTGGAGTGTTAAATGTGGCACGGGGGGATTGGTGCTGCTGTCCAGGATTAGGATTTCAGAGCTGGACTCTTCAGGCTGTTGCAGCCACTAAACAAAACCTGCATCTTCTGTTTCCGAATGTCTAAAGGACGATGAAGTTGTTAACGAGCTGATTTTGCCACAGGGAAGGTCTGGAATTGCAGGCAGAACGGAGCCGATTTGGGAGCCACTCGCAGTGAATGTGCCCATTGTTGCCTGGCAGGATGTTCCCAGGCTCCCTCTCCAGACGTGGCTGTGACGTTGGGAGAGAGCAGCAATGAAAGTCAAATATTGATTTAAAATAGCTTTTCTTTGATCCTTGGAAATCTTTTCCTTTCTCCTAACTAGTTCCATGGAGTTTCTGTTAAGGCAAAATTGAGTTGTCCAGCTCAGTTCCAGCTATTTTTCTGGAGCAGTTGATTATTTGGGAATTAATTTTGCTGTTTGTAAACGTGAATGTGCCTGATTGGCAGTTCAGTGCCTGAGCTGGCTTGGCTTCCTGGGAACACCTTTTTGCTTTCCAAGGGAAAGGTTTTCAATAATACTGCCCTGATGTAATTCCAAGCAATTTGAGGTAAGATAAGCTTATCCCTGGAGTCACTGTTCTGAAATTGTCAGTGCTGCTCAGCTACAGGGGTACACAGGGCTCTCTGATCCTCGTGGAGCACAGCTAAACGTTGTCCTGGGTTTTTAACTCCTCATCCATGGCAAAACTTGGCTGTTTGGTGTGCTGGATCAGAGGATTGCCTGCAGTTGCTGTCAGCCTGCAGCACTTTGTTCTGGAGGATTGTTGGCTGGGGCTCTGGGTTCTCTGCTTTGGTATCCCATCGTTTGCCTCCAGGGGCTGCTTTGTCATTATCTGCTCTTCTTTCTCCCTAGGACTTGAAAAAAGCAGGATTGCTGATCTTTGCTAACAAGCAGGATGTGAAGGAGTGCATGACAGTAGCTGAAATCTCCCAGTTCCTGAAGCTGACTTCGATTAAGGATCACCAGTGGCACATTCAGGCCTGCTGTGCTCTCACTGGAGAGGGGTAAGAGGGATTTGTGTCCACAGGAGGGGAATCTGGAATTACTCTGGGGGTTTTTGTGTTTAACACACATTCCTCCCCTGTCCATAATAGTGACAGAATCCCACAAGGGCTTGGGTTGGAAAAGACCTTAAAATCATCCCATGCCATCTGTGCCCTGGGCAGGGACACCTCCCACTGTCCCAGGCTGCTCCAAGCCCCAGTGTCCAGCCTGGCCTTGGGCACTTCCAGGGATCCAGGGGCAGCCACAGCTGCTCTGGGCACCCTGTGCCAGGGCCTCACCACTTAAAAACCTTGACACTTAAAAGATTTTTGGCCTCAGAACACACTGATTTAGGATCAGCACGATCTGAAACCCAACTTTTACATCAAATCCGCAGTGTCACCTCACAGTGATGAAACTTGGTATGATTTGGGATTAATGAGGGTGGGGGCAAACTGAAATCTCTTCTGGTTTATTAAGAATAATCCTAATTAGAGAGAACTTCATGTGTTGAAAGAGCTGGGATGGAATTCCCTCACCCACAGATCATAAAATAAGAGCTAGGAAGTGCCGTGCAGAGAGTGAAGAGTTTCCAGAAATGATTTAGAGTTCTTGGGAAGAATTTCAGTTGATGCTGTGAAGTTAGCTTTGGAGTTACCCTGAGAAGTGCCTGCATTCCCTAAACATTCTCTCTTGTGTTCCCAGACTGTGCCAAGGCCTGGAGTGGATGATGTCCCGGCTGAAGATCAGATGATTTTTAATGACCTCTTTGCACAGACATTGCTTCAGCAGAGCTGTACCAGTGGCAGAACGGTGGGGTGGATGTATTTATACTGAACTGATTGCAACTGTATTTTCTACATAGCTGCACACACACACACACACACACGGACAGGAATTGGGAGCAGGCACGAGAGCAAAGGTGCACTTTGGGCTCCGGTTTGGTTCGGGTTCCTCGGAGGATGCGTTCAAAGCTGTGACCAACGTTCTTTTCAAGCTGCCCCTCGGAACAGTCCGGCCTTGGGCGTGGGGAGGATGAAGCGAGAGGAAGGAGCTTTTAATTTAGAGTTTTGTTATCCCATTGTAGCCCTCTCTAGTGGAAGTTGTTGGCTTCATTATTCCAGTAAATCAGCGAGCGAATCGCCGGCGTAGGTATCGACTCTCCAGTATTTTCAAGGTTGCCGATGTTACAAATGCAAAACTCTTTTCCTGTATGTGTACTGTACATATTTGTGTATATTTATACCTCAATCCTAGGTTAATTGCAATCTGCTCAGACCAGTGTAAAGCTGAATCAGTATGTTGGCAGTAGTACTAATCTGTGACACGGCCACGTCCCCGTGTCACCAGTCCTGTCCCTGTGTCCGTACAGCTGTAACGTCAATCACACATTGGGTCTCCACCACCTGATAAACAAACTCTCTCTTCAGCCCATTGCTTGTTTTTCCACATGATTTTTTCATTAGGGAGGAGGCTGGAATGGATTGGGGCACACGGATTGAGCTTGGAATTCCAGTGTTGGCAAACGTTACAAATTTGCCAAAGAGTTTCAAATGAAATAGATTTTCCTGTTTTATTGTGGTCATCACTGAATTGGGTGATGCTGCAGGTCCTGCCCACTGCTGTCCTTCTCTGCTGTGCTGGTTGATTCAGGTCTGGCAGAAGTACCTTTAGCTGTCAAAAAGGGAAAAGTATCTTTTTTTTCTTAACCAAAGAAGAGGCACAAAAGTATGTTTGAAAGTCCCACTGGAATCGGACAAGTCAGACTCTAATTGTTATTCAGAGGAAAAACTCCCTTTGCTTCATGAAATGTGCAGATATTAAAATGTGCAGATATATCAATACGCAGTGGAGGGGGCTGGACGGGGACAAAGCAGATGACACTACTTGAAAAGCTCCAAGTGACCCATACGAGTTCCAGGGCAGAACTTGAAAGCAGAACTCCCTTGCATGGTCCCCAAGCAGTGTGAGAGCACTAGGATCACCTTTCCCTGCTGTAGCACCTGCTGGGATGGCTGTCCCAGGCAGAAGGGGGTCAGAATTCCCACTTTAGAAGATCCAGGCAGTTGGGATGGCAGTGGGATGGTTGGAATTGTCAGGCTTTTCTGTGGGAGATGCGTTGGGAGTTCAGCAAAATGAAACAAAACTGCTGAGAATGTTCTTCCCTTTCTCAGCCCCTCTGTCTAGTAAGGATGGAAAAGGCATTTTAAAGACATTTTAAAGCTTAGTTTGAACTTTTTAAGGTGCTTCTCTTTGGTTCTGGGATAATCTGGTCAGCTCCTGCCTTCCCGCCCGCCTGCCTCCCTGGGAGCACGAGAATCCCGGGGAAAGGAGGGGGGGCAATCTCAAAAGTCTGTATTTAACAAAGGCAGGTAAAGAATTTAACTTTTTAATCTATTTTTGGTATCTCCAATGCTCCCTGGCTGGGGGATCTGCTGTCTTTGTTAAACATTAAGGTGTACATGCATTTATCTCTAGTGCATGCACATAGATCTTGGTATTTAACTGGTGTATTGCAAAATGTATCAATGTTTGAAGAATTAACAATTTAATGCAAAGACTCTCTCAGTTTCTCTGACAGTATCTACAAGCAATGAGCTCTGTGCACACTTGCATATGAAATGGAATTGTACATTTTCTAGTCTAAAAAAAAAGAAAAAGCAGACTTGCTTCTAAACCCAAATGTTTGGTTTTTGAGTCTTATGTCTTCCCTGGGCTGAATCCACACAGGCTGGGTGAGCTGGGGGTTGGTTGGTAAGAAAAGGAGTTGTTGCTGTTCGTGGTGGAGCAGTGCTGGGATTTCTGCTGCTGGGTTGTACGTCTGTAGGAATTCTCTGTCGGATGGTGCAGGTGTGGTGCTTGCTGCACGTGCGGGCTGTGTTGCAAGCAGATACTCTGTGTTTACACGTCAGTTAAGTTGGTTTTACTCTTTCCCTCCCCGTGCCACTTCCCCTCGCCGTGGCCTCTGAGGTTCACCTTGTCTTGGTTTCCCCAGTGGCCACAGAGCCCAGCAGGGCCTGGGAGTGACTGCACACCTCAGGACTGGCTGTCAGACAGGATTTTCTGTGCCCTGAGGGGTTTATAATGCAAAAATTCAATTGTTTTCTGTGCGTCGGTCAGTGAACAACCCAGTGTTAACTTGACTGCAAACATGTCGTGGGTAACTGTGAGCTTCCTGTGTATTTTATGGTTTTGAGGGCAAGTGTAGCCAGAATTCAGTGGTGGCTGATGTTTCCTGACACATTGTGGTGTTGTCCAGGGCTTTTGTGTTTTAAATGCTGATTTTTCAGTCTGTGGGGATGGTGGGGTTTGTCAGCAGAGGTGACGATTCCAGACTCACCTGGAATAGTTGCTGTGATTGATTTCAGACTCTGATGGATTCCAGACTCTCACCTGGAATGGTTGCTGTGATCAATTCCAGACTCTGTGATCAGTTCCAGACTCTCACCTGCAGTGGTTGCTGTGATGGTGCTTTGAAGTGCACTTGTGTGAACTTAGAAATGTTTTAAATTTAGTCACTGAGAAGAGCAGCCAAACTTTTTGATCTCTCGACCCCTTTGTGTTTTGTGGAAGTGCTCCTTGTTGACAGCTTTTTTCTTTTCCCTGTAGGGCAATTCCCATTTTTCTCCCAGCTCTGTCCATAGAAAAGCCAGGGAACTTTGCATCAGTGCTGCTTCCACTCAGGGATTGTCTTACCCTGAGCCATGACCTTGGTGTGTGATGCTGTTGTTTCACCCTCGGGGTTCTGCTGCCTTGGCTTCCAGCTGAAGCTCAAGCTTTGCCTTTGTTCTCCGTGAAATTCATTCTTAGGAAAAGGGAGGGGCCTTAAAAATGGTTATTGAAGTTAATGCTGCAAAATGGCATTTTAGTAGCCAAAAAAAAAGGTCATATTTCAATCATCTGATACTTCAAATGTTTCTTTTGGTTTATCAGATCATCAGTTTGGTAATTCACCTTTGGAATATGCTGCCTCTGGCATCTGGGAATTATACAGGTCTTTAATTGTGAGGAGAGGTGGAAAACAAACTTGGAGAATGCGAACAGCTTCATTTTTTAATATTTTTTTCTTTTAGGGAGGCTGAGTAGCTGCTCTGCTGAGCATTGTGTAGGTGTAGGTGTGAATGGTAAATGCACCTGACAGGCACCTTCCACATCTCTGCAGCTCAAGTGCCTAAAACTAATTCTTGTAATCAGCTTTATTTCCCATGCTACGATTCCCATTCCCTTAAAATAGAGATAGATATCTATAAAAGCCTCTCAGTGCATGGAAATGAGTGGGTTTCCCCCCCTCCCTACACCCAGGTTTTAACAGAATTTGTGATAAATTTGTTACAGTTCTCCTACCCCTGCCATTCCAAGCGCTTTTCCATTTATCAGGCACCACCCAGGTTGCTTTGGGACAGGAAATACTGAATTTGTCCTTGTGTCAGGGTGGTTGGCTGCGATTCCTGACAACGGACTGTGTTTAAATAACTCAGTCCAGGAATCCTTGGCCTTGGAAAGCTCCTGGTGGCAGTGGTTCCTTCCTCACTGGCTGGTGGAATGTGAAGTTTGTCATTGTCAGACTAATTGGGTCTGAAAAGTCGTTTCCAGCTAATTGAGATGAATGTGCTGAGCAGCCTTGGAGTGCTGCATCCCTGGGCAGGGCAGGGATGATCAGTGGCACCAAGAGTGGCACTAAGGAAAATGTCTTTGCCCACGTGTGGTAAGTCCAGATGTGACCTGACTATAATGTTGCAGTGAATACATTAAATGGTCAAAAATGATGCATTATAAGGGACTGACACTGTATCTCTTCACTCCTTGTGTGAGAATCATGAGCAGGAATTCTCTCCTTGCCTTAAGAGGGCCTTACCAGTGAATTTTTATATTGTAGCTTTATCCACGGTGGAGTCACTTTACCTCCCTGAGCCTTTTAAGCCAGATTTTGGGTGAGTGAGGACAGGGCCGGGTGGGGTTTTTAAGCTTTTCCTGTTTGTAAATGTACAAAACTCGGCTGAGACTGGATGAAGCCAGAAAATGCTGCTTTACCTGGAAGGCTGGGAATCCTTCCTTGGACATCTTCAGTTCAGTGTTCTCCTTGTCTAAATACTTCCTGTATGGAACACCGGGGAGGGGCCAAGAAAACCTGGATTCTGTGGAGAGGTTAAAAATTACCAGAACCAGCTCAGACTGGGGAACGTGAGTGCATCTGTGGGTAAGGAGGTGTGGGATTGGAGCGTGTGGCAGAGGCACGGGAGCAGCCGCGGTGCCGCTCTGTCCGTACCGCGTGTCCGTGGCTGTTTCAGCACCCTCAGCTCTGCTCCAGCCCTCGGCCGGGGCAGCCGCAGGGCTCGGCCTGGAGGAGCCGCTCTGAGCCGGCCTCGGCTCTGCGGAGCTGCCGCGGGGATCCGACCGCGCTGGCCTCAGACCCTGCCAAGGCCTGGCTTGCCAAGGCCGGCTTTCCAGTCCAACCTCCAAGCGCTACCCTGCAATTGCTCGGATATAAACTCAGATGGCTCTGCCGAGGCTGTTAGGTTGCCTGTCTGTTGTTTACAAAGGGGAGGAACATCCGCGTGTGTCCGCAGCAATCCTTGGAGCGGGGTCAGGTTTCCTTTGATCACTTGTACTTTGTACTTCTCTCTCTACAGACTTTGTCATCTTCCTTTGAAAGAAATGCAGCCAGGACGCGGCTAATGCTGAGGCTGCAATAAAATTTCATTCCAGAATGTATAAAATTATGGCTTCAAATTAATGCCAAGCCTTGGGAGGGCTGGCAGCTCCCAGCTGGAGCGCTCCTGTGTCTGCGCTCAGGCGTGGGTATTAAAGTCATTTAGCCAAAACATTTTATAGAGCTATTTATTATAAGAAAGGAAAACCAGGATTCTATTAAGCAACTTTTTTCCCCCTGAAATTTGATCACAGCATTCCTTGAATTGTTTCCCCTTTGCCACTTTCTGTCTTTCAAATTCTGATTTTCATGCAGCTGAAGGGAACTCATTCCGTTCTCTTAATTCTTGTTGAAATGGAACAAACACAAATTTGGGCTGGAATTGGGCTGGGGAGCTCTGTATCGTATTTATGCATTTATAGATGATGTCAGAATTGCTAATTCTTTAAAACCTACCAGTATTTATGATTTTAAGTCGAAAACATTTGTCAAAATGTGCCTGTTTGCATTAAACTTTGTGTGTATGAGTTGCAGTGAAAGTTTTCTAGTAAATATGTGATTTCTGACCTGGTTTTTGGGGCTGTTTAGGTGTTTTTGGGGTGAAATGTGCTGTTCTGCCCAGCCTGTGATGGGGGTTTGTTTGGGGAGGTTTGGGTGGGGCAAGTTTGGTGATAAGTCTGTGCTGGTTGGTGTCAAGAATGGGAATTAAAATGACAGTGAAATGTTGTCTTCCTGTTGGAAACACTGAACCCCAGGGATGTGCCCCTCTTCCATACCCATGTATCACACACAGGTACCTGGGAGTGCTGGGGGGCTACAGGACACTTCTTATAAAGCAAAAGCAATGGAGCCAAAGTTGGGGTAGGAGATGAAATTCCCAGTTTTGTATTCGTGGACTGGACATGGCACTCAGTGCTCTGGTCTGGGTGCCAAGCGGGCATCGGGCACAGGTTGGACTCTGTGACCCTGGAGGGCTTTTCCAGCCTGGGTGATCCTGGGGTTGTGTAAGGGGCTGTTCCTGCTCAGCTCTGCAGCCCCCCAGCCCTGGGCCTGGGTGGGAATCTGGGGCTCCTTGGGTCCCCTCCAGCTGCAGTAGCTGTACCCATGGGGTAATCCCGGGGAATAACCTCCCTGTTAAGTAACGCTCAGGCGGATGGAGTTCTCGGAATTCTGAGGAATAAGGAATTGCAGCAAACCCCCTGTTAGGATGGTGTAGCAGATGCCAAAATGCCTTTCCACATTCCTTATCCTTCCACCTCCTCTTTTAGCTGTGCTGGCTGGAGCTGTTTCCTTTGGGACCCAGTTTTCCCGGCAGGGTGGGCTTTGGCTCCAGTTCCTCCCTGGTGTTGCTGCTGTGGCTGCCCCTGGATCTCTGGAAGTGTCCCAGGCCAGGCTGGACAGGGCTTGGAGCACCCTGGGACAGTGGAAAGTGTCCCTGCCCATGGCAGGGGGTTGGAATTAAATAATCTTTAAGGTTCCTTCCAACCCAGACCAGTCTAGGATTCCATGATTCTCCTGGGACATTCTTGTGGCAGGTGAAGGAATGCTGAGCTGCCTTAAAGCCAGGTCTTTTCCTGCCTTTTCCTCTTAACTCCATTATTCCCTGATTTTGATATAACTGCTGAAAACTGCTTTTAGTTTTCCTTGGAATCCAGTTAAATATAAGGTGATTAAAAAAGAAGCCACCATTATCACACATTGTTATTTAGCCCAGGATTCCTCTGAACTGTGCATTCCTTAGGCCTTTACACCTGGTGTATGGAACTGTGAACAGGCTTTTTAACAGAAAATGTTACTTTTGGGCTCTTTTTCTTGAGTGTATAAAAGTTAAGAGTGCTGAGTTCTTCTTCATCGTTGTTTTGGTAATTAATACATTTTAAATGAATTAAATAATTAATACTTCCTTGATGCTCTTACCACTTTTTAAATTACAGGTTGTGTCGCTGCTCTCTTGTTGCACAGTCTGCATTGAGCTATTCTGAATGTTTTTATTATAATATGGGGATAAAATAGGTGCAGAGCTACAGAATAGTCAACAATATTGACAAAAACCAGTTAATTCTTGTCATTAATTTTTTTGCCTTCATTCTTCAGAACTGGAGGCTTTTTTCTTCTTCAAATATGTATTTGTGTGTATATATATGTAGGCAATTCGTGGGCTCATGTAAAGAGGTGCAGATATCTTTAGGAACAATGAAAATTGTCTAAATTTTTGTACAGAAATAAAGATTTAGTGTAAATGTTGAGGAGTTCTGAGGGAGGGCCTTGTGCTGTGGGATCCTCAGATGTTGTGTTCTTACCTGTGTGTTTGGCTTTGAAACCTGAGTAAATGGGTGGAAATCAGAGCTGTGTAAGCAACAAATAAACCAAACTGTCTGTCTGGAGTTGGCCAGGGAATTTCTTGGAGAGCCACCGTGCCTGGGATGCCAGAGGTGCTGCAGTGAACTGGTGAATGGAGGAAAGTCCTGAACTTTGCTTGATGTGCAAATCTTCCTGAGAAATCCCAATGTCTGAATTGTCCTGCAGGGATGGGGACTCCACCACTGCCCTGGGCAGCTGTGCCAGGGCTGGACAACCCTTTCCATGAAGAAATTTTCCCTAATATGTGAATTAACCCTCCCCTGGCATAGCTCGAGGCTGTTGCCTCTCATCCTTGTTCCCTGGGAGCAGATCCTGGCCCCACCTGGCTCCAAACTCCTTTCAGGTAAGCTGTAGATAAAAATAAGATCCCACCCCCCCCCGAGCTTCCTTTTCTCCAGGATAAAATCCTGGAGTGCTGACAGAGTTCTCCATCAGTGTGGGCTATTCCTTAGGGAGGATAGGAACAGAGAAGACCAGGCCCCTCTTTGCCATCCTGTGGACAAGGGCAGCCTGAATCCAGGCACAACAGTTTTAACACCACGTGTTGAGACCATTAATTCCTGGTGTTTTTAAGAGAATGCTGGGATAATGCAAAAATTGTGCATTTTGGTAAGTTAGGTCTCTTAAGTGAGATGAGGTGGGGAAATGCCATTCTTGCAGGATTTTCCTGCCAGGAGCAGCAGCAACCACAGTTCCATGCTGAGCCCAGTGAAGGAATGACAGGGTGGCTGGAGCAGGGAGAGGGGGAAGGTGTTGGAGGGTATCTGGGCTTCAGCTAATTTGAGATTTAAAATGAGACCTTATTTCTGCTTTTCTGAAAGCAAGAGGCCCCTCAGGATTTTGACCATTGGGGTTTTCCTCCCCTTTCCTCCTCGCTGCCCTGCGGAAGAGAGAGCCCAGCTCTGAGGCCGAGTCACTTTGTCAGAAGGCGTCTCTGCCTGGCAACGACACGGACTCTGTGATGGGGCAGCGATTTAGGGAGGCAAAGCGAATAAAACCATTGTTGCTTCACTTCCTGGTGGTGGACACAGCTTTGCTGAGGGCACTGTGCACACCGTGGCAGATGGCAGGGCCGATATTCCCGGGATACGGCGCAGTCAGACCCATCTGCATCCCAAACAAGGGATGGTAGGACTGGAGCTGCTCCAGGAAGGTTATCATTATCTCCACTTCCCTGCCAGTCCAACCTGGATCCAAAGCTGGAATTACTGTCTGTTTCTGAGCACAGAGAGTGGCTGGGGAGTTGGTGTTCCCATCCTGCCAGCACTTCCCAGAGATGCTGGGAAGGACTCTTGGAGTATCCTGTGCAGGGCCAGGAGTTGGATTTGATGATGCCTGTGAGTCGTTCCAAAGCAGGATTTGAAGCTCTATGAATCTCTGATTTCTTGCTCCAGTTCCCCCTCAGGCTGCTCCCTTCCAGGGAGGCCAGATGGGGGCAGGATCCTCCTTTTTATTAGCAAATACTTGAAATGAAAAAGAGTTTTATTTAAGGCAGCTTTGCTATATCCAAGGGAATGAAATTCTTTCAGCCTGTGCAGCCACCAAAAGAAATCCCCTGCCCCTCTCCTTCCCTGTAGTACCACAATCACTTGTGTGGGGCTTGGGGAAGTAATTTTCATAGAACTGCTGATTAACAAGATAAACAAGAGAAAACTCTGTATGTGGAGCAAGGAATCACAGAATCATAAGGGTTAGAAAAACCCTCCAAGATCATTGAGTCCAACTGTTCCCCAGCACTGCCAAGGCCACCACTGGCCCATGTCTCCACCTGCCACATCCACAGGGCTTTTAAATCCTCCCAGGGCTGGGGACTCCACCACTGCCTGGGCTGGACAGCCCTTTCCACGAAGAAATTTTCCCCAATATCCAGCCTGACCCTCCCCTGGCACAGCTTGAGGCCGTTTCCTCATCTTGTTCCTCCCCTGCTGTGGGGTTATGCCTGTCTGTCTCTCCCGTGCCAGTCGTGTTTTTGCAGGCCATCATCCTTCCTCTAAACCATCAGCTGTATGTGCTGCTAAACCTCACTCACCTCTGAGCCCAAATAAACGTGATGCAGTAATTTAATGATCTGTTTCACAGACCAGTAACCCCCTAAAGTTAGTTTTTATCTCTTAGGATGAGCTTTTATCAGACAGTCACAGCAATTTCATGCTGTTTCACTGGGCTCCTGCCATGCCTAGGACAGTCTAGCTTTAGTCTTGCCTTAGTCTGTCCTGTTTCTGCTTTTTAAAAAAATCCTTCTTCAGTAACTTTGCCATTGCTGTGTTTTCTGGTGTTTCTCCACGGTGGAGGGATGAGTTGTTTTTACACAGAAGGTTTTGCTGGCTGTCAACAGCAGGGAAATTGTGTCATTGTAGGAACAACTCCATTCGAACCTGAAAATTATTTACTTGATTTGCAGTGTCACAGCCAAAAAAATTCAATACACAAAAATATTTGTCCCACGTTTGTTGCTCAGAAATCTGTGGATTAACAACACTTCTGCAAGAGCTAGATTGAGTTTTTAATCTTTTCTGTGCTTTTCAGCCAAGATATTCTTCAGCACTGAAAAGGTTCCATGTGGTATAACCTGTGTTAGATCAACACGATATTCCCACATGGAAGGTGAGTTGTCTCCTTCCCTGGAAACCAGTGTGTCCACGAGCATCTCACTCCTGGCACCCGTGGGGTGATGGACTTGCTGAAGGCTGTGGTGCTCGGGGCATCTCTGCCACAGCCAGGGGAGCTGTGCAGCTGCTTCTGTCCCTCCGCCGTCATTATCTCGCTTTATAAAAAGCCCCATGAAGTCATCAGGAGTTCAGCCTCCTGTGGAATGGTTCTCAAAGAAATGAGCTGAACGTCTGCTAGACTCTTGGAAATTAAAACTATTTAATGAATAAAGTTTTCTTCCCCCTTGATCCCTCATTGCAGAGAAAAAGTGCATTAAGAAGCCTGGATTATTTTGGACAGATGAAGGAGACAAAGGTGGAAGGATCTGTGTGTGGGACTGGGTGAGGCTGTGCACAGAGGTGTGTGGGACTGGGGAGGGACTGGGGGGCACCTCCAGCCTTTCTGGTGTGAAGGTGAGGGCAGGACCACGGCTTTCCTTAGCAAAGGTCTAGAGATAATCACAGAATTGTGGAACCCCAGAATGGTTTGGGTTGGCAGGGACCTAAAGATCATCCATGGGCAGGGACACCTTCCACTATCCCAGGGTGCTCCAAGCCCCAGTGTCCAATCTGGCCTTGGACATTTCCAGGGATCCAGGGGCAGCCACAGCTTCTCTGGGCACCCTGCCCCATCCATCCCTGCCCTCTGGCACTGGGAAGCCATTCCCTGTGTCCTGTCCCTCCAGCTCTTGTCCCCAGTCCCTCTCCAGCTCCCCTGGAGCCCCTTTAGGCCCTGCAAGGGGCTCTGAGGTCTCTCTGCAGCTTCTCTTCTCCAGGTGGGACACCCCCAGCTCTCCCAGCCCAGACCCAGCTGTCCCTGGTGTGAATTGTTCAGGTAAGAGCCCCATTCATGTCACTGGTGGAGTATCAGTGGGATCAGTTCCGTTTGCAGAAGTTTCTGCTGGCTCAGGAGCCCCTTCAGGTTACCCTACAGAGGATGTCTCCTAGGAGAGCATGGCCCAGTGCCAAGTGGTTGGGGAGGTAATTTGTGATGTTATCATTCCTTATTGTGATTAAATGTCCCTTTATTGATGCAGTAATGAAGCAGGTTTTATTGTCTGGAGCTGCTGCAGAGCAGTGGGAGCCCAGCAGATTCCTTGTGGCTGCTCAGGGCTGTTAATAATAGTGCAGAGAAGAATTACTCCTGGTGGCTGTTGTGCTGGTGACCTAAGTGCTGTGTTAGTGACCTTTCACAGAGCATTCTGCCCCTGGGAACTGCTGCTGCAGAGAATTCCTGGCCACGGCCAGTGAGCAGTCTTAATATTTTATGGACTACTGCAGGTTGTATTTCAGGATATGAGATACCACTCCAGCAATGCCAGTCAGGAATGTGAAGCACGTTGCCTTTTCCCCCCTCATTCTACAGTCAGAGGTGTTCAAACCTTTCATATAAATATGTTCCTTTTAAATGAGAAGAGGGAAAGAGAAATTTAAAGAAAAAACGAGTCTCAGACGCAGGTTGCAGCTTGCTAAAGGCCGTGACATCAGACATGTGAGCTCTGGTCCATCGCTCGGTCAGCATCCTTCAGGGTGAGGAGACTGAAGGTGCATGGATTGTCTATCAGTGGGAGGATTTGGTTATTCTGGATTTTTTTTTAGTAGATTTCTTGAGCTTTGAACTAAATCTTGACCTTCTACAGCAGCTTCTGTGATCTTTGGGCAATTCTTGTCACAGCCCATGAATTGCACATTTGATTTTCCATTGACTGTGGGAACCAGGCTGCAGTGCAGGGGAGTCAGAGGGGCTTGGAGGGAGAGGGATCAAGAGGTGGTGAGGATCATGAGGCCATTTCACTGGAAGCTCCACAAATGAACCCTGCACTGATTGGAAAACCCTTGGAATGGGGAAGACTGATAGTAACTTTCCTTCTTTTGCCCAAGGAGAAAAAAGGTGGAAAGGACTCAGTCACAGTTTTACCTCAATCACACCTTTGTATTCAGAGTTTGTTCCCTCTTGGGAAGAAAGCACGTCCTTGGTGAAAAAAAGGTATGGAGGCCTAGGGAGTAAATATTGGATTTCTTCCCTGTGTTCTGACACAGGGCACGGACATCTTTCAGCAGTATCAGGGCAATGGCTGAACTGGAAAAGGCAGCGGAGGTGATTGCAGAATGAAGGTGATGCTCTGATGACAGTTTCAAAGGGAGTGTTCAGCCCTGTCCCTTCATCCCAGAGGATTTACAGCAGGGAATGCCTCTGTGTTGTAGCTGTGCTAATCCATCCCTTTGTTGGTGGCTGTTGGGGTGATGTGGAAAGTTGGCAGGGCTGTGCAATGCCACGTGAAACCTTCCTGCTGCCAAGCTTTGCTAGAAATGTGAAGACCTATGAAACGATCTGAGTGTGCTCTGGGATAGAAATGAACCTGGCCTGGGTTATGGATTCTCAATAAATTGTTTCAGCTCGGTTCCATAAGAAACAACAACCTCTGCTCTAAATTCCCTGCAAGGAGCTCAGTGAGAAGCCAGGGGAAGGATGCAGGATATGGAAACCAGTAGGTTTGAAAAATCCAAGGCAAAATGAAACTGGCACGTTGTGAGAAAACTGGAATGTGTCCTCATGGCAGCAGCACTTTGGGTGCTGGGGTGGGACAGCTGTGTGCAGGCACCTGAGGGGGGAGCACCAAGAAGGAACTGTATTTCCCCAGCAGTAACCCACCCTGGGGAGGGGGGAGCACCAGCAGTGCCGTGCAGTACACCAGGCTGCTCCCAGCCCCATCCAACCTGGCCTTGGCACTCCCATGGATGGGACAATCCTAAACAGATCAGTCTGCTTATATGGTAACATCTCTCGCTGTAGTTGCTGTAATGATTTGCAAAATGGGGCTAATAATGAAAAAGTTTGCCTTTAAAGGATAAAAGACCTGTGTTGTTTTACTGCAGAGTAGTGAGGCAAAGGCTTGTCCAAAGGGGCAAGTGTGGGAGACAGGGTAAGAGCTGAAACTCTGGCTGCCAGTCAGGGCTTTTCATTGGCATTTACAGCTGATATTTGTACCTCTGTTCTAAAAATATAAAAGTTTATTTGTCTTATAAATAGCAGGAAGAAGAAAAGATTTGAGAAGAACCTCACCTTCCTTTCCTAGTTTATAGTAACTTATATTAATGTTCCAAAACTTGAATATGTTGAGTTGGGTGCTGTATCTCAGCTTCCCCCATCAGCTCCCGTTCGGAAATCTGAGCAATACAATCAAAGCTGGCTTTGAATTCTTGAGGAGATTTGCCTTTGCTGTATCTTCTTTCTGATGAGCACCCATGTCTAAGACCTTGTGGCTGTCTTGGGAACATTAGTAGGGGAGATAAATTAGGCTGTTTGACATCATCTTGTGGATAAATATTTTCTTTTAGGATTCTCAAAGGCCCTAAGTAAGGAACCGGGGAGGCTGTGACAGATGCTGTCATGTGAGGAGAACTCTCCTCATGCCAATGGCCCCAGTGAATATCTTGTGTCGATATACAGGATCTTTTAAACTCTGACTTTATATCTTCACTGTTGGGGGGGTTATTATTAACCTAATTTTTAAGTTTCTACAACCAGCTGGAGGTGCATTTGTTCACATGATTTCTCTTTGCTTTATCAAATCTTGTCATGAAAAAAATTCACAAATATTTGACACCTTGTTCTTCTTTTCAGTTTGGGTTTGTTTGGAACATTTTGGCCACTTTGAATCTTCTTTTGATTCAGTGTTTGAAACATTCTGGTGGGACACTTTCAATACTAAAAACTTTGCACTTATACCCAAACAATTTGATCAGTGAGGCCACAGTTCCTTCTCTGTCCAGGAACATTGAGAAGCATGAAGTGAATTTGGGTTTCATACCAATATTCCTTTATTCCTCCTCTTCCAGCAAAGTCTTTTTGAGTCACAGCAGCACAGTGAGTGGTTGGTTTACACAGCACACAGCCACTACCTTCTGCTGCTACTCACCCCCTATCACCCGTCAGCATCAAAAAATAAACCTGAAAATAAGACACTGCAGGTGATCTACTCACAGCACTTTGATTTGCTGCCTCCAAGTATATTATTTATTATGATCTAATACTTTCTATTAATACTTTGAGAAAGAGGATGAGCAGCACTGAAGTAAAAGTGGAATTCTTGTTAGAGCATGTATCCTTTCCTAAAAACTTTTTATTTGTAAGCCAAAACCAGATCCCTGGCAAGGCCTGCGCTCCCAGCCTGGTTTCATGCAGAAGGAAAAAGATTGGCCAGCTGTAAAAAGGGAGGGATCAGAGAAATATGTGGATATTTAACTTGAAGACAATCCTTTGCATTTGTCCAACCAAGCCCTTAATTTCATATTTTTTTGTGAAAATGTCCTCCACAGTATTTCCGTACATTAAACCAAAAGGTGCTGGGCAGAGGAGCCTCGCAGTGGGGAATGGTGAATGAAGAATGAGAAGGAACTCACTAGTGGTAGTTTAAAAATAGACACAGTGGCACAAATATGTATTTAAATGTCCTTTTCCAATGATACAATGCTTGTTAAAGCCAGGTGCTCTGTTGGTTATGTCAGGAGGCTAAATATTGCATCTGGGATGTCAGGACATTTATCCATCATGCCCTGAGTGGCTCCTGTTGGATAAGCAGGACTGGTGGAACTCAATATTTAAATAAGTTAAGTACAAGAAAATATTTCAAGCTTTGAATTTTTGTGATTGAAATGCAAAAAACCATCTTTTTCTGCCTAAGTACTTTTGCAGCGTTCTGCCTTTTGTTCAGAACTGCTGAGCACGTGCTCATTTACGTGCATGGATAAATCTGGCCTGGTGTGTTAACCTGGGTCAGAGCTGCCAGGCTCCACCTAGGGAGTTTTGAAATATTTGTTCCCCAGAAAGTCAAGTTCCTAGTCTCACATCAAAGTCAAAAGCTGGGCTTCATGATCTTGGAGGTCTTTTTCAGCCTTAATGATTCTATGGTTTTATGAATATTCCATCAGAAATCAGAGTCAGACATAAATTTTCACAACAAAGCAATTAAAAAAATTAATATTAACCATTGGTATTCCCTTTACCTCATACATGTTTGGAACAGGGAGGTTTGGAATCCCCATCCCTGGAGGTGTCCAAGGAATTCCTGGAGGTGGCACTCAGTGCTCTGGGCTGGGGACAAGGTGGGCATTGGGCACAGCTGGGACTTGATGGTCTAGGAGGGCTTTTCCAGCCTCAGGGATCCTGGGACTCTCCTTGCCCACGCAATCACAATCATTTTGTCAGAGCTGTTCCTTGAGATTTGGAGCTGAAGGAGCAAAGCAGCACAATGCAGGAATTGAAATATTTTCTCAAGTGACCCAAGAGCACCCTCCTCCCCTTTTCGTACTCTGATGCCAGAACAAAAATCTTATGTTCAGCCTAACTTCTCATTTCATCAATAATCCTTTTGGCTCTTAGCCCCCTTCTATAATTTCCATGGGTTATTCCGTGCTTTTTCCAGCCCTGACCTGTGCTGCTGAAGATCTGCCATGTTTCACACCAAAGACAGCTGCATTTCAGCAGCAGAAAAAGCGGTGCTGGTGTCCTGTGTGTAATTTTAGTGTCTTTCTAAATAAGATATATCGAACAGCAGTGTAAAATGGTCTGAAGGTGATGTTCCAGTAATGCAGGGCTTGCAGAGTATCACTGAGGGGGAAATTGTTTGCAGGAACTTCCAAGATCAAGCTGGAAATGACAATAATGAATTACAAGTTCAGTAAGGACAGTTGGCCCTTGACTCCATTAAGGTTTGTTATTGATAATGAAGATGTCACATTTTGCATCCAATCTACTGAGAAGCAGCACTTGGGAGGAAAATGAGCCTGTGAGTTATTTCTGGAATGCACACACGGAGGATCTGGATCAGAGAGCAGCAGGTTATGCTGAGGTTGCTCTTGAGAGGCTCCACCAACACGCTGTGTTAATTTCTGGACGATTTCAAAAGACGTTAAGAAACTTAAATAAACAGAAATCAGATTAAAAGGGGAAGTACTGCCTAGTAAAGCAAAATGCAGAGTAATTGAAAGTGGCTTGCCCAAAGAACAAAGGGAGGGGTCTGCAGCTCTGGGCAGAGTATAAAATACTTGGCAGTAGTGAATGAGATGTGATATTTCATCTGAATATAAATATCAACTTCTGGAAAGAGTTAAGGAAAAAAATGTCTCTCAAGGGCTTCTGCCAATCATTTATTGAATTATGTGATCTAGCATATGAAAAGGGATCAGTGTCGATACTGGCTTTTGAATGCACCTCCTTGAAGAACCAAAGTCAACTCTATTTGTCAGTCTAGTGATCACCTCAGAAGTCACGTCTGTTATCATCACCCTGGTTCTACTCCATACATCACGGCATTCTTGACCTCCCAAAATACCAGGGTTGCTCCCCTGTCACTTAATCTGTTTATCAACTCTTCTTAGACTTCCTTCACCAGGCATGTTGGCTCTTTTGTTGGGTTCCCTCCGTGCAAACAGCCACTTTTCACGTGTTCCTGGGTCTGCATGTTCAGCTACCAAACATTTCATAAGTGATAAAAACACTGACACCTGATTTGCGTTAAGGTGAAAAAGCACTTCAGGTGTACTTATGGGTGAAATTAAAGACATGTTTATACTAAAAATTTAGTCTACACTGTGGACTCATCAAGTTCAGAGATTCTTGAATTTGGATGGTGTTTATTCAGGGACATGATAAGAATGGAATTGCCTCCATCAATTGAAATTCAATGTTATTGTCAACTCTGATAATGTTTTTTCCATTGGAGCTCTCCCTTGGGTTTGCCTGGGGCTCCGTCTCAGCCGAGCCCTAGTGAGGTCCAGCCAAGCTCTGGTGTGTTTTGGGTTTCCTGAGGAGCACAGAGGTGCCCAGCTCCCTTTCCCTGATGTTGCTGAGAACAGGTGGCCTCCTCCGGGGTCACTGAGTATATTTAGGGATGAAACTCGAGCGGGCTGGGGCCAGATTGGCTGTGTGGGCCACACACGTCACTGGGAGCCGCTGAACCCACTCGCTCTCGCCCAGTGCTGCTCAGGAGGGAAGACTGGAGAGCCTTTGCTCCAAAGGATATTTACTGGATGTTGCTGGTAAGAACATTTTAAATGCATTTCACTTCTCTTCCTTAGAAGAGGATCTTGAGCTGTTTCCCCACTGTGTAGTTTTTTGGGAGTAGTTGTCGTGTTTTGCCCGTGGAAGTCAGGTTTTCTGTCTGAATAACCAGTTGCAGATTGGAGGAGGAAAAGACTTGGAATGGTGTTTAGAAGTCTAACTGAAGGTTATAACAGTGACAGGTTGAAGAGATTGTGTTTATATGCAAACCCCACTTCCTGAGTTCATTTATACACCTTGGCCTACTTTTTCACGTGAATTGTTGCTCATTATTTGAGTTATTCTTAATTTATTTTAATAGTTAATGATACGTTTTTCGCAATTAATTTTTTGGCCATTTTTCTCAGCCCATTGGGACTAAAAAGGGACAGTATTCAGTGTTCCTATATTTAACCTGCATTATTTGACTTCCCTTGCCTCAGAAGGAATTGCAGTTTAGCCAGCTAAACACAACCACCCCATCAGTTGGCAGGATTAGCTTACACGGCAAATATCCCTGGACTCAGGAGCAGCTGTTCCAAAGCCTCATCCCCTCCCAACATTAGAAACAGGGCTGCAGACTCTGCTGGAAAATTGTGGCTTTGCCTCACAGCAAAATCAGTGTGTTAATTAATTCGTTCAAAGGTTCTGACACTAATCTGTGCTTTGTACTTCAGCCAACTCTATGGATTTTCATCTTTTCCAGGTCTGAAGAAACGGAAAGAAAAAAGCCACAAGAGCTTAAACAAAAAACCCCAGAGCATCTCTATAGGCTGATGCTGGGAAGACAGAAATTGCCTCATTAACCTAAGGTCACTTAAAAAAATATTTAGAATATTTTTCTACATTATGCTCTTACTTATGAATGAATATAGTAGAATATAAAACTCCCATTCAAACAGGTGCTTAAATGTTATAATGAAATAACAGAGAATAGTCACAGAGAAAAGAAAAATACTTTAAATAATTCCGTTGTAATGAAAATATCACATCATGTTTCAAGAGATCTCTTCTTTTTTATTTTCATTCGATTCCAGTGTTGGTGTTATAACTACTGGAATGAAGTATTTGTCCAAAATTGTAATTTATATCAGTATGTTTGAAACTTAATCCAATGTTTTTCCATAACAGTCCAAGTAATGCCAGATCCCAGCTTTATTTAGGGTCTGACTGGTTACTAACCATGACTCCAAGTGCTTTATGAGCTTGGCTTGTACCTTCTGATGGTACTTTCAGTCATGGGCTAATACTGTTTATTCACATTTTCACCTGCCGCGTGACCAGTGAGTGGGGGAGAGACAGAAGCAAACCCTCAGAATGGAGGAAGAAGAATATGAAGAAGTTGTGGAGGTAAGAAGAAAACGTGAGAGTAGAAATGTTTGCTTCGTGCCTTGTGACTGAATACATTAATCACCTTACTGAGATGCTGCTCAGGAGCAGAGGTTGATGTTTGCTCTCTGAGGATTAGGGGATGATTAGATATCTATTAAATGGTTTCATCAGTAAAACAACAACAACAACAACAGTTGCTCTCGGTGGAGCAAAGTCTCCTGGTTCCTGTCATAGTTTCTCAGTTTAAATAAGGACTGGAACCATCCCACACTCACAGTGCGAGGTTTTCTGATTACTCCCTGCGTAATTATAGATGCACTGGGCCAGCTCTTTTCCCTCCTGGCTTGCCCTCTGTCACCCAATCCATGCTGGAGAAGATGACTTTGGAAGCCCCTTTCTAGCCCTGCCTCTGCAGAAATGCAGCAGCTTTGTGCCACCAGGGGACCACAAACCAATTTAGCCTGAGACGTTGCAGAGATGGAGCCAGGTTTAGGTGGCAGGACAAGGGGGGAGGACTTTAAACTGACCAGAGGGTAGATTTAAATTAGATATTAGGACAAAATCCTTCCCTGTGAGGTGGGGAGGCCCTGGCACAGGGTGCCCAGAGAAGCTGTGGCTGCCCCTGGATCCCTGGAAGTGTCCAAGGCTGGGCTGGAGCAGCCTGGGATAGGGGAAGGTGTCCCAGCCCATGGCAGGGGGTGGAATAGAGGACCTCTAAGGTCCCTTCCAACCCAGGGCATTCTGTGATTCCATGATTCTACGTCCGTGGAGGTGCATCACAGATTAATTTGTAGGTAATTTAAACTCCCAGTTAGATGCCAAATTATTTAGTCTCAGGAAACTGAATAAAAAAATTCCCCAGGTACTGGGCAGCCTACAGCTGGAGCCACGGGAGCAATGACTTTGCTATTGAAACAGTACATGAAATTAACAATATGGCCTTACTTGTTGCATTGCTACTACTCTGAAATTAACCTGTGTGTTATGAAATACACAAAGTCTTGCAAAAAAATCACTCAGTGTTTGAGGAAAAGAACAAGAGTATAAATGTAAACATCCTACAACTCTTTGTTACCACTGTGTTCAGTGGACTGTTGATTTCAGGTGCGTGAGGGCACTGCCAGCTTTATATATTTCAAACAGTGAATGAAGTAAAGCCAAATGATTTGCCAGTCAGAGTAATTAAATGCATTTTGCAAAATAAGTGTCACCACTCATAAAGTCCATTTTAAAGACATTTTACTACCTAGCTACAATGACACCCACCCTTCATTAAATTTCTTATTACCATATTAGTTGTAATTGCCTTTATGCTTCCTGTGCATTGTGTGCTCTCTGTAATAGATATTTATTTGCTCTCATTGTGTATTTATTCCAGCAGGAATTATGGCATTTGGGGATTTTTGTTCACACAGCCCCTTTTCATCCTTTGTTTTTAATTTTCAATGACCACCTTGCTGTAACTACATCCCTTGGGCCGAGGAGGGACTGCTTTAGTAGCTTCCCTCAGCATATTCATGGTGAGATGTTAACTAAAAGAGGAACAACAGCATCTGGTAAAATTTTAAGCCTTTCCAGAATTTCCTTAATTCCTGTATCAATCCAAGATTTTAAACCTGTGAGTTCTATCAGAAATTCATCTTCTGAAAGAGTAGGACACAATCGTTGAATACTGAGCAGCTGAAGCGACGCCAAGGATTTAAAGATACTATTTTTTAACTTTCTCTGGAATTATGAGCCATTACTTGATGTTGTGGCTGTCTTGGGATGTGTAAAAATCCACAGGGAGTGATACAAACTTTTGCTGCTGAGGGACTTGAAGTTTTGTGGAAGGTTTTGTGGGAGATTTTGAGGAAGGTTTTGTAGAAAGTTTGTGGAGGGTTTTGTGGGAGATTTTGTCAAAAGTTTGTGGGAGGTTTTGTGGAAGATTTTGTAGAAAGTTTGTGGAAGGTTTTGCAGGAGGTTTTGTGGAAGGTAGGTCCAGCATGGAAATCACCTCAGAACAGCCCAGTACATCGCAGCCTGGGAAGTACGGCTTGGTCGCTTGAATTAACTTTGATGAAGAGCTCTGGGAAAGGGACTTAAATAATTTAACAAGAAATTTTTTAGGTTCAAAGGGTTGTCCGTTCCCGTAGTTGTTGCAAGTGACCCCGACCAAATATCGCTGAGGAGATTTCCCAACATAAAACCCGCATTTTCCATTTTCTCTTTGTCCAAGTGAAGCACATCCCGCACGCAGCGGGTGCTGTTCCACAGTGATGTCTTTCAAAGCTTTTTTCCCGTCGTTTCTGAGCGGGGCAGGTGCCGCAGGCCGAGGCCCCGGCGGTGCCCGCGGCCCCCTCAGCGCGGCCGCCATTTTCCGCGGGACGGCGCCACCGCGCGGCCGCGGGCGGGAAGTGGCGGACGGGGAATAAATTTCCCCCGAAATCCGACAAAAACCTCCGCTGGCACAACTAGAGACTGATTCCCATTGTCCTGTCGATTATTCCCTGGGAGCAGAACCCCCGCGGCTGCCCCCTCCTGTCATGGAGTTGTGCAGAGCCACAAAGTCCCCCCTGAGCTCCTTCTCTCCAGGCTGAGCCCCCTCAGCTCCCTCAGCCGCTCCCGGTGCTCCAGATCCTTTCCCAACTCCGTTGTCCCGGCTGAGAAAGATGTTCCACCGGACCCGGTGCTCACAAACAAGCCAGAACTGGTGGAAAATGCAAAGATCAAGGGCTGCAGTGACCACGGGACGATGGAGCTGAAGATCCAGGGAGCAGTGAGCAAGATAAATGGAATTACAGTCCCAGACTTTAGAGGAGCAGACTCGGGGATGTTCAGGGAAGATCCCGTGGGAAACAACAAAGGGGCCCAGGGTAGTTATGTGATCCTCCAGCATGATTTTCCCTGAGCACACAGCTCAGCCCAAAGTGCGGGAATCAAACAGCAGGAGGATGGTGTGGAGGAACATGGAGCTGCTGACTGAGCAAAATCACACACACAAAAAGAAATACACTGAAGGTGGAAGCAGGAGCAGGCCACTGGGAAGGAACTTAAGGACTTAAAACATTGCAAACTCCATTCCTACATCCATGGGCAATGTTCAGCTGGATTTGGTCTTCAAGAAGGGCAAGAAGAAAGATCCAGGGAGCTACTTCGTTCTTTGGCAAGGCCGTGGAGCAAATCTTTTGAGAAGCTATTTTTAAACACATGAAAGACATGAAGGTCGTGTGAAGAAGCGAACACTGAGTTTTCAAGAGCAAACCATGGCTGATGAACCTCATTAATTTTTATAATGAGTTCACAGCTGCTGTGGACAAGGGGAGACCAGTGAAGGTTGTGCACCTGGGCTGCTTTAGGGATACCTCCTGTTGGGGTTGTATCCCCAAATTTATGAGATGTGGGGGGATAGTGGGCAGTAAAGTGGGTGGAAAAGCAGCAGGCTCAGAGTTGTGATCAGCAACAAAGTTTAACTGGCAGTCAGAAATTATTGGTGTCCTTGCAGGATCTGTAGGTAGGAACAACCCAGAGGACAACAGTCATGAGTGTCACCAAATAAAAAACCAGGAAAATCCTGGGGTTTAAGTGCTGAACCTTTTAATGTCATCAGTGTCTTCCTTCTTGTGGGTAAAATTAGATAACAATCTTTCATTGATTATTTGAATGATGATTAGTTGAGCAATGCATGGAATAAAAAGCCAATCATTAATGCAAACTGTGAACAGATATTCAGAATTACCAAATGACTCCATAAGCACCTGTGAACTACAGTCCTGTTTCTCCAGAAATGTTTTAAAACAGCTTCACAGAAGCTACAATTTGCTGATCTGGTTTAACAACGATTTTTTTTCTCTTTTTTAAAAGTACTACATTGAGGAGACAGTTATTGAGGAGGGCGAGCCACACGAGGTAAAGGTCCCTATCATGCTGCATGTAGTGCAAAAGTGCATGTAATTAACACAAACCACTAAATTAGTGGCCTTTTGTATTCTGAGGTTTAATTTTTCACATTAAACACACAAATATCAGTGAACAATTGCTGCTTAATATTTTATTTTTGCTGCAATTCCCTGCTGTGTGATGATCTAAGATCAGTTTACATGTATCAGTTCTGTTCCCTTCAGCTTGGGTAGTTTCACTAAAAAATTACAGTTTTGCAGATTTTTCATCATGTCACTGGTAACAAATATTTGGGTCACCAAGGAGTGATTGCCATAATTTGAAGTTCTACTTCTAAAACAGATATAACCCAACTTCCTGCTGTGTTACCATGAAATATTCTTTATGGCGTGGGCTTATGCAGAAACAGAAGTTATTAATTGTTTAATTCTTGGTGCATTTTCAGCTCTGTCTCATTGATGCAGATAACTCTGAGAACTCTGACCTTCCTGAATTCCTTTTTAAAGGCAATTTTTTATAAAGCTAATTGATATGAAATAAAACCTGACACTTATTTGGGTGATTTTGGAGCACATTTTTTAGTTGTAACAATTATTTTTAGATGCTTTTCATTAGAATCTTAGTGTTGAAGTTACTGCTTGCAGCACGACTGTGTCAATAAACAAGTATAAAAACCATTTAAATTGATTGGAAGTTAATGCATGTAGAGCAGAAGCAGCTGGAGCCCCACTCTCCCAGATCCTCTGGAGGATAATCCCATGAATTTGATGCAGGAACCAGCCAGAGAGTTCATTCCTTGTGGGTTCTTTTAGGGTGGGTGTTGTATAGGGGGCATAATGTTAATCCCAGTAGGAAAAGTGTCCCGGATTTTCTGTCTCCACGTGGATCTAGATGAGAGCAGAGCATCCTTTCACCAGCTGGGGGGCGAAAAACGCTTACGGTAATGAACTTTTACAGCTATAAAACAAGTGATTATTCATTTTTTTTAATCCCCAGGTGATCACTGAATTCACTGAGACCATTAGCACAGACTACTCAGGCCCTGAGACCACCACCACCACCACCACCTACACAGCTGAGCACACCCAGCCCTCTGGGGAGGATGCAGCCCCTCCCATCAGGAAGAAGACGATCCGGACAAAAGTGGACCCATCCAAGTTTTTGACACCTTACCTGGAACACAGCAATAAAATGAAGGACCTATTCAGCGAGGTAGGTTGTCCCATGTCTCTTATTTCTTGAGGAACAGCAGCTTTAGAAATGTTTTACAGGGATTGTTTGATAGTTATATTGCAAATAACTGAATTTATCAATACTAAGCTCATGGAGAGAATATAATAAAGTAGAGGTGATCCAAATCAGGCTGAAGTTAGAGATGGATTTTTTCCTATTGTGTCAGATGGAATAACCTCAGTTGGCTAAAATAAGCATAAGTGCAAATGTAATAGAGTAATTTTAATTTATGTTATTGAATAATCTGCCCCAAATTCCTGTCCTAACTAGATAAATATGGCAATAATTGCTAATACAGTTCTGCCAGAGCTCTAGGATATGTCTTAATTATTTTATCATTATGTTCTTCCAGAACAAGTACAAAGAAAAATTTAGAAAAGAAAAAGGAAAGCCATATGCTTCCACAATTGACACCCCTGAAATCCGGAGGATCAAGAAAGTGCAGGACCAGCTCAGCGAGGTGGGTGACAACTGCATGAGGAAAACAATATTTAGCGAGAAGTAAAGAAGCAAATTAAATCTTGGTTTTAAATGTTAAGTAAGAAGTGATACATTTTAAATGTTAAGTAAGAAGCAACCAAGCTGCTGCCTTGCTGTGGCAATGCAGCTGTATTGGTTTGGGCACTGTAGCCCTGGCCTGGGAAGTGGAGCTGCACTGGGCATCTCTCATTGTACAGCATGGAAGTGCTCTTAGAGCTCTGTGATTACAGCAGGCACCACCTCTAACTTGGATTCCCATCTCTTGAAGCTGTCTCAAAGCTGCATTTCTCCCTCGGTTAATTCACAAAATCCATTGGCTTCCATGGGCTTCATTTCTGGGTTCATTTAGGTTCTGGATGTTTATATGAAGGGTGAAAATGCCAATATTCTGATTTTTGTTTTAAAAAAAGCACTTTTTCTGTAGAATCAATTAATTTTGTTGTGCTCCAGGTTAAATACCGCATGGCTGGGGAAGTTGCTAGAACCATTTGCCACGTGGATGAAAAGGCCAAGGATATAGAACATGCAAAGAAAGTGTCACAGCAAGTGAGCAAGGTGAGCGAGTTCTGACTTTCCCAGCATCAGTGGATCCTGAGGTTACAGATAAGAACAAAGTTTTGAGCTCAGGGTGCTAAAGCAACATTTATACAACAGTTTAGAAGCACAGGGAGGTACAGCAGAGAAGTTGGTAAGGCAAATATATTTCTAATCTTAAATATTTCCAGTTTCTCTTTTCGGATGTCACTGGTCTGAGACTTTCATTTTGAAAAAATATCTTTAAAGCAGGCAATTTATTCACAAAAGTAAATACTTTTTTAAATGATAGAATGACCAACTTGCTGATCTTTCCTTCCAGGTATTATATAAACAGAACTGGGAGGAGAATAAGGACAAGTACCTGCTTCCCCCTGATGCTCCAGAGCTTGTGAATGCAATAAAAAATTCAGCACTGTTCAGCAAGGTAAGAAAAAATAACCACGGGTCCAAGCAGCTGAAGTGAAAGAAGCTTTCAAAGCCAGAAATTAATTAATCATGAGCATTCTGGCATTTTTCTTGTAGAAACTCTATACTGAAGAGTGGGATGCAGACAAAACCCTGTTCTATCCCTACAATGACAGTCCAGAGCTCAGGAGGGTGGCACAGGCTCAGAAGACTCTGAGTGATGTGAGTATCAAAGCAGATATTTGCATGTAGGTACCAAAGGCTGTTGGCTCGTGGTGTGACTTGGGAGATGTTGTGGACTTTGGTTGGATATAAAAGCTTCATCATGGAACAGAAAATAAAAATGTGTAAGTGTGCACGGACAGCTCTGACAGTAGTGGTATTTCATAGAAAAAGCTGTACTTGCTATTAGAGTACAGAGTAGAGCATATTAGAGTATAAATCCATTGGCAATTTGATGCTAGATTAGGAATGAATGAAATAATTGATTTATTAAATCAGTAAGAAGACCTTGAGTATCTCCCCAAATGCAGGAACTCTCTGGGCTGTCTCTAAGTCTGGTTCACTATTGTGGGTCTGCAAATGTGCCTCTAAAACAGTGACAAGGAAAGTCAGGAGCTGGTGAGACTGGGATTTGCTGACATTTAGATACATAGAACTCTTCAACAGGGGATTTCAGCTCTCACTTGAAGATTTCAGTGAATTTTGCAGACGTTCAGAAGTTCCCTGGTAATACACAGATTGAAAGAGCTCCTGCTGCAGGGGCTGTGGGCAGAGCCACCCTTGTTACTGTGGTGGTAGCAGAGTTCAATGCTGTGATGCTCAAGTAAATGTGTATTTCTCCCATATTTTCAGATTGTCTACAAAAAGGGGCACGATGAAAGGAAAGCTAAATTCACCTCTCTGCCAGACCCCCCTGAGGTGGAACAAGCCAAGAGGGTGACACGGCAGCTGAGTGATGTGAGTAGAACACGCTGCCCAAACCTCACTCCTGCAGGTAGAGAGGCAAAAGAGGTACCTAGGGAAAGGGAAAGCAAAAGAAAAAACACACAGAAAGACCAACTTTTGCTGGGGAAAGTGGAACCAAGTTGCATAATCTTGTAAGGCAGAAGCAGGATTTTAACTCCATTCAGAATTTAACTATTATGTATTATTTTATTTTATTTATTTTATTGCATATTGACAATTATCTGCATTTTAAGGTTAGAGTTACAGTATTCACTCATGGTGGAGGAAACACTAAGAAAATGGCACTGAACCCATTTGGGGTTCAGTTCTCAAATTAATTTAGAGAAAATTTCTTTAATCTTATTTTTCCATTGCTTAAAAGCTAAATTGTCATCAAGAAAATTTTGTAACGTGAAAAAAAAGGACCAGTACCATAATTCTTTAAAATTAATAAAATAATAAGCTGTCTAGGTATCTCCAAAACTATAAAATGTAGAATTTTTTAAGACTATTTTTGGCATATATGTTCTTTAGCAACGTTAAAAAGGCATTGGAGGAGTTTTGTTTTTTATGGTGAGTAATGCAACTGTGGCTGAAAATGCACCTGGAACACTGAGTCAAAACTCAGGTGTTCTGTTGTTAGACAAACTCTTTAAGCATTTGATACTTGATTTCTGTGAGCTTGAATAAATGTCAGAAAGCACAAATACCAGGTAATTAAAAGGGTTTGCTTATAAACACTTCCAGCAGCAATACCAGTAAATTCTGACTTAATGGGCAATATCCCAATGTTATGTGACCAGTGAGAAAACAGAACTAAAGGAATATGTTAGTGATTATTTATTTATCCTTTTTAGGTCAGGGGAGGTACTAAGAGAAATGGCTTAACACTGAAATGGTTTGGCCAAATCACATTTAAGGTGTTTTTTACAATAACTACTAAAATAGTTATAAGGCAGGTGTGAGATATGAAGCAGCTTTAAAAAGACAGCTTTGAAAAATGGATCTCTCAAGTGAAAATGGAGCTGTGTCTTGGGGATTAAATTTTGTTGTTTTGTTTCGTTATAGGTTATTTACCATGAGGACTATAAAAACAAAATCAAAGGCAAGTGGAGTCAAACTCCATGCTATGACGTGGCAGTTGCAAAAATGAATGCAGAAAATCTAAGTATGGTGAGTGAATCCGGCAGAAAATCTTCCACAGCATTATCCTTGTTTATGTTCATTTGGAAAATAGTGATGCTCCATTTGTGGCATTGCTTATTTCCTAGGTAATCCATGCTGTAGATGTCTAATTTACAATTAGATGATGTGTTGTTTTCTGTCTGTCTCTGTTCCTAACAGAGAAAATACCAGGAAGACTTTGAAAACATGAAAGACCAAATCTACTTCATGCAGACTGAAACTCCAGAATATGAAGCCAATAAAAGAGCTTCAGAGAATGTCAGCAAGGTGAGGGACCTGTGTCCCACCTGTTCAGCTTGGGAACAGTTCTGAACTCACACAAGTTTGTGCTGAAATTGTTTCATCAAGACCTTTCATGGTCCTTTGCCACCATAAGTTAAATAACTGGGGCATTTTTCCTGAAAAGTTGAAGATTATAGTGTAAAATAGATTCATATCACAGAATGGTTTGGGTGGGAAGGGACCTTAAACACCACCCAGTGCCACCCCCTGCCATGGGCAGGGACACCTTCCACTATCCCAGGTTGCTCCAAGCCCATCCAACCTTGCCCTGGACACTTCCAGAGATGGGATAAGCACAGCTTCTCTGGGCAATCACACAAATTAGTGAGTGTTTGGCTTATAATACTGATTTTTAAAACCTCTTCTTTTTTATTTTTATTCTTTCAAGTTCAAATACAGAGCAGACTATGAAAAGAAAAAAGCTATTGCAGATTATAATGTGCTCCCTGCTACAGAGAACCCATTGCTGAAGCAATTAAAAGCTGCAGGAGATATTCTGAGTGATGTGAGTATTATCAAAGTGCATTTTCAGCCATGTACCAGGAACCAAACCCATCATTTCTTCACAAGGCTTCTCCTTTGGATCTTGTAGTTGTTTTAGTTTCGTAGACCCATATTTGTCATGAGATAGCACCAGCCAGAACAATTCAGGTAAAGAATGATTTCTCCACATATAAATGTAGCAAGAGCAGTGGCGTGTGGATGGCTAATTACTGTGTAGTTCATTTAGATCCTTGTGGATAGTGAATCACAAGAGGACAGTTCTTCCCTTACTGTTTGAAGGAATTTCAACTAATGATGATAAAATACGTGGTGCTTTTACATATTTTTGTATTATATTCTGGTTATTCGCTGTAATGGTCTTCTCAGTTCCTCTTTTATTTGTATGAAAAGAGATTGATTCTTTCTCAGTGTCAGAAGTTCAAAACCCATTAGTCAGACCTTCCTGTCTTCTCTTACAAACCTAAAAAAGTTATTTTTAAAAACCATTGGGAAAACGGTGCCATCCATTTCTCAGTCCTGTGGGAAAGCTTCTCTTTGGAACCGTTTCACAGTTTTACTCTTGTCATTTTTAACGTGGTGGGGGTGACTTGCAGTGAAATCTCCTGCATGATCTGGTATTATTTGATTTGCAGAAATTATACAAAGAAGCCTATGAAAAGTCCAAAGGAAACAGAATGAATTACTGTGAGACACCCAAGTTCCAGACTGATGCTGCTCTGAAGAACTTTAGTGATGTAGGTATTTCCTTTGGGGTTTATCCTTCAGTACTGACCCTCTTGATTACTTTTACTTCTCAACTCCTGGTTATTTTGTCAGGTAAAATATAAAGATGCATATCAGAAGAATATTTTGGGGCACTACTTGGGCAGCTTTGAGGACCCACATTACAACCACTGCATGCAAGTCGAAGCTATGAAAAGTGATGTAAGTGTGGCAATTGTTCTGTTTTCCCCATCACTCTGGTAGTTCAGACAAAGCTCAGTTGTGGTTCCTTACTGAATGCTCCTTTTGTTCCTAGAAAAATTACAAAGCAGATTATGAGGAGGAAAAGACAAAGTGCTACTTCCCTCAGACCATAACTCAAGAGTATGAAGCAATTAAGAAGTTGGAGCAATGTAAAGATGTGAGTATAGGACAGCAGTGGCTCACCACAGAAAAATTAACTGAGTGATCCCTGATAACATCAATGAGTTTGGCCTCATTGCCATATGTGACTTTTAAAAACCATCTTCATCTCTATTTTAGGGCCTTTTGTGACATCTAGTGATCAAAACAGATATAGCACAATCCTTTTTATAACAAGTAAAACCGTAAGATTAGAGCAGTAGTACCAAAATGAAGCATGAACCTCAAGCATTCACCTCCTTAAGTCAACATATTTTTAATTAATATTTTTAAAGTTATTAATTTATTAATAATTTTATTTACTTTATCAACATTTGGAAAATACTTTATATGCATTTTCTACAAATATTTTTTGATCTTCTTTCAGTACACCTACAAAAAGCATCCTGATCAAACCAAATTCACTTCAGTGACTGACTCTCCAGTACAGAAACAAGCAGAGATCAACAGCAAACAGCTGAGTGATGTAAGTAAACTTTGGAAACACTCTGACATTTTCAATTTCTGCTCTGTGCCCACCTTCACTTCATCCTCCAGCTTTAAGAGCACTCCTGAAATAATTGTTTAGGTGAATGTGTGTATTTACAATTTTATTCCAGCCGAAAATCACCTGGAAATCAGATTTTTTTTAATACAGTTTTTCAATTCCTGGTCTATAAATTGGGCTGTTAAATGTCTGTCTTTATTTTTCTTTGCAGATATTGTATAAATCCAAAGGGGAAGAAATCATTCACAAGTACCACCTCCCTCCTGATGTGCCCCAGTTCATTCAGGCTAGAGTTAATGCCTACAACATCAGTGATGTGAGTACATTTTGAATTTCAACACCATGAAACTCTCCACTGATAACATAAATTTTATTGCCTTTGTGATGTTAAATTTTTGGTGGTGTTATCAGCTTTCCAGGAATGAGATAAAAACTGGCATCTCCCTTAACAGCCTTGGAATTTTAATAGTCTGGCCAGACTGATAAAAAAAAATCAGCCAGGCTGCTTTCCCGAGTCCCTTTAGAGCTCAAAGCCTGAGTTTGAAGCTAACAGGAAAAAATTTCTGAAGGTTCAGTCAAATGAAAAAGGGTTTTGCATAAGAAAGGGAAAAATGCCACTGACAGAGTTATTCTAAACAAAAATTGCAAAAAATGCTTATGGAGTTCATGATTATCTTTGTAGTAGATTTATTATTTATTATTTATTATAATAGAACTGTAGATTATGTACAGGTTAACAATTTTTCCTTGAAATTACACGGACTAAACTGGATATTTTGATTCCTCTAACTATAATAAAAACATGGGCTTAAACTCTTTGTTAGAATTGCTATTCCTGACACTGCAAACTCTTCCCTTTTTCCCCTCCAAGGCTAACTACAAAGCAGACTGGAAGAAAACCCTTGCCAAAGGCTATGATCTGAAACCAGATGCCATTCCAATTATTGCTGCTAAAGCTTCTCGGAATATTGCAAGTGATGTAAGTAGGATTTACATCCAGTGCAACACATACCCCTCCTGCATTTCATTATTTATTATGATTTACCTGTGCTGGAGACCTGTACTCCTGCTTTAGCAAAAGGTTACGAGTGACTCTTCATTCCCCTCTTAAACATCCCCATTGGGATATTGAATTGTTTGGTGAGGCTGTTCAATAATTTATTATTATTATGGCCTTAATTAAAAGCTGAATGTTGCTGGGAGTTACAAGCCTGTGTCAGTGACAATGGTGAGGGAGGGCTTCTAGCTACAGATGTGGGTTGAGATATGTACCAGGTGTCAAGACAAGCTGAAAAATCCAATAATCCTCCTCTTTTTTTGACCTAAATAATCCTGTGCTGTTGTAAAAACCATTTATGAGGTTACAGAATGAGCTGCAGTCATTAGTGCTTTGAAACTCAGCGTTTTAAACCCATCCAAAGTGTGTTTTCTCTTTGCCAAGTGGGTAAGGCTGTTCTCCCTTTGTCTCTAGTACAAGTACAAGGAATCCTACGAGAAAGACAAAGGCAAACAGGTCGGGTTCCAGAGCCTGCAGGACGATCCCAAACTTGTTCACTACATGAACGTGGCCAAAATCCAATCGGATCGGGAATACAAGAAGGATTATGAAGTCACCAAGACCAAATATCACACTCCTTTGGATATGTTCAGTGTGACAGCTGCCAAGAAAGCCCAGGAAGTGGTGACAAACACTGGCTATAAGCAGCCAATTCACCATTACACCCTCCTGCCTGATTCTCTGAACCTGGAGCTGTCCAGAAACGTGATGGAGCTTCAGAGTGATGTATGTCATCAATAATCAGCTCCATGTTCGATTCTCATAACGACCGTGTAACATCATTAACCTTTTAAGGCTACAACATTTATTTATATAATCCAATATATATTATACTGGAGTAGCAGTAGATTGGGATGTAAATGACTGGTCTGGAACCATGTATTTTCCAAACATTATGAGAATTATGTGTAGCTATTAAGTCCTAGGAAACTTATCTAGCAAGTAACAACTTTTTTTATATCTCTCCATATTTGGCTTATTCCCAGGAAATGAGCATGCTTTACTAATTGATGTATTTTTGTAGTCAGATTTTAATTACTGTGGTTTTATTTCTCCTGTCAGAGATTGTAGGTTATGTACTAGGTCTAAATACTGACTCTATCATACTTAAAATTTAACTAAATGTAAATTTCCCCTCAAAAATGAACCACCAGGAGAAGATTTAAGGCTTTGCCTGTTTTATGTATATAAATTTATGTCATTTTTCTTGCCTCACTGTGTTTTTCTTGTTTATTTTTGAAAAGAATCTGTACAAGTCTGACTTCAATAACTGGCTGAGAGGAGTTGGCTGGGTACCAATTCAGTCACTGGATGTAGAAAAGGCCAAGAAAGCCACAGAGATTCTCAGTGAGAAGAAATATCGCCAACATCCCGACCAGCTGAAGTTCTCCATCCCCATGGATGCCATGGAACAAGTGCTGGCCAAGCAAAATGCCAAGACCATGAACAAGGTGGGAATTGTTGGATTGACCCAAGAGTTTGGGTCTTTGTCTTGCAAAACTGTGGGGGGTAAGGTGCATTTCCATTGAAATTATTAAAATTTCCAATGGGTGTAGTGGTTCCTTGCTAAGATTGGACACTGGGAGATCATGGAAGCCTCAGACTGCTCATAATTAAGGGAGTTTCATTTTCTGTTTGTAAAGATTAAAGATTTCTTCTCCACATTTATAGTGCTTTAGTAACCTTTGTTCTGTAGGAAGTATTCACAAGCAATGAACTGCAAAAAACCTGGAATTCTGTCAGTTTTGTATAAGTTTCCTTAAAACTGGAGTTCTTCACACTTGTCCCTAGTTATCCAGGACACCACTGATCCTTATTCCATGTTTTCCATGGAAAGAGTGTCTGTGAAAAGAAAACTTATGCTTCCCATTAAAACTGGGAAGAACACAGACTGAAAACTTCCAGCTTCAATATTTATTAATTATCAAAACATACTTTGCAAATTTCTCAAAATGCTAAAGAAAGGAGGAAGATAAGGTTGCTCCTCAGCAGCTCTATTTGTGAAGGTTATTTCTGGTGCTGTTAATATTTCTATGAAATATTATTTATTGCAAATGAGCAAAGCAAAAGCAAACTCTTATTTTATTATTTCAGTACCTTTTCGATGCTAAAAATTTCTTTATAATTGCAGAGGCTGTACACAGATAAATGGAACAAAGAGAAGACCACCATTCATGTTATGCCAGACACCCCAGAAATTCTGCAGTGCAAAGTGAACCAGATGACAATGAGTGATGTGAGTTACTGTGCTCGTGGTGGGCGTTCAGTGCCTCCTGCACAGAGCAAAAATCGGTGTTGTTTTAATGCCGTGTTTGGAAACATTTAACTTCAGAGTTCTGCCTTTATGACTCCTGTTCTCTTTCACATCTGAACCTAGAAACTTTACAAAGCTGGATGGGAGGAGGACAAGAAGAAGGGCTATGACTTGCAGCCAGACGCAATTCCAATAAAAGCAGCCAAAAGCTCCAGAGACATCGCGAGCGATGTGAGTTTGGTTGGGTGGTACCATTCCGGGACTTTATTTCAATTGAATGACTAAACCTGAGATCTTGTGATCTGTTTTTCCAGTGATAAAACAGAGCTTAATATTGCATGTTTTAAATTGAGGTTTTTGCTGTTCTTTCTCTTTCCTGCTCTCAGTATAAATACAAACTGGCCTACGAGAAGAGCAAAGGGAAGCACATCGGCTTCCGCAGCCTGGAGGACGACCCCAAGCTGGTGCACTTCATGCAGGTGGCCAAGATGCAATCTGAGAGAGAGTACAAAAAGGACTATGAGAAGGCCAAGACTAATTTCCACACTCCAGTTGACATGGTCAGTGTGGTGGCAGCCAAGAAAGCTCAGGAAGTGGCTACAAATGCAAACTACAAGAACTTGATCCACACCTACAACGTCCTGCCTGATGCTATGAGCATTGAATTGGCCAAAAACATGATGCAGTTACAAAGTGATGTAAGTAAGAGGTTCTTCATCCTTTGCACTGTGAATACAAAGCTGCTTCATTTATGAAAAAACACTGTAAGATAAATAGTATTATTTTCTGAGTGAAATTAATCAGGTATATACTAAAATGTAGTAAATTAAACAAGTTTTTCAACAATTACAGCCATTTTGTTTTTCCTAGACTCTGAAATATTAAATTAAAGAATTTGAGCTTAGAAATAAGTCATTTTATGAATATTTACTCCTTACATATCCCATCAGGCTCTTCAGGAGCAATAGTTATGTGCAGACCAAGACAGGAAAAGCTTCACTTCCCTTAATACATTTTATCTTGTACTTCCAAATTCATCAACTATTTTATGCTTCATGTTGGTTTTTATCTACCCTCTGCCTCCAGAATCAATACAAAGCAGAGTATGATGAAACTATGAAGGGTGTTGGGTGGCTCCCACTGGGCTCCCTGGAAGCTGAGAAGAACAAAAAAGCCATGGAGATTGTTAGTGAGAAGAAATATCGCCAGCATCCAGACAAGTTGAAGTACTCTGTTCCTATGGATTCCATGAACATGGTCTTAGCTTTAAATAATGCTAAAATCATGGATGAGGTAAGAAAGTACTCATCAAAATTCATTTAAGCTTGCAGAAGTAGGAAACAATCTACATCTGATTTAATAGTCAATCCTATTCTATGCAGAGCTTCAGAAAGCATGATTTTCTTTTGTAACTAATGTGCTCTAAGTGATAAAATAAAAAGATAAGTGTGCCTCCCATGGTAGTGACACATCATTGTCAAGGCAGTTTGGATTTCAAGCAGGAAATAGTCTTTTAAATTGTTTTATTTAATAATAAGAGATGTTGAGATCTCTATGTTTTAAATCCTTCCAGCACAAGTACAAACAAGCCTGGGAAGAAGACAAAAAGAAAGTTCACATCACTCCAGATATTCCACAGATTGCTTTAGCAAAAGCAAATGCACTCAATTTAAGTGAAGTGAGTATTGTTTGTAAGGCCGTGACCTTGCTCTTGTTTTTTGTTTAGGAATAACTGAGATGAGAGCATGCAAAAGTCTCACCTTGCTAAACTGCAGTAATTTCACAAAACCTATTAATTTTCCTTTTCCCTGCTTCCTTCCCCAAAATTAAATACCCAAAATTTCCAAGACAAAACCATGTTTATAGTCAGGTTGTGGAATGTTCCTGGAGGTCATTAAAATATAACAGCTGCTAACAAAATAGTAGACTTTGAGTACTATTCATGTTTTTTTTACTGTATTTATTACTTTATTATCGATTATTTTATTTCCCCATGCACAAAGTTTTGTACAGGATTCAAAATGTTTGTAGGTAGCACCTGTTCTTTTGGGAAAAAATTACATTATAGACAGGTTTTGGTAGCCAGTTGTTAAATCTGCATATGCTAAATAAAGGACTGCTTGTAATTGTGCACATCTTCCATGTGGGTAGAAATAGACATTTTTATCTCTTTTTATTTTTTGAGCTGGCATCCTTACAGATGTAACTTTTCACCAATATTTATGCGTGTGGAAAATATGCAATTTTTTTGCTTTTTTTAAAGATGTCACTTTTTCTTTTTACAGAAAATGTACAGATCTTCATTTGAAGAAACCAGGAAGAAAGGATATGATCTCAGGGCAGATGCTATTCCTGTCAAAGCTGCCAAGGCTTCCAGGGATATTGCCAGTGATGTAAGCTCTTGGGAGAAAAAAGGGGCAGGGACACCTTCCACTATCCCAGGGTGCTCCAACCTGGCCTTGGACATTTCCAGGCATCCAGGGGCAGCCACAGCTTCTCTGGGCACCCTGTGCCAGGGCCTCCCCACCCTCACAGCCAAGAATTTTTTCCTTAATTTCAAATCTAAATTAATTAATCTCTCTGTTCTCTTCCAGTATAAATACAAATTAGGGTACGAACAAGACAAGGGGAAACTCGTCGGCTTCCGCAGCCTCCAAGATGATCCCAAACTTGTCCATTGCATGCAAGTGGCCAAGATGCAATCAGACAGGGAGTACAAGAAGGCCTACGAGCAGAGCAAGACTAATTACCAGACACCTTCTGATGCCCTCAGCGTGGTGGCAGCCAAGGAGGCCCAGGACCGTGTGACCAATGCCAACTACAAACGCCTGATCCACCAGTACATGCTCCTGCCAGATGCAATGAGTTTGGAGCTGTACAGAAACATGAATCAGATCCAAAGTGATGTAAGTTTTCTTTTTGTGACTTTTGTTTTTACATCATGGTTGCAGTTAGGAAAGAACAGCATTATTTTGTATGAGCTGTCTTCTTTTTGTGGCTTTTGTTTTGGTGCCATGGCTGCGTTTTGGAAAGAACAGGATCATTTTGTTTGAGCTGTTTGTACATTGTAAACTTTGGTTTTGTGTCCTGTCTGGCAGAACGAGTACAAGCAGGATTACAAGGAATGGTTCAGAGGGATTGGTTGGAATCCCATTGGTTCTCTGGATGTGGAGAAGTCAAAGAAAGCCACGGAGATTGCGAGTGATCGGAAGTACCGCCAGCACCCCAGCATATTGCCCTTCACCAAACAGAATGATGCCATGGACCTGGTCCTTGCAAAGCAGAATGCAAATATCATGAACAAAGTGAGTATTTAGGGGAAAAGCCGGGCAGGCATTCACATATAATCCATTCCAATAACCAGTTTGTAAATCTTTGTCACAACTTTATGTACCAGCATTTCCCTGTGAAAAACAACTGTCACAGGCTCCTTCTTTTTCATTTTTTTCCTCAATGAAACAGTTACTGGTAAACAGCATTGATTAAAGAAATCTTTTCTCATTTTTCTCCAACCTATGTTCTTCCCATTCTTATACAGAAATTACTGGTCCTGAAAATCTTGATAGTTGGGTTTCATTAGAAGCAAGACCAGATAATAATTCAGCTGATTCTGGATTAGATAATTACATAGCAAAATAAATCTGAGTCAGTACCTTCACCTTTTTATCCATCCATCCATATCCAAATGGAAAGATGAAAACCCTGAAAGAACTATGTTTTGTCATTTCTATTAACACATCTGATGTAACTTTCTGTCCATAGCATGCTTATACTCAAGCCTGGGAGAAGGATAAAACTCAGGTCCATGTGATGCCAGACACACCAGATATTCTACAGGCCAAACAGAACAAGACAAACTTCAGTCAGGTAGAGTATTTTGATACATCCTATCATCATTTTAAATTAATATCTACTGGGGATTTAGAACACAGGCAAGAATTTCATGTGGGTAATATTTTCAGAGTGAAGTAAATACCAGCTTCAGGCTAGCAAACTAATGGACTAAATTGCATTATGAGGTATGGAAAATATAAGTCCTGCTTTTGAAATCTGGAAGTGCATAGTCTGTACTCTATGCTTAGCATAGAAATCAGTCATGTTAAAAACTCCTTACTGTAAAATTACACAAGTTAATTGTGTATATTTTTAACTTAACCTGTGGGAAAAAGTAGATGCAGTGATTCCAGCTTTTCTCACAGCTTTCAGATAGGAGAAAGTGACAATTGTAAAAAATACTCAGGTCTTGCTTTGCATAATTGCTCAGAGGCAGATCTTTGACTTAAGAATGCCTGTACTGAAAATCAGCTGTGCACAAACTGATTTGACTGTTAAATGGCTTCATGAAAGCCTTATTAATTAAAATTTTGTTAAACCAATCAAGAAGTGTTCAGTTATCTCAGATATATTTCAGCTTCTCCAGATATGTTTCAAATCCTCAAGATAAGCTATAGTAGGAAGCTGCTAAATTGTGAAAAACTATTTAGTCCCTCTCCTAAGCCTTGGAAGACTAGCATTTCTTGTTTATCACTTTCCCATTTCTCATTCCCATTCTAGCAGCCCTTCTCTCACAACTGAAGCCTGTGAGGTGACCAGAATTTGGTGATATGGATCATTAGTGTATCTAAACAGCAGGTGACATACATATTACTGGTTTTAATTACTGTTGTTTTCAATTTTAGAAACTCTACAAGCTTGGCTGGGAGGAAATGATAAAGAAAGGCTATGACCTCACACCTGAAGCCATGTCAGTGAAAGCTGCCAAAGCTTCAAGGGACATTGCCAGTGATGTAAGCAGCATTTTAACTCAACGTGACAAGCATTGATCTGGTTGTTATAACCTGCAGAGTCACACTAAATTGAAATACACCTCTCTGCTAAGGCATGGCTTGGAGTCAAAACCAGCACTGCTGACAAAACTCCTTCTTGAGCTGTTTTTGTCACATTTAACAAGGGTTTCTTTGGCACCTTAACAAGTCCGAAGTTTGGTCCATCCATGACATGGCTGGTCACAGAAAGGGAGGAGTTTCCTGCTCTTTTGGATGCTTCATTTTCAGAGCAGCACCAAATTTGGTCCAATTAGCTGAGCCCAGTGCCTATGCAGAGAAATCCTCACCACAGCTCTGAAACAGATGTGGTGACACATGGACTGCTGTTACCATAACTTGGTACAAATACAGCTCCTGCATTTGTGGAAGAGATTTTATTAATCATTAGGAAGTGTTTCCTGTGCTTAAGTATCTTCGTATTTCATCATTATTCATTGTTGGTGATGTTATTCATCAAAATATTTCAGTGTGTCAGTGTCAGGGAGTTCTGAACAGTGTGAGTGTGTGAATCAGATGGCACCGGAGACCCTTCCTATTGCCATGCTCTCTTCCTTTCCAAGGGTTCTTTCTTTTTCAGGGAGAGCATTCACTGACACCGAGTGATGCACGCTGTTTAATCAAGGGGCTGCTAAAACTTTTCATGAGATGCTGTAACAAGTTGCTTATTTATAGAATCATAGAATCACAAAAGGGTTTGGGTTGGAAGGGGCATTAAGGATTATTCAGTTCCACCCTTGCTGTGGGCAGGGCCACCCTCCACTATCCCAGGTGGCTCCAAGCCCTGTCCAACCTGGCCTTCGACATTTCCAGGAGTAATTTCATGAGGAACATTAAGATGAGAGATTATATTGATATTTTGCTTGTATATTTTACCCTTGTATGTTTGTTACTGTGATTTGAGTGGTGCCATCTTTGCCATTCCAGTTCAAGTACAAAGAAGGATACCGCAAGCAGCAGGGACATCACATCGGGTTCCGCAGCTTGAAGGACGATCCCAAGATGTTGTGGTCCATGCAAGTAGCTAAAATGCAGAGTGAGAGGGAGTACAAGAAAGACTTTGAAAAGTGGAAGACCAAGTTCAACATGCCCGTGGATATGTTGGGCTTCCTTCTGGCTAAGAAGTGTCAGGAGCTGGTCAGTGATGTGGACTACAAACGGATACTGCACCGCTGGACTTGTCTGCCAGACCAGGTCGATGTCGCTGAGGCAAAGAGAGTCAACGAACTGCAGAGTGATGTAAGCTCCCTCTGGGTTTAATTCACTTGTTTTCATGTAAAATAATCACTGCTTATTGGAAAGTATCTTAGATAACTCACTTTTGATATCAATATCGATCAGATTGGAGCTAAACTGCCAGTTAGACTTTTCATAGGGTTTAATCAATGAACAGTGAAATAATCGACTATGGGTTTGATTTTCATCCTTAACAGAACGTGTATAAGTCAGATCTGCAGTGGCTCAGAGGCATTGGATGGAGTCCTTTGGGATCTCTGGAATCTGAAAAGAACAAGAAAGCTTCTGAAATACTGAGTGAGAAGAAGTACAGGCAGCACCCAGACACTATTAAGTTCACAAGTATCCCAGATGCCATGGATATCGTTTTGGCAAAATCTAATGCCAAAAATAGGAGTGATGTAAGTTGCCTCTAGAGACAGAACGTGGGATTCAATAAGTGAATACATTAATATACATTTTTAAAAGGATCTCTCTATCAGAACATGTGCTTAAAATCTACAAATAGCAGGTGTTTATAGTCAGGGCCTCACTGCTGTTTGTGCCTTGTTCAGAAGATGAAGATCTTGAGTGCTGATAACTTCTTCAGTAATAACTACAAATCAGACCTTTAATAGGTAGTATGTAAATATATTGCCTTAATGCTGTTTCCGTGGTATTACATGGATGTAAAGAAAAAAGAAAGGCTGTATTTCAGTAAGAAGTCATTGTATTTTTTGATTTAAATCTCTTTTGTTGTTAACATTCCTCCTGCTTGCTTAATACATCTTTGCTTTGCTAATGCAGAGAAAAGGTGAACTGAAATTACTGCTGTGCAGGTGAATCTCGGGTCAGACCAGGTCTTTCTTTGTGTCTCTTTTAGATACTCTACAGGGAAGCTTGGAACAAGGACAAGACTCAGGTTCACATCATGCCTGATACTCCTGAAATTTTGCTGGCTAAATCAAACTTGATTAACACAAGTGATGTAAGTTTGCATTTGAAACTGGGTAGAGAGAATCACAAGGCTGTATTACTCACCACTGTAGAAGGCTCTGGGAATCACTCAGTTTAATATATTTGCTGAAAGAAAATTTTGATCTTCAATGAAATAATCAGAAAATACTCAGATTGTAATTTTTAAATATTTTATATCCGAGGTTACAGAATACATGTCACTAATAGCAGGGTATGGACTTGAATTTGATTAACTAAATTGTGTTTGGAAACTCATTCTTTCTTCTCAATAATCGGAGGTGGAGAGTTGTAACATTGAAAAACTTTAGAGAGTTTTATTTGCAATAATTCTTTTGAATCCTTCCCCAACAGAAACGTTACAAGGTAGGATATGAAGAACTGAAGAAGAAAGGCTATGACCTTCCTCCTGATGCCATCCCCCTCCAGGCAGCCAAGGCATCCCGAGACATAGCCAGCGAGGTGGGTCTTGCAGAGGGAAAATAAGAGCGGGCTGCAGAGGAGGCACATAATCTTGGATATAAATGGTTTATATTTAACAGGAGGAGATATGTAAAATTTTATCATTGTTATATTGCTGCCCAGCTCCAAGGTTATATAATACTTAATGGTGTAAAGTTAATTAAATAAATACAATAATTTAGAGATAATAATACATAAGAAATACTGTAATATTTCCTGGGCATTAAATGAAATGATAAAAATGTTGAGAAAATAAACAAGCAAATTAAAATATGTTAGATGCAAGATGATTAACCAATATATTAACAAGAGGGAAACTGAAATGGCAGCTTGGAAAGAGGTGGTAATTGTTTCTTCTGTGTTCAATTAGTATAAATACAAAACTGCGTACAGAAAACAGCTGGGCCACCACATCGGGGCCCGCAACATCGAGGATGACCCCAAGATGATGTGGTCAATGCACGTGGCCAAGATCCAGAGTGACAGGGAGTACAAGAAAGCCTTTGAGAAGTCCAAGACGCACTTCAGCAGCCCCGTGGACATGCTGGGAGTGGTGTTGGCCAAGAAGTGCCAGGAGCTGGTCAGCGATGTCGATTACCGGCACCCTCTGCACCGCTGGACCTGCCTGCCGGACCAGAACGATGTTGTCCATGCCAAGACAGTGTACGACCTGCAGAGTGATGTGAGTTGTTCTTTACTGGCTGTGTGATAACCTTGTGTTGTCTGTTCTACTGTTGGAGGAGGGATCTGTGTGGCAGGGGAAGGGCAACAGAGTCAAGTTTTTTTTCTGGTGAACCAGCAGTTGGAAAAGGCAAACCCTGCGTGCGGTGGAGAATGGTATGGAGAGCCTTAGGGGATGGTTATAACCATTGACTGGGTGGCTGATGGGTTGACCCAGGGGAACATGTTCCATTCAGGAGAACATCCACTGGTAGGATTTGGGATTGCTTGGATTGAGGAGGTTGCTGAGCTGTTTGTGTCTTTGCCTGTCCTTCCAGAACATGTACAAGTCTGACCTGCAGTGGCTGAGGGGCATTGGCTGGTCCCCGCTTGGATCCTTGGACGCTGAGAAGAACAAGAGGGCGAGTGAGATCCTGAGTGACAAGAAGTATCGTCAGCACCCAGACACCATCAAATTCACGAGCCTTCCTGACTCGATGCCCATGGAGCTGGCAAAGCACAACTCCAAAATCATGGACCAAGTGAGATTTCCTTGTGTTTGCAGCCTGAAGGAAATGGATGCCTTCCTTTTTCAAAATGGTGGCCCTTCCATGGCCCTAGTTGTGCAAGGCTCCTCTTGCCTCAGGGATTTGTGTTCCTTGTTTGAGATGAAATTTTCATTTGCGTGGTTGGAGCAGTAATGGGGTACAGGGTGGAAAAGAAAAGGGTGAAGCATTAGAAAGTTTTGGGGAAAGAGCAGGACTTCCTTAGTGCAAAAGTAGAGGCCCCTTGCTTTGGTTCCTGGAGCTGATCTTCTTGTTGAGTTTGTTCCTGAGCCTGTGTGATCTTACCTCCCTCTGTCCTCCTCGTTTTCCAGCGCTCCTACATCTCAGCCTGGGAGAAGGACAAAACCAGTGTGCACATCATGCCGGACACCCCTGGGATCCTGCTGGCCCAGCAGAACAAAGTGAACTTCAGCGAGGTGGGTGGTTGCTGTGGGTGCAGTGTCCGTCCCTGGGCGCTGCCATGTCCTGGGGAGCAGCGTTGTCTGAGGGCATGGTGGTGTCTGTTTCAGAAACTGTACAAGCAGGCGATGGAGGAGGAGAAGAAGAAGGGCTACGACATGCGGGCAGATGCCATTCCCATCAAGTCTGCAAAAGCTTCCCGGGACATCGCCAGTGATGTGAGTGCACAGCAGCCCTTGTGGCCCACGCTGTCACGTGGGTGCTACATGCTGGCAATTGAACCCAGGGTTTGCAACTGAGCCAAATGGAGGCAACAAATCCATTACCTGTCACTGCCATTTAGTTGTCCATCAAAGTTTTTGTTCTGCACTGTCCACCTGTAGCTGTCCCTGCAAGCTATGGGTGTGCACTGCTGTAAGGGAAGGCCTGGGTGATGTGGAAGTGTACCTATGCAAGCAGGGTGATGGCCATAATCCAAAGCATGGTCCCTCCTGGGCTTGTGGCAGTGTCTCCTCATGCAACAGCCTGGGGTTCTGAGATGTTGGGCTGCCCTCAGCACTGCCAATCTGCATGGCCCTGACTCTGCAGCTACACAGCTGAGCTGGGCATGAGGAAACAAAAGCCAAGCTAAGTTTTCATGTAAAAATTAAAGCTATATAAAAAGGCATAATTTTTTGTTACTCCTAGGTATTAATACAAAATTGCATTCCTGTATGTGTTAGCTGTCATTATTTAATCATCCCAGTCAGTCTCTATGTAGTTGTATTTTCTTGCCTCAGTAGTTTGAGTAAGAGTTGATTTGACCATCATTCTTGAAGATCAGTAAATGATTCTTTATGCAGGGACTATTTATTGAACTTCAGGTCTTTGGTATAGCTTCCATGATTTGGAGACTTTTCTTCCTCTCAGTTTTTGAACAGTAGCTCTTAATATATAGGCCAGGGAGAGTCTTGGAAGATGTGAGTTTTGTTGGAAGGATAATGTGTGTATTCTTTTGTAGCTGTAGACTGCAAGTCATCAGCTGAACACTTTGTCACTATAAACTCTCAGTGATTTCAGCTGCTAAATTGGCTGGAGGTGCTGCCACAGGGGTTGCTAGGAATGTAAAAAACTAAAATAAAACTCAGTAGGTACTTCTTTTTCCTACAGTACAAGTACAAGGAAGGGTA
>VXAD01008446.1:0-14787 GCA_013399195.1 Dicrurus megarhynchus
CTTCCCATCGGGGCAGCTCTTGGGCTCCGTTGTCTGGTCCCTGAGACAGCTCCTTGTAGCTGCTGTCTCTCACTTGGGATAATTCTGCTTCTCTGCTCTCTTCCCATCGGGAGATGTGGGAGTGCACATCCTCTTCCCACGGTGAGAGTTCTTGGTACCTCTCACCTTCCCTCTGGGACGGCTCTCAGATATCGTCCCTTTGGGAATCCTCTGGGGCTCTCACATCTCTCTGTAGGGACAGCTCGTGGGATCTCTCATCCTCTTCCCATTCCAACTCCTGCTGCCCTCTCACATCTATTTCCCATTGGGGCACCTCTTGGGCTGCCACACGTTCTTCCCATTCACACACCTCTTGGTACGTCTCACCGTGTTCTTCCCCAGGCCTCTCCTCTGGGCTGGAGCCCTGCAGGGCAGCTCCACCAAGAACAATTCCTTTTCCCATTGCAGGAGTCTCCTTTGGTGTGCACAAGAAAGAAAAAAAGGAGAATTCCTGCCTTCCCCTCTCGCAGGGCTGGATAAGTCCTCAGACTTCCCTCCTGGTGCTCCCAGAGAGAGGAACATTGGCCTTGGGACTCTGCTGTTGGATATGGGGAAGGGAGGAGGGAAACACTTGGTTGTCCCTGTAGACATAAGAAATGGGTGAACATCCAGTCCCAGATACTCATGTGGGTCATCAGGGTTGGAAGAGACCTTCAGCATCATCCAGTCCCACCACCATCACCCCAAACCCTGTCCCCAAGGGCCACATCCAAACTCCTGAACACTCCCAGAGACGGTGACTCCACCACCTCCCTGGGCAGCTCATTCCAAGGCCTGACCNGGAGCACCCCCGAGGCTGGACGTGCCAAGAGCGGGCTCCAGCCACAGCTGCTCAGCACTGAGCCCTGTGGGGCTGCCCAGGCAGACCAGTACAGCCCCAGGGCTCCGGTGCTGCTCCAGTGCCGTGTGTGCGGTGATTTGGGGTCTTTGGCTGCACAGCCCTGTCCAGCTGCTCCCACAGGGCTCTGTCAGCAACAACACAGAGCTGCTGCTGCCTCAGCTGGGGCTGCACCGGGGGAACCCCTCCCGCCTTGCACAAGGCTGCTCAGGGCAGGCAGGACCGGTGAGGAACACAGCCAGCCTGGCTCCAGGGACTGAGCTCTGAGGGGTTTTTCCGAAGGAATTCTTCCCTCTGAGGGAGGGGAGGCCCTGGCACAGCGTGTCCCGAGAAGCTGTGGCTGTCCCTGGATCCCTGGAGGTGTCCCAGGCCAGCTTGGACATTGGGGCTTGGAGCCACCTGGGACACTGGAAGGTGTCCCTGCCCTCGTGTCACCATCCGATGAGGGAGAGATGCCTGTGCCCCAGTTCAGGGCAGATGAGTATATTTTTGCTTTCAGTATTTCTTCTATTAAAATAATCTTTATGTTCTTGGCTTTTTTGACCATGTTTGCATTTCTTCCTCCCCCCTGCTCTCTGTCCTACTTTTAGATTCCTCTGGCTGAGTGATTCCCTCAAACACCCCTCTGAGTGAGCCCTACAGAGGGATTACAGGATGGGCAATTTGTTCCTTTCATGAGGCTTTGGTTCCCATTATACACAAACTCCAGGCAACCTCTTCATTCCATATTTTGCCTTTGGAAGATCTGTTTTTGAACCAAAAAGATATTTACATTTAAAAAGGAAACTGATCTTATACAAAACACAATTTTATCACTTCTAAACAGGGGCCAGACACCACAAATCTGGAATCCCTGCAGCAGAGGAGTATTCCCGTCTCTGTGCCTGCTCCAAGGGTGAACTCTTGCCTCTGGAATTTGCTTCCTCCAAGAGTTCAGCAGAGCCAGCCTTCAAGGGGCTGGAGGGCACCCTGGTGAGGAGCTTGGCTTTGGCAAGCCCCAGGCTCAGCTTAGCACATTGTTACAGGGAGCCATCCAAAATCAGGGAAGAAAGGAGGCTGTCGGGCCAAAGTGGAAGTGTCTGGATGTTATTCCCTGGGATTGCCAGGATGTATTTTTAAATATGGAGAAATGCCCAGAAAGGGTCTGTTCTATGCATCAAAAAGGTCCAACCAGGAATATTTATTTGTGGATAAATACACATTCCTGTATGGATATCCTGTCCTGCTCCCTGCCCAGCTGCTCCAAAAATGATTAAAAGTGAAGGAGAAGGAGAAAATGTTTTTGTGTTGTGCCAGTTGATCCATGTTAATTGATCCAAATCTCTGAGACCGGACCTTTCGTACAGAGAATTGTGTTTGGGTTGAAAAGGACCTCAAAGATCATCTAAGGATCCCCAGAGCTGTGGCTGTTCTATCCCTGGAAGTGTCCAAGGCCATGTTGGCTGGGGCTTGGAGCAACCTGGAATAGTGGAAGGTGTCCTTGCCCGTGGAGGGGTTGGACTGGATGCTTTCTAAGTCCTTCCCAACTCAAACCATTCCATGATTCTATGAAAAGAACTGGAGCAGTTTACAGCACAAATTAATTTGTTCTGGGTTTTTCCAGTTCCATTTTCAGGGTTCATGTCCCACTCCAGCTTTTCTTCCATCTCCTTTGCTGTGACAACAGCAGGAGCCGGAACCCTCAGGTGCCACCTGGTGCCATCCCAGTGTCTCCAGGATGAGGAATAACGGACAGGATTAGAAAACCACCCACATTTTCCAGAGGGAATAGAGAAAAAAGAGACAAAATTGCTTTTTCAAAGCTGCCTGGGAAGCCTGGCAGGAATTCTTGCAGTGGCTGTACCCATCCTGCTTGGCTTCCTGTTCCTACCTAAAGCTTTGACTCCATCCATCCGTCCATCATCCATCCCTCCATCCATCCATCCATCCATCCATCCTTCCCTCCATCCATCCCTCCATCCATCCATCCATCCATCCATCCATCCATCCCTCCATCCATCCATCCATCCATCCATCCATCCCTCACCCTTGGCAAAGCTTCCCATAGGATGTGTTCTTATCCTGCCTTTTGTTTCTGCTGCTGTGCTTTGTGTAGGAAAAGGATTTTTCCAGCCTGTTCCTCTTCCCAATGAGTTCAGGTGCACACACAAATCCAACAAAGGTCAGAATTTCACAACCAAACTCCACCAGAGAAGAAGAGCATTGTTCAGGAGCAGGATGTTTGCCCAGGTATTTGCATGGTCACCATGCAAATGGCCCTGAGCGTTTTGCTTAAGGAAATTCCAAATTTCCAATATGGATTCAAAACCACGCCCCAACCAAGGAGGGAAAAAAGGAAAGAAAAGGAAGAATAATGGATAAATAGAATTGTATTTAATAATTTATTAATCCTTTCAAAAATGATGTCAATATTTGCAGGCTGAACCTGCTAGGGAGCAGGTGCTTCCCTGAATCACTTTTGGGAAAGTGAAGGCCACCCTGACTCCCATCTGAGCAACAGCTTGAGCAGAGGGAAGCTCCTGCTCAGCTACAGCAACAATAATCTGGTTTTAATCTGCTCTCCATCCCACTAATTGGATGTGCAGGAATCTTTTCCAGCTCCCAGAGGAGCCCTGCAAGACCTTTGCCTTCTCCTCCCTCTCTCCCTCCCACCCTGTGGCAGCAAAAAACTCCAGCTCCAAAAGTTCAGGGGACCCATCTGTCTGCAAGAGGCCAAAATTCAAATTTCCCCTCACTCCCAGCTTGATCCAGGCCTTAATAGGATTCCCTGATTCCTAAAATGAGGATTTCTCGTCCTGAAGAAGCTTTTGGGTGGTCTGATGGTAGCAGGGAAATAAAACAGGTGTTTACAGCCATCCATGAGGAATACTCAACCTCTGCAATCCCATCTGTTATTCCTTGGATCACCAGGGGTCACGGACTGGATGCTGAACCTGAGAGTGGAGGTGCTGCAGCAGTATCCAGACCTGGAAAGTGTCCAGACCTTCTTCATCAAACACACTGCAGTCATGGACAAGCCCTCCGGAGAACCAGGAGGGGAAAAAAAATGGGAAGCAGCTGTACAAGATGGGATAAAACTGAGGATGAGAGAGGGAGTGAGAGGGAAGGCCAAAATCTTTGTGGCTTCCATTTCCACAGGGTTTGTGGTCCAGACAAATTTCCTTTTCCTACACTTCCAGAGGTATCCAACACAACAGGGCTGACTTTTCACTTGGCAGTTTTTTCCACATCAGATCTTGCAAACCTCTGTGGCTGGAGGGAGTTGAGGGGAGAATTCCCTGTGCAGGCTCCCATTCCTGTTCCTCAGCTGGATTTGGCTGGTGAGGAGAACTCAGGGGCACCTCTGACCATGGAACCGGAGCAGAGAGGACTGGGATGTGATCAGAGGGGGCCACGCTGGGTGGGATCGCAGAAAACAGAGGATAAAAAAATCCTGAAAATTATTTTTGGTGCAATAATAATTTTTAAAAAAGGGGTTTTGTGTAATAATGAACAGTGAGGATGATGATGGGAGAGGCACCTTAGCTCAGGACATTCCCAACTGGCTGAGGCAGTGATGGATTCTCGTGGTCTGGACATGTTCAGGAGGACTTTGGGCCTGTCCCACCACAAAATGTGCCCCAGCTGGACAAATGAAATCCATATTTCTCTGTTCTGTGCCTGCTCCTGCTGTGTTTTCCTTCTAACTCCCTCTAATTCCTTTCAAACTGACCACAATCCGTGGAGTTTTCTCCTCCTTTTCTCAATTTCGTCCTGAGGGACATCAACCTCATGTCCTTCCTCCAGCTTCTTCCAGAGCCAACCCCCAGCTCCTGGAGGCACCTGAGGGTGCAGCTCCACTGCTTTTGAAGGAAAAGGAAGCTGTGCCTTGCTGAGATGTTGTACCAGGGATGCCAGGGAATATTTTAGGAGATATTTTAATACATCCTTTCTCAGATTCCAGGTTTTTTTTGCTTGGCACAGGGATCCACTAATCCCAGCCATGTGGTTTCCAAGCAGAGCTCGGAGCATGGGCAAAACTGTGTCTGGCTGCAAAAGGCATAATCCAAGAGGGGAAAAATCCATGGAAATCCCTGCCATGGCTGTACCCAAAATCCACCTGCCCTTGTTGGACATCTGAGTCCTTTGCTGGGCGTTCAGATTGTACCACTGAGCCAAAAGCCTCTTGGAGGAGGGGTTAAATCTCCCACTTTTAGGGGATGCTGAACACATTTCCAGGTAAAAAATAAGGATAGCTGGAGGCTGGCAGAGTGACGTCACCTTGGGATGGGTGACATTCACCCAGCAAGGGGCTGGAAAAGGAGCTCAGACCCTTCCTGCAGCTCCACCGAAGGTGTTACAAGAGACACAAGATGTGTGAGGACTCTGCAGCTTCCCCAGTCCCCCAGCAGCTGGATTGGGATCTTAATCCACCTCTTTCACCTTGTCCCTCTCAGACTTTATTCCCAAACTGGATTTTTAAACCAGGAAAATTGGATTCAAGACCTTCCAGGTATAGCCCAGATAAAAAAAAATACAGGGGGCAGGATGTACCTGAACCTTTCTCAGGCTCAACATTCCAGCAGGGAATTTAAAAGTCGGAAACAAGGAGTAACAGGCTCAGGAGGATCCTTGGCAGGCTGGGATCAGTGTGGGGAGAGATCAGCTCCGAGTTGGGGATGATTTTCCCCTCCCACGAGCTGCAGAAAAGCTGGAAAAATAAAGATTTTCCAAGTGAGGTTGTTCCCTGGAGTGGCTGTCTCTGCCCTCACATGAGGTGTATCCCAGGGAGTGAATTCCCAGGAGGTGAGGTGTTAATTAAAAATACATTCAGGAATGTTAAGCCGCTGGATTTTTCCTGGCAGCAGCTTTTACATCTCAGGAGGAGAATTCAGCTGCTCAGGAAAATCCTGCAGGAATTTTTGCCTTCACCTTCACCCCCCTCATGCACCTGTCTCATGAAAATAGGTGTTGAACTCCCTGTTGTCCTCTGGAAGGTTTTCCAGGCCTTTGAGGAGTGGGAATTTCACTGCTGGGAAGAGGTTTCTCTCCATGTTGCTCATGTTGGGAACATGTGGAACCCCCAGCACACACCACTGCTGCCCCTCCACGTGTTCACCATCACCCTGGGACATCCCCAGTGCAATTCCCTGCCTGAAAACTCCCTGACAGCTTTTCCTGCTGTTCACTTTCACCTGCCAGTGAAGGCCGGGAGTTGCAGTAAATAAAAACCAGCCCCAATTTTATTTCAAACGGCTCCTGCTGGAAGAGGATCAGGGCTAATAAACTGCAGATTGACGGATGCCAGCCTTGGCTGGGGAGCTGCACGAAAGAAAAGCCACAGTTTAACACTTCAAAAAAAGATCTGTGCTACCATGAGATACTGTAACAAAGCGTGACCCATTTTTTACTCCATTATTTATTTTGTTGCCATGGACATCTTTAACTTCCCCCTGAACCCGTTACAGCAGGAATTTGCTTTTTCAGACATATGAAATGGTTTTATTCAGAATGTATTAAAGCAGAAAGTGCTGCAGGAAAGAGGAGGCTCCATCTTCAACTTTTCAGCCACTGGATCTGTGAGTTTTATGGAGAAGCTGGATATCTGCGTGGTCCATGAAACTGGAAGCTGCATCCCTGGAAAGTCTGGACAAAAGGAGGCTCAGGGGGGGCCTCATTGCTCCCCACAACTCCCTGACAGGAGGGGCAGTGAGGGGGGGTCGGGCTCTGCTGCCGTGTCCCAAGGGAAAGGAGGAGAGGAAATGGCCTCAAATTGCACCAGGGGAGGCTCAGGTTGGAGATTGGAAACAATTTTTCCCTGCCAGAGCGGTGAGGCCTTGGGATGAGCTGCCCAGGGAGTGGTGGAGTCACTGTCTCTGGGAGTGTTCAGGAGGAGTCTGGATGTGGCCCTTGGGGACAGGGTTTGGGGTGATGCTGGTGCTGCTGGGGTGGCACTGGATGATCCTGAGGGGCTCTTCCCACCTTAATGATCCTGGAATTCTGTAAAAATGAAATCCCTCCAAGAGGGGCAGCTGCCTGTGACCATCACTGAGCAAGGAACACCACGATTCCCAGGAGCTCTGGGAATGGCTGCTCCACAGGGATTGCTCTGCCTTCCACTGAGAGGCAGCTTGGAATCTTTAGATGGAGGAAACAGCTTCCCACCACACAGAATTTTACTCACAGACAACTACACCTTTATTCCTCCCCTCCCAACAGTTTGCAGAGAGCTAAATTTGGAAATCCTTTAAGAAATACACACAGATGGATGCCTTCAATAGTTTCCACAGCTCCAGCCTAAAGCTAAAAATCACCTGTTCCCTTTTCCTCCGGTGCTTTTCCCTTAGAGCCGAGATTTGCAACTGGTGATATCCTCCAGTGAGTGACAGAATGAGGTTATTTAATTCCAGCAGCAAGGAAATTCTGTATTTTATTACTCACCAGAGGCACGTTGTGTTCTGCTTTTGGAAGTTCATATTCCTGTGTAAATGTTACAGGAACAAGGCACTGAACATTCCTGGCCCACTCGTGGAGTCTGAGCAAACTGGGATTTACTGGTACTTCTCAGGGTGTGATGACAACTTGCTCTCAGGAAAACCTGGATTACAGCAGATGTGGAAAGCTTGGACAACACCAGCACAGTTGTCTGGAAAGGAAGGAATGCTGCAGTTAGGATGATGATTATTTTTAAATTCAAAACCATTCCTAAAGCTGGGATTTGTGGGAGTGGGGGAGGAATCTTCACCAAGATATCCTCACACCAAATAACCCGAGTTTAAGGGAATTGCTCTATGAATTTCCTGTGTTATTTGGGCAAGCTCTGTCTCAGCATAGACACCTCTCATTTCACAGAATCATGGAATCATCAGGGTTGGAAGACACCTCCGGAACCCCCTGAGTCTCCTCTTGTCCTGACTAAACCCCAAACATCCCCTCCCAGGATGTGTTTTCCAGCCCTTTCCCCAGGTAACCTAAATTTTAGGTGGCCTTTGCCAACTCCATCTTAAAATGCAGCTTGAAAAGTCTCCCACAGTTGATCTTTGCTCTCTCAGGGTTGGGATTTTTTAATTCACCCTCCACAATTAAGCCAAGTTTAACCTCCATGACGAGGAAGCCGGGTCAGGAATAATCACTCTGAGACAGAGAGTAATTACCTGAGTGTCTTAAGGCTGGGTCTGAGTTCCCAGAGCTGTGAACTGAGCATGAAGCAGCTCAGAAATTCTTAAATTTCTCCTCCTCTCCTCCCCAACTACAAGACTGGATCTGCTAATGAACCATCCCATTAAATAAGAGAGGAGTAATCCACTCTGGAGCAGGGCTGGCTGCCAAGGAGTTCAAGTTGTTAGGGAATAATCAAGTGGTGCAGCCCTTCAGGCTGTGAATGTGCCAAAACAACAGCAACAACCCCGATCTGTTCTCATGGCCCAGAATATGAACCAGACACAAAGAACTTTCATTAAAAAGCCACATTTTCTCTTTTCCCTGGAGAGAGCGACGTTTCTCTCGTCGCCAGTGGGATGGATTTTATGCTTCATTAAATGCCTTGATCTTTTCAGCACGTTAGGCTGGGACACGACAACTTAATCTTGAGTTTGGCTGGATTAATGGTTAAAGCAAGGCTTTGGGCTTGTGGGTGTCTGCAGGTGGCCACAAGCTCCTCCACCAGTCCTTGAAAAGTGACATATTCCATGTTCTTGCCACAGGAGTTGGTTTAAAAGAGGTTGGATTGCACTTTTTTAGCTGCAGGGTCACAAGGGAACTTTTGGGGCCTCTAATTGGTGATCTCCAGGTGGAAGAGTGGGAAACAGCCCCACGACAGGATCCTTGGAGCTCCATGAGCTGATGTTGGACTGATGGGTGAAAGGGAGAGCAGAGCCGCTCCCAGCTCTTCCCAGAAATGGGCCCAGGAGAACCTCATGGAGTTCAGTAATTCCCAGTGCCAGGGGCTGCTCCCTGACACTCACGCATCTTTGGAATGTGGTTTCAACCTGGATATTCCAGTGAAATAAAGATGTAGGAAAAGCTGAAGGCTCTCAGTGCTGGAAGCACTTAAGGCACCTCAGGCTCAGGGTTTAGGCAAGGAAGGTTTAATTTCACCCAATTTCAGCTTTGTAAAGCAAGAGTTGTAGGCCCAGCTCATTCCCTTGACTTCCTGGACAGTGAAGGGTGGGAAGGTGATTCCCAATCTCTACTCTGGGGCTCCCTGTTCAAGAAAAATGTGGATCCGCTGGAATGAGTCCAGAGGAGGCCNTACCCAGCTGAAGGCAGCTGAACCATAAATACGGATATTTAGAAATTCTTGGAAATCTCTTTTCCAAAGGGAAAGTCGTCTCTATTTTTCACCCACATAACATAGGCCAGAAATGGTTCCCCAGTACAGACCAGCACTAGAATTCCTACATTTTTAATATTAATAAATCATGGAATCACAGGAAGGAGGGTGCTGACTCCTCTTATAGGAAATGTAACTGTTTTTCCCTCTTTTTTTTCCAATAGAAATTAAAAACAGGGATTTAGGCATCAAATGAATGGGAGGTCATAAAGCTGTGGAGAAGGTGGCAGGAGGGATGGGGAGAGAAGAGTGAGCAAATGTGGGAAGTAAAACATAAAACTTCAGCTCCTGACCTGAATTCTGGAATTATGGAATATCCTGGGTTGGAAGGGACCCACCAGGATCACTGAATTCCAACTGGATCGGTTGGACTCAAACAGGCAGCAAATTTTCCCAGTTTTGTAGGGTTTTCTCCTATTTTTGCAAGCTTTTGGAGCTCCAAAAGGTGACAGATAAAAAATAAAATTAAATCAGCATTTGCTGTAATTCCTGGCAGTACTCCAAAGACTTTAATCCAGGAGTGACTATTCAGTAGGAATTTTGATGTTTTTAATATGTTCAAGCAAACAGTTGGTTGGAATATCCTCTAAAATATAGGATATTCTCCCTGATTCCTCCACCAGGTGATCTGGGAAGCAGGAGGAGCAAACCCAGCACAAAACTCTCGGGTTTTTTTGGCTTTTTCCCAACTCCTCACCCTTTTAATGCATTTCGGGATCGTCATTCCCATCACTTCATCCTCCTCGATTTCTTGCCTTGGAATTTCTCTGAAAGCCTTTTGTTTGGGATCATAACTGGGCACTGAGTCAGAATCCCACAAACCCCTGATGGAGCCAGCCAGGATCCAGCACCTGCTCCGAGATGTTTCCTGTGTGGGCAGCCGAATTCGGGAACGCTTCAAATCCTGGTTACGGAAAATTCCCAACTTTTGGAGGGGGGTTAAAACTGGATGACACCACCTTGATCCTCAGCCCTGCTTGTTTCTGGTGGAAAAGCAGCTCAGCTTTGTGGGATTTAGGGAAGAAAAGCAGGACTCTGGCCCTAAGTCTTTAGTTCAGCCCCGTTTCATCATCGTTCCCTGCACATTATTCCTTGCTCTCTCCAAGTGCTGTTCCCATCCCAGGCTCATGTTGGAAAAAAAAGGGAATAACTGTGGTAGCAGTTTTGAAATATTTTTCACATCTTTCTCTTTCATCTTTTATATTCTATTATTATTATTATTATTATTATTATTATTACTATTATTATTATTATTATTTTGTATTTTAAGGGCCATTATGTTTGAAATCCATCAATTTTTCCATTACCTCCACATCCGAAAAAAAAATGGAAGAGAATAAAAGGCTTTAAATTGCCAGGGATAATTTTTATCCTGCACAGAAAATCCTTCATAATTATGCCAAAATTCCATATTAAAAAATTCCCAACCTACTCAAAAAAAGACATGGAAGGAAGATGTGAAAGAACTGAAGGAATTTAGCCCCAAAGTAGCAAAAATAGGCCAAAATCATTGCTCCCAAACTGTGGGCAGGGTGATGGATGGGGGGAAAAATCAAGGCTTGGAATTTTTCCAAGGAAAATTGCAGAGGTTCCTCAGCAGGAGGACAAAGTTCAGCCAGGGAGGAAATTGGAGCTCCCGATGGCTGAGGGAAGTGCAGAAGATGCATCAAAATAATCAATGGCAAAAGGATTTCATGGGCTATCCTTGACTTCGGGATAAATGCAGGATATTATCTTAAATCCCAAAGATAAATGTGTGGCCAAGTGGGACCAAATGGAAGGCAAAGAGAAAGGAACAGGGATGAAATTCCACTTAAAAATCAGGACTTAGAAAGGCAGATACGAGTATTTTCCTGGAAAAAGGAGGAAAACTGAGCAGAAAATTCCCTTCTGACTAAACCAGTGACCCTGCCTTGGGAGCCTTCCCTTGGTGGGGTCAGGCCTGGTACTGAGGTCATGCTCCAAGATCATGGAATCATGGAATGGGGTGGGTTGGGAGGGACCTTAATAAAGCCCATCCCATCCCACCCCTGCCATGGCAGGGACACCTCCCACTGTCCCAGGAGCTCCAAGCCCCAGTGTCCAGCCTGGCCTTGGGCACTGCCAGGGATCCAGGGGCAGCCCCAGCTGCTCTGGGCACCCTGTGCCAGGGCCTGCCCACCCTCCCAGGGAACAATTCCTGCCCAAGATCCCATCCAGCCCTGCCCTCTGGCACTGGGAAGCCATTCCCTGGGTCCTGGCCCTCCAGCCCTTGTCCCCAGTCCCTCTCCAGCTCTCCTGGAGCCCCTTCAGGCCCTGCAAGGGGCTCTGAGCTCTCCCTGGAACTTCTCCTCTCCAGGTGAGCACCCCCAGCTCTCCCAGCCTGGCTCCAGAGCAGAGGCCTGGAATGACAGGAATTCTTAAAGAGGAATGTGGGATGACATCACCAAAGCTCCTCTGCTCTGAGATGCTGGTGGTGCTGGAATGAGTTGGGACTGGATGATCCTGAAAGTCTCTTCCCACCTTGATGGTGATTTCACCACCTCCCTGGGCAATCATTCCAATGCCTGACTACTCTTCCAGGGAAAAAAATTTCCAGATATTCAATCTGAACCTCCCTTGGTGCAACTTTGCACGAGCTCTGTTTGACCCTGCTCTCACCCTGCCCTTTTCCACAAAAATTCCCTTCTCCTCCACAAAAATTCCCCTCTCCTAAAGCCCTGAAAATGAATTGAAATTTGAAAAAAAAGATTAAAAATGTTGATAGAGCAAACATGAGTCACATTCCATGATCTCCAAAGAGTTGGATGAGGCAAACACCCCAGGAGAGGGGGTGGGATTTTCAGGAAGGCCCTGGGTTGTGTTTGACCACGATGAGACATTTTTAGCATGTCAAAAAAAAAAAAAAAATCACCCTGGGAAAAAAAAATTGGAAAAAAAAAAGGAAAATGAATCTCTGTTGGTGAACTGCTGAAGCTCCGATCCCACTGTGGAATATGCAGGCTCTGGAATTTGCCCGCTGATAATTCCATCAGTCTCCTTACTCCATGGAAAACCAGAAAAAGGAAATTTCTCACCTATAAAACAGCAGTGCCACCCACGCCAGAGGTGATGCAATCCCCCATTCCTCTTTTAAAAATCCTGTCATTCCAAGCCTTTTCTGTGGAGCCAGGCTGGGAGAGCTGGGGGTGCTCACCTGGAGAAGAGAAGGATCCAGGGAGAGCTCAGAGCCCCTTCCGGGGCTTAAAGGGGCTCCAGGAGAGCTGGAGAGGGACTGGGGACGAGGGCTGGAGGGCCAGGACACAGGGAATGGCTTCCCAGTGCCAGAGGGCAGGGCTGGATGGGATCTTGGGCAGGAATTGTTCCCTGGGAGGGTGGGCAGGCCCTGGCACAGGGTGCCCAGAGCAGCTGGGGCTGCCCCTGGATCCCTGGCAGTGCCCAAGGCCAGGTTGGACACTGGGGCTGGGAGCAGCCTGGGACAGTGGGAGGTGTCCCTGCCATGGAATGGGATGGGCTTTAATGTCCCTCCCAATCTGTCTTTTTGAAGTGCCCCTGTCATCACAACTCATCTTTTAATTTGAATTTTGCAACTAATTTAAAAGAAAAAATCCTACCCCTGGCTCTTCTAATGGAAAAGAGGTTTGGGTCACTTGGGAATTTTCACTGGATGTGTCTGTATTTCTCCAACTCGTTTGTTTTCACCTGGATTTATGGACATTTTAATTTTTTCAGGAAGTAGAGCCTTGGAATGGCTTGGGATGGAAGGGACCTTCAAGCCCATCCAGTGCCACCCCTGCCATGGCAGGGACACCTCCCACTGTCCCAGGCTGCTCCAAGCCCCAATGTCCAACCTGGCCTTGGGCACTGCCAGGGATCCAGGGGCAGCCCCAGCTGCTCTGGGCACCGTCTTCCTGGTTTTGTGAATCATTTGAGTTCTGTTTATAAAAAGGACTCAAACTCTTGCTCTGCCAAATAAAAATGAGTCAAATCCAAAGGCCTGGCCAGTCAGAAACCTCCCAAAATTGAGATTAATTCACTGATTAGTCCTAGGTGAGGTAAAAAACCCCAAGAGAGGCATTTTCAGAGCAGTAAAAGATTTTATTTCAGCGCTTCTGAAGGGAAACTCCTGAGTCTTCATCTCTCATTTAAAAAGCTCTTGCTGTTGTTTTAACAGTTGGGTTTTCCTTTGTTTCCTACTACAAAGTGCAAGGAACCTGAAAGGAAACATCCCAAACATTTCAGTTGGGTTCCAGGGAATCTTTTGAGAGAGATCCAAACTAAAACCCTCTGCTCTTTGATTTGCCAGGAGCGGAGACATTTCCATTTATCTTTTTCAGTCCTTGCTCCCACTTTTTCCAGTCACTGAGGAGAAATTCCAGCCCCCAGCTCCTCCTTCCATCCCCAGGCCGGTGGGAATTGCTGCACCAGTGGAGATTTAGGTGGCTTGTGGGAGCAGTGCCCTCAAATGAGCAGGTTTCGAGTAATAGAAGACACAACCAAATGAGAAGAAATGAAAATAAATATTAAAATAAAAATATCAGCCACGGGGTTTGGGTTTTTCCAAGAGCCGGAGTTCCACAGAACTCTTGTTTTTCCGTCTTTTTGAATCAGGTTTGGGCATGAAGTTGCAAACTCTTTTTTTTTTTTTTTCCTCTTGGTTTCATCTTTATTTTTTTATTTTTATAATAATTGGACCACACAGCCTCCTGTCAGCAGAGCTTTTACTGTCACCCTTCAGCATCTTGGCCCTTTTGTGTCCAGTTCACGCTTTGAGGCACTTTATAAAATTGATGCCCAAGAAGATTCATTTAATAAATTGAGATTCCCAGCAGTGGCTTTCCCTTCCAGGAAAAAAAAAAAAAGGATTAAATCACAATGTGACACTTCCAACTGGGGAAGGAAAATCCATGAATTCCCTATTTTCTGTCCTCTGTGACTTCTATATAAATCTGTATTTACAAAACACTCCCCGTGAATAATAAAAGGGCTAAATTTGACCACTAATAAATTAAAATTTAATTTAAATACGACACTGTGCATTTTTAGTGTGCCACACCCACCTAATTAACATAACGAGAGAAAATATTGATGCTAAATAATGATGCAATTTTGTGTCTGCCCTCGCTCTTTTCCAAGGTTCAGCCTCCCACTGAGGAGCAGGCAGACGATTACCCTGGAAAACCTCTCCAAAAAACCAAACCCAGCCTGGAAAGCCCAAGAGGCTGAGCAGGGATTGACTTTGGATACAAGTGGGTGGTAGGAACATAAAAGGGATGGCATCAGATTAGAGCTGGGGCTTTGATCTCGGCTCAAAAACAATAAAAGAGTCATAAAGGACTTTCACTGTGCATCTCAAAGCTCGAGACAGAGCCTTACTAAGCCTCCCAACTGCCCTGGGGCTGATGTTATCACCTGGGGTTTACCGAACACTAAACCCAGCCCAAAGGTCTCAGGTGGTTTGGCTGAGGTAGCTCAGCTTCATCCAGCTCAGCCTCATCCATCCCAGCCCCATCCAGTTTATCCTCATCCAGATTATCCTCATCCAGCCTCATCCTCATCCATCCCATTCCCATCCATCCCATCCTCACCCATCCCAGCCTCATCCATCCCATCCTCATCC
>VXAD01008525.1:0-72361 GCA_013399195.1 Dicrurus megarhynchus
TTATTTCCCCTGTTTCAAAGCAGACCACTGAAAAGTACGTAGGTGACAATCTCCAGACGGGGGAGAGGGCAATACCTGGTTCTCAGAATTGACTTTCCATTTCTTATTTGTAGTTTAATTGTAGAAGAAATATGCTGAGATGTAGAGAGACCTTTAAGCATTATTCTGTGGCTTTGTTGCTTTTCCATAGAGATATGGATGAGAAATGATACAGAGGAGTTACAAGAATGATGTAAAAACCACAAAGTTCATGTGTCTGCAGCTTGTGAGTATCACTGAAAATGTAGCACTATACAGACATTCTCCATACAAAAGGTTTTCCCTCCCTTGTCTCCTGCCATACATGGCATCATATTGGCATTCTTGTTTCTTGGAGAAGTTGGGGGAGTGTATAATGCCCCCTGTTGTTTTCAAGTTTCTTTTTTGAGAAAATGAACTGTAAACCACTCATTAAAAAGGACAGAATCTTCTTACTTTTAAAACGTTTGTGGAGTTGAGCTTTTGGCTTTATCTTTTCTTTTTCCCTTCTTTTTTTCTTAACATCTTTGTACAAAGAACATTTGGCTCAGTTTAACAGCTACTGACACAGAACTTACATAAATGCTTTCTATAGCTAAAATTACTTTTTTTCTGCCCACTCCCCTTTAGCTGCTATCTAGAAAATACACTTAAATTTTAAACACTGGTCTCTCTCATTTTTTCTCCTCCTGGCTTTGCTTTTCTCCTTTTTTAAATGCTGTTTTTAAATATGCAGTATATACAGTAGACATGCAGTACCAACTTCCCAGAGTTTCATACTGAACTTTTAAACTTTATCTAGGTAGCAAGCAATTTTTCTGCTAATTAGAGATAACTTAGAGCAACTGCTTCCATCCCCAGATGTGTGTGTATATGTTGACATTTAAGGACTCAGTGGTAATCTGTATTAGCAGAAGTCATGTTCCTTTCTGGCCACTTTTCACACACTTCCTTCACATCCTCTGCTGGCACAAACAGCCAAAGACATTTTTCACACCCCAGTTGTCTGACAGGAAAATTCATCTATTCTATGGTTTTGTTTTATCAGCTTTATGCAATCATGTAGGGCATAAGCTTATTGCAAGCACAATGTGAAAATGGCAGGAGGCAATCAGATGGTTTTATGGACCCAAGAATGTTCTAGTTGTATTGGAAATGTATGAATTTTTGAGGAACATACATACATCCCAGAGTTTACAAATGTCTCTGATTTTGGCACCTTATGCAATCAGTAACTACTCCTTGATAAAGAACCAAGCCTTTTTTTGCTTTTCTGCCTAGCTCCCTGCTCATCCTGAAACATACAACCTCCTTACTGATCCAGGCCTGTGAAAGGGGCAGGGCTGGTCCTAAGGCAAACCCGCCAGGAACTTCCTCACATAAAGGCTCTTTGCGGAACCCATTGCACTGGAGAGCATTCCCATAGTGACATCACTTAAACTTTCTGTCACACAGAGCAACTTTCAGTGATAACAGCAAGAGATGAAACCCTAAAGTCCGAGCTCTAGTCTACCATGGAGTCAGGGGACCTGCAGAATCTGTGTCCAAGAGGCAATCCCTTAGAGGAGATAGTTCTGGCAAAGTGTAGAAACCAGAAACATCACTACAGAAATGTAGCATTGGCTCTTCCTTTCTGAGCTACTTCTGGGTCACAGGAGCTGCAAGGTAGGGAACAGTATCAGCTGTGCACAGTCATCAAACAAAGAAAGGACTGATGGCAGAAAAGTGGGGGGCAGAAAAGGGTGAAGACTTGTTGGAAATTATACAAGTTTTAATTTTTTAAGTAACTTTAGTCAGGGGTTTGTCTGCCTTTGACAAGGGGGTGGGGAACTAAGGTTTCTCTTCAAAAGACTGTTCACCATGGTTTGAGTTTCACTGCGTGAGATCTGATGGGTGTCAATCAACAAAAAGAAGATTCCTAGATTCTGAGAGTTTAACACCTACAGATTGGAAGTAGCCAGAAGATACAGAGGAGATAAATGGACATTAATAGACATTATCCCTGGTGTGGTTGGAGACACCTGGTCTGGGAAAGGATTGATAAGAGAACGAAAGAATAAGAACCATATTAGTATTGAAGACAAAGGGATCAGTAACAAATAGAAGACCGAATACTAAGAATTGTGTAATGTAGAACCAATGAACAAGAATTTCTTTGGCGTTTTTATGTATAAATATGTGAAAAGTCTGGTAGGGAACTCTGTGTGATGGAATAATTTCTACTGCACAAACTGGGCAAGTGTGGATGGAATGATTTCTATTGCACATCCTGGCCAGAATAAAAACCTTGCCAGAATAAAGTAATGCCTGATTCTCTAACACTTAAAAGATGTTGTTGGAGAGTTTCTTCTATTGCCACAGTTTTGGTGACAGACTGATGTCCTTTAACCCCTCACCCCACAGCACTGAAGTACATTCCCATTGTGACTCCAGTGAGGAGAGGGATGTGACAGTGCCATACCTGGGGAGGCCTCACAGCCCAACAGCGTAACACCAATAATCAGCCCACAACACCCCAACAACATCAGCTTTTCTGCACTGTCATTGATGCTACAACTCTGCTGGAATGAAACATGTGCCTTCATGGGGACCCAACTTTGCAGCACAGAAACTACCTCCCCGTTGGAGAGGGTTGGAGGGGAACTGGTTTGAAAAGGGCAAGAGGCAATGCACAGATGAAGGGAGTTCATATGTAACGCAGCATGGCCAGGGCTCCCGTTTGGGAGGGAGCACAGAGGGAGCTCTGGGTTCTGGTTGGGATGTTTCTCCGAACTGACCATGCACAGCCTTTGTTCCCCCAGAAACATGTCTTAGAGCTCTCTGATCCCAAGTCTCTGCTTGCAGCAATCCCTGGGGGTTTCCCACTGCAAACTTCTGCACTTCCCAGTAGAAACTATCAGGACACAGAGGGAAAAGCCACCAGGCCAGCCTTATTGAATCCAGTAAAGATCTCTCCATGGCATTTGTTCCTCACTGTCTTACTGCACTTCAGGATGAAATGCAGAGAAACAAATTTAAGCCATAAAGCCACAGGAATGGAAACAAGGCAAAAGCTACTGAGTTCCTCTGTGTTGGTCCTTTCTCAGCTTTGATTTTTAGGACTCACCTGGATTCCAATCAAAATTCCTTCCTTAGGAAATGTAAACCCTGTGGCAAGCAGAGCCTTCTGGAAGGCAGTGTACACGTCCTCCCCAAAGCATGCAACCTGCGGAAAGGCACAAAGAAGGCAGCATGAGGGGAAAACCAAAAACAACCCAAAAATATTACCTTAAAAAGAAACAGGAAAGACGTTTTCAAATAGGCTCTTTTGTTCCTGCGTGAAGAAGTAGGACTGCTTTTGAATGGAGCCTGCAGGCATGGGGAACAGGCAATAAATCAGAAAATCACTGCAGACAAACCTCGTAATTTTAATGAAGCAATAATGAAGGAATAAGCAATGCTTTAGTTTCAAACAGCACACCAAGGAGTAACAATTGATTCTGCTAAGTTATTGGGATGCTGTACACAGCCTCTGCTCCAATATTTGGGATTGCACTGCAAATTATTTAACATTATAGACGGCTTAGACACCAGTGAGAGTTGTGCACACAGGCACGGTTCCTCTGTGTGCCTGCAAACCAGGGTAAGGCAGTGCTTGTGCTCTGGTGTATTCCTGGCATTTCTTGTGAAGGAAAACCACAGGCTACAAAGATACTTTTCCATTAGAAGTCCACAGATGAACAAAATTCAAGTAAAATTTTAGTATTTACTTAAGAAAAGAACAAAGTGATCAGGGCAATTCATAATAATTTGTTTTATATAAAGAAATAGTTGAGGAAGAAACCAGTAAGAGTCATTTAGCAGTTCTCCAGTATTCAGAACTGGAAGTGGAGCTTGGTTGCTTACAGACTATCATATGATAACAATCTTCTGAAAGAGCTGAAATGCATTCCTAACCAAAATTTGGAATTCTGGTGACAAAAAGAGGAATGCGTGAGCTTTTGTGAAAGTTTAAAAAAAAAAAAACCAACCAATCAACCTTCATTTTTCTGGTCAGCTCCACACTTGTTGAAAAACAATCAGAAGCAGGAACTGTCACTGATTTTTCTCTTTGAAATAACAAAGCTACCAACATATACAGATGAGATAAAGGGCCTGATTGAGAATTGCTCTCCCATTTTCCTCTTATGGTCCTTCCCATCCCAGAGTGAGCCCTCATATTCATGGTCTCACTGTTACCATGGTGAGCAGAAACCAGTATTTCATGAAAGAAGAACAAATGATGATTTGCCAGATCTGTTGAAGTAAAAAAAAGAGCAACTAAATAAACAAAAATCCCACAAGGGAAGGGATTAAAAAAAAGTCATGACAACATGATACAGTGTATCTATATTCTATGTATATCCCGGGCTTTTCAGGGTGACAGACAGACCCTGCCTTGTAGGCTCTCCAGCCTGTCAGGAGAGGTTTATTATTATGGCATGGTCCACAGTCACAATACTCAAAGGGACCCCCGGCACTGCATCTTCTCCTGTTGTGGGAACCATGGCTTCCAGCAAAATAAATCTCTGCCAGACAGATGTGACAAATTCAAGCCCAGATCAAGCCATGTGTGTGAAAAATGTCTGTGAGGAATAACTGAGCATTTTACCCAAAGGAAGTTATTATCCTTACTTCACTATAAGAAAGACTTCCATAACTGCCACACTTTATGGCATTTGTGAATATGGATCTTTCCAACTCATAAAAGTTAATAATCCCTCCTTTATGACCATGGTAATCTCTAACTCTGTATAAAGCCCAGAAAAATAATTCTTGTCCCTAGTTACATATTTATTCTTTTTTTGGCGAGGAGGTTGTCTGTGTACTCAATTTTGTTCTGAAAATCAGGAAGCCACAGAAGTCACTTGACTTTTTTCTGCCCATTAACTACACTGAAAGGAAATCTTCTGCAATATGGATTTCAAGCACATTATGAAGAGTAAAAGAAAGTAATTCTGGAGAGATGTAGGAGACCTAAGGCTGTTCTTACTTTGTATCTGGGTAGAGTACCTTTTCATACTAACACGGTAAGTATTTCCTAATGAAAACAGCTCCTGCAGACATACCCAAGCTCACATTCAAAGGAGCAGCCCAGGCTCTGCCACCTGCCTAGTGATCGTACAGCAGACTTAAGTCTAATCAAATTGCCTCAGTATTTAACCACTTCCCAAGAGAGTGTTCCGGCCCAGAATAAGTTTTTGCCAGTGGAACTCATTCTAGAAGTAACAGAACACATAAAATTTAAAGACCACTTAGGTGTATCTGTGGATGCCGTTGATAGCTCAGCAATAACTCATAAAGAAACCTTTTGTTCTACATGAGTCAGTGTCACTTCAGGTGATATGGATGGCAACCTGTGCCTGTGAGAGTGAGGGTGCTGAGCCTGGGCAGGAAGATGCCCAGCGCTGTGCCCTCACTGCATGCCATAACCACACCAGGAGACATTCCAGCAGCGCCTCACAGCCTGGCTGCACAAAGAGTGAGGAAAGCTGCCCAGGTTCATCCTGCCCACACTCCCTGCAGCCACCACATTTTATCATCTCTTTCTTTCCTTTTGCACCTTGGGACATGCTTTGATGGTTACTAGGCAACAAGAAAACACCACACATTTTTGCTGCCTTTAAGCAGCTGGCACATCCCAAGACCAACCACTCATGCCCTGGAGTCTCCATGTCACTGCTGTGACAAGTGTCCATGGGGGTTGGGAGCTGTAACCACTTGTCTGTCCAGAAGCACATAATTCATAAAACAGTCTCCCAGAACACAACAGCTCTCAGATAAACTCATTTCAGGCTGTCACACTAACCAGGTCCAACTCAGGGAGCTGCCATGCAGGTAAAGAGGGACATCCAATGGCTGAAAAAACTGGGTTTTCTAGGACATTGTGGGTTTTACAGCTAAGAAAGATGTTTTCAATTTTCTGAAGAAGCTACAGATGGCATCATGATTCAGGCAGTAATAAGATCACTTTCAAAGATTCATGATGTTTAAAGTCAACTTGGTTTAAAAAAAAAAAAACAAATCTCAAAGATACCTCCCCAGTAGAGGCCATTTCACATCGGAGAACAGGGTCAGCATCTCTCAGCCTGGACCAGGAAAACATTGGGGCCTGGTGAAAGAAAGAGGAAGGAGGGAGAAAGAATAAAAATCAGATCATTAAAAAAAAAAAAAATTCCAGCTACGCTTGGAAGTGACAGAAATAGACATGAATTTATCCGAAAAAAGCAGTGGTCAAGGCTGATAAGCAAAGGAGTACTTGGCAAAGTAGTTCCCTCAGTATGTTGGTGATGGACTGGAACAAATAACCACATATTCCACCAATAAATCAATCATCTAACTCTTGCATCCTGCTCACATTCCAGTGATAGATTTTCAATCAGTGGTAGCCCACTATCAGTATGATTTTAAGAGCACATTTTTAAACAAAAAGGCTGTGAAGCACTTAATTCACGGAACAAGGAGAGATACTATCTGAATCCAGTTGACTTTTCAGAGAATGCTGTTCTCCATGAAATGTTTCATTTGCAGAAATAAAACTATTCCACAAGAATGCACTTTGTTTGGTGCGAAAAAATGAAACTTTGCAAATTATTTTCGTATTTTCCCTCTCCCCCACATCCAGAAATACACACTTGTAATTTTTTTTCTCTTTCATATGCTAATGTTAAGCCCCCTGATGATGATGATGATGATTATATGAGGACTTAGATCACAGCACTCTCTGAGTTCTCTTGTCTAATTTGATCTTAAAGTAAGAAGCATGGAGGGGAGGGAGGAAAAGAAGGTCTCTGTTAAAGAACCAATGACCATATGTAAAAAACATGGAACAAATTTCCTACTACCAAGTAATTTTCTTTAGGGCTTCTCCACATCTTAAACTACTAATGGTATCTGCCAAAAAGGCAGCAAGATTTCTGCTTAAAAATGAATCCGTTTTTAAATTTGAAGCCATAATTCTGTCCCTGGAGGTCTCCAAGGGTAACACTGAAGACAAGACAGCTGCTGCTTCATGACACCTAACAATGACCAGTTAAAATCAGACAGGAGAAATTCAAAACGTTTCTCAAAAAATGTCACGTGTCTTTGTGACTTTTAGGACAGTTTTGTTTCCACTGTAAGTAAAGAGAAAATTTTTACAGTGGCCAACTCAAGCTAAGATACGGCAGTTAAGGTGGATTGTTTTAATGTACATTGTCTTGAAAAGTAACAAGCAGCAAAGCCTTCCACCAGCTCCCTAACTTTTATCTGCCATGACCATGAAAATGCATCATCAGGAGCAGACTCTGGTACTGCAACTAAACCCTATTTAAAACTTAGTCAGTCATTCTCTGCCCAGGATTTAATCTGGGTTAGGCCCTGACACTTGCACCAGTCTGGAAGCAAACATGGCGAGACAGTATTTCAGTCACTAAAGCTTAAGCAGTGGTACTCTAATCCACAAGGAGCAGCTATGTCGAGAAAGAAGAAAAAAGTTTCATATCCTCTTTTAAGAACTGCTGAAGAAACAAGATCCTGTCTCCATGCAAATACTACTAGCAATAAATTGTAAGAGGATAGAAAATACGATGCATGAATAACAACAAACAGACTAAACTGGAATATTTTTCAAAGTTTAGCATTTCCAAAGGTGTTAGAAGGTTTTTATATTTGACAAATCCACACAGAACACAAGCAGTATAAAAAGCTTTGTAGGGAAGTTTTCAGGAATAAAGCTGGGGTTTCCACTCTCTAGCCAGCATTCCCAGGAGAGACAAAACTCATGACAGTTCAGCTAACAACAGTGCAGAAGTCCCACATCTCAACAGTAGAAATTTATAAAAAATAAATTAGACTCACCAAAAAAAAAAAAAAAAAGGACTCAAGTTTGAATTTCAGATAACACCTATCTGTGACACCAAAACAAAATGTAAAGCTACATCTAGACTGACTGGCTTGGGACACAGATTTGGCTTGCATTTTAATAGGTCTGAACATTTTATTAGTAGAAAGATGTTCGTTGTTTTCTGCTTCCTCAGTTTTCACTTGATATGGAAGCTATTAAAGCTTGAAAGTTTCTGTATAAACAATTCTCATTATCCCTTGGATTTTCTGCATTACTGTTCTAGGTTTTTGTAATTAGGAGCTTCAATTCATTTTTTTTTCTTCCACTAAGCATTCAAAAATATCTACAGTACACTTTATTATGTTGGGTCCTATACAGACTTAGTAATTATAAAAAGTAAAACTTTGGCTTTACTGAAACCAAAGGATGCAAGACTTTCATCCCTATTTTAACCAGTGGAGAATATAAAGGGGATTATGTGCATTTGACAGCCCATGTCCCAGATCCCGCAGATAAAATCTGGGGGGGAACTCACAACACAAAGTTGTGCATGTCCACATGTGTATTACATAGTATTATGAAATAGCCTGAACTTCAGTGTTCAACTCTGCAAGTGTAAATTTATTATGCAGCACATAAACAGGATTCAGAGTAGGTTAGAAGCTAAAAATAAAGGAAGATTTGGTTTCACTGGATAATTTTCCTCCGATTTCTCTCTAAAGTTTCCAAATAGATTATCTTGACAGAAGCTACAAAAGGTCAATTTGGCCTTTGGCCAGTGAGTAAATTGTTCTCTCTGGGTATTAAAGTACTAGTGGTATATTAATGTGCTATATTCTGGCTCTGTGGTGGGGGTTTTGTTGCTCTTTTGGAAACCGTACCTTAATCCCAACATATCTGGATGGAAAAATGGGATGTTCCATTGTGGGAAGGGATGACTCATTAACCTGTTTTCCAATCATCACTTTAGTGGCCACATCAATGAAGTCCACACCCAGAGTCTTGGATACAAAGGGGAAGGAGCGGGAAGCCCGCAAGTTGCACTCTATCACCTGGTGGGATTAAAAAAGATAAATACCAGGGTCAGGCACTGCCCAGGGAAGAAATAGACTGATTCATATTTTTTGAAATCAGCCCTGAGTCGTCTTGGCAGAGATGATCTTCAGATTGTCAACTAAGGAACACAGAAATTTGGATCATCATTAAAACAGGGATGAGGGATGGGGAATGGCCAGCCTGAGATACAAGCAGCCTGATGTTCTTCAGCTGAGATCCATCTCTATTGTCTACGTATTAGAACTGAAGGGAAGCCAAAGTTCACTAAGAAAATGTGCTGTACTATATCCTAAGTTAATGTGCAAGAGGCATGGAAACGTGCATAGGCATTAGGTACAACCTCTAGAAGTCCAACCTGTTCTTTTTCCATGGCAGTGACACTTCCTGAATGACTGGACTATCCTTACTGACTTCCCTCACTCACATGTGGAAGTCATTCAACCGGGCAAGAAAGTAACAAAGTTCTGCAAGGTGCTGAGAAGCCACCTTGGAGTTCAAGAGCAGAAGAGGAATTGCTGTAAGTGAGAATGGAGTAAAAGGGGATAAGAATAGGTAAGTTAAGTTACAACTGAAAAGGGAGGGGCTCTACAGAGAAAGACAAGTACAGCTGTGGGAAAGCAAGGAAGGAAAAACTCTGTTCTCTGCCTCTGTGGAGTTTCTGAATAACCATGTGTGAAACAGAGAAAAGGTGAAGAACAGTAAGTGCATTTTACTCAACTCAGAGCCCAAACAGGAATTTTCACCAATAATGCATCTCTTCTGTTTCCTGTCAGGTTTTCTTCCTATTCACTGTTTCTTCAGTCATACTCTGTTCACATTCCTCTGACCTTCCATTAGCAACAGAAAGCCAACTGTTACCCAGAGAGGGTCAGACATCTGCTATACTTCTATTACTAATAACTACTAGGACTATTCAGATAACCATCCTAATGGCTTATAGTAAAGGTTTAAACACTTATATTGTCTTGCTTTCTTTTCAATCCCTTTGAAGGCTTAATTTAACATCAAAATAGCTGAAGATGAGAGAGGATATCGGAGATCTAAAAGCCATGATATCCAGCACACAGGATGAGGTGCAGGTCCCAGCACTGTCCATCCTATTCCAGACTATAATTTTGGGAAGGACAGCAGCCCACAGTGAAACAAAGCTGACAGACAAAGCAAGCAGACTCTCTTCACCCTCAGTGCGAAGGCAGGGGAGGATGTTCTCTGCCACACAGGCAGGGAGAGCTGTGTGATGAGGGGTGGCACAGGCAAGCCCACACCCTCTGACAAGATAGGTTATTTGCCCTGGTTGCCACTGCCACAATGCCCACAGCAGAGATGCAGGACCCACAAACCTCAGCACAGCATAGGCCCTGCCACACTCACAAGAGCTCTTACCAGCACATTGTTGCCTTGCACCAAGAACTGGATATTGAATGGACCAGAGATGGCAAAGGCCTTTGCAATCTTTTTTGTAGCAGCTTTTACCTATAAAAACCAAATTTAAAAAGCGTAAATGTGTGTATATAGAATAAATAATAAGGTTCCACAAAATAGAGAGCATCATGGCAATATATCACTAGACTTGTGGATTTCTTTAAACATCTCTCTCTGTCCTGTTTTTTTCTCTATACCCACATTTTGGCAATAGCATTATTTCAGAAGCAAACATGTTTAATTCCCTAGTAACCTAGAGCCTGAAGTGCCATTTGAGGGCAGAAGTAAAAATCAGTTTTTTGTGTGTGTGAGAAAGCAGAGGGAAGAAGGAGAAAAACAGAGAATCAAAGCCTTGCCCTGTAGCAATTCCTACACTGCACACTGGAGTCTTTATACCTTTCTTGGTGACATAATGAATAATGTTTTGTTACTTGAGAATAACTAATCCGTTTTGCAGGTGTCCTAAAAGTCTTTCGCCAACATGCCTGTCTCATCACAGATCCGTGGAAGGTGTCTGAGCAGATACACTCTGGAACAAACTGGGAGGAAAGTCTTATTTCCCAGGTGTGTCAACACAAGGGTTTGAATAGCTTTGCTCCAAGAGATGACTATTTTAAGAAACACGGCTTTGGACATTCTTGGAAACAGAGCTGAAGCACAGATCACTGCATTACAGCTTTTGCTGGCTTCCAAGCAAACCCTTAACATCATGGGGCATGGCACATTTCATTTTAAAAATGCATCTTAACAACTAACTGGGTATCACAAGGTTTATTCTTGAAAGGGGAAAATGTCAAGATTAGGTGAGGTTTATTCATTCTGATATTATTTTTGGAAAAGCAGGCAGCTAGAAAGTCATACATCTGACACAATCATTTAAGGATTGTGGGAGAAAAGGAAGTAGAAAGAGAACCATGGCATATGTACGAATTAAACAATTGTCTACTGCTACAGAATATGGTTCTAAACCAAGCAAACAAAAAAATCCTCTGGGTGAAAAAGTGTGCACATCTACTGCTTAAGTTACTGGGATACAGTTCAGATAATCAAGGCAATCACAGGGGCACCCTGACATCCTTCACCTGCACATACCACACTGGCCTTAAAAAAATCATTGGTGATTCGATTTCTCCACTGGTGATGGAGGGAAAGCAGATTCAAACCCTCATTTCCTTTTCTCTTTTCTGTGATAGTGCAACACATACCTTCTCCAAGGCTCCCTGGCTGATGGTCTGCGCGGGGAACATGAGAGTGGCATCTCCTGAGTGAACGCCTGCATCCTCCACATGCTCTGAAATAGCGTGTGAAATAACCTGCACAGAGCAATGAGAGAGCACTTGGTCATTTCACCCTCTCACAAACTGTTCCTTTGTCCCCAGCACAGCCCAGCCTCATGAACAGAGCTGTATCTGAAAAAGGATACAGATGGTGGGGCAACAAAAAGTGAATTTCCCAAGATTTTGGGGAGAATATGCCTGAAGCAGACACTAGGCATATGAACAAGGAGACCATGTCAGTGTCTTTCTACCATGGTTAAGCAAATCATGAACATGATAAAACCTACCACAGCCTGGAGATCCCAAGGCTTCCTTCCTCTCTCTAACATACGTGGGCTCAGAAGGTAAAAGCTAAGGAGGCTTTAAACCAGCTTTCTAAGTTCTGCTTGCCAGAACACAAAAAAGTTGCCATTCCCCAACAGGAACAATCATGAACTAACATCACTGGTATATTATTTTACCCCCACTCTTTTGTGGTGTTTTATCATGGAGAAAAGAAAACAGAGGAAATCCAGGCCTAAGGATTTAAATTCAATCAACTGCATCAAGGCACACAACCTTAATACGAAAAAAGTGATAATGTCTGCTGGTTAAAAATTAAGATTGAAAAAATAATATGTCTGTTAATTGAGAAGTTTGTGATTTTTTTGCCTTTGCTGAGTAATGAAAGGCAAGGTGAAGTCGTAAAAACAATTGAATAACTGTGGTAATTCCATAACCCGTGATAAAATTCTGATGAAAGTCATTTCTGAAGCCAGTGATTTGCAAGTCCAGTAAAAATTCTATTCAAAAGGATTCATTTACATGGATAAGCAATGCTTAAAAAGAACTGGTTAGATGTATACAATAAGATAGGTGGAGCTTTTCAAGCACAATGGTTTTGGGCCTGAGATGAGTTCTTCTTATTTCTTTACTCTTCTCAGCATGAATCCATGGCGCTATAGTAAATCATTCAAACCACACACTTTTGCAGATCTCAGCTCCTGAAAAAACACGTTTAATGTTAAAGAAAAGTGAAGTACTTACTCTTCCTGCCTTGGCTACCGCATCCATTTCCACCTCACGGGCATCTTCAATAAATTTAGTGAGTACCACAGGGTAATCCTGCCATCAAGACAAGAAAAAACTAGAAAGCTTTTGTAAGAGAGTATTTATAGACCACCCAGGACCTTTTGGAAGCAAAAGACCAGAAGATCAATCTATTAATATCTTAATTTCCACAGATAAGTGAACTTTGCAGAGATATAATGGGGGAAATTTGGCAAGATTTCCCCAAAACCACTGATGCAAAAAAAGTTTGAGCTCTCCATAACAACACCATGACAGGGAAATTTGGGGCAAAACCATAAAGGTCTTTTACATGACATCATGGCATGAAGAAGACAGCAAGAAATGCGTGGATCCAACGACCTCTAATCCCATTTCCCAAAGACAGTCCTTAACTCCAAGATCTTCAATTCTTCCTTGGTCTGAGCCTCCCAGCCATCTCACTGGACATGGTGCTTCACAAAGGAACTGATCCTTGGCATTCTCAATGACTTTGTAGAGAGATTGTTTGCTATTTTAGAGTCATATATTCTAGGCAACTGATCCATTCCTTTCTAATTTCTCTGCCTGGTTTCCTAAGTCTCCCAGGGAGAGGTTGCCACTAATTATAGTTGACCAGGAACAACCTGTCCTTGACTCTCACTACCTTCCCTGGTATACGTTGTTTTCCTTCCTCTTCTTCCTGCCTACGTCTGTGATGCTAGCACACACTTCCAGTCTCCTCTAATACCTTCTCCTTCCAGACAGCTGCTCCAAAAAACTCTAATCTGCATTCTTCCTGGCCAGCTTTGTGTCTCAACATTTTACCTGTCCCATCCACTATTAACTGCCTATTATTTATTAGAGAATAAAATGAAATAAATGACAGTTTGTGCATGTTTTAAAGGCTCCTCTTGAAAAAATACCAAGCAGCTCCAAAAGTTACAAGACACAATTCCTTCCATTTATCAGTGCAAGGGTAAATTCACAGGCAAGGACAATGCTGAAGCCTATACTGTTTCATAAATTTAGTGGCTTGTGTCCTGTTACTTTCTGTCTTGCTGCAGTTTTTCACCAGAAGATTTTATATGTGCACACAACCTTGTTTACTTCAATTTGTCTCAACCCACACTAGAAGTTTTGAACATTATTGACAACATAAATGCCACAATGACACAACACTGAAACAGCAAAGTCATTAAAACAACAGAACAAGAATTAGTCAGGGCCTTTACCTGGAGAAGCTCTGCTGGATGGAGCAGAACTAGCTGCTGGCTTTGGAACCAGATAAACTAAGCCTATGCAAAGATGGTCCCAACTAATACTGGTAGCTTCTGTGGAACCACTCACAGGCCATAGAGCCTTGACAAGACTGAAAAATCCTCCCTAATTTAAAAGCAGAACACAATACTTTTGTTCTGGTTTGCTTTTTGCTAGTTTGGCTTCAACTATACCACAGCTTTTGTCAATATACAATACTGGATGAAGGAAGAAGTTCTTCCCTTGGCATTCTGACAACACCAGGAAAAAAACAGCATGTAAATCTAGGGTAAGTCTCTTCGGGATCAGAACCAGAGCACCCAAAAACTCATGGTGTGCCAACTGGTCACGTTTGCAGCAAGCAGCAGTGCCTTGTGTGTGTAGCAGAACTGGATATAATAAAGATCCTATGCAAACACCTTCTCTTTCCCCTAGGAATATGTCATGTATTGCCAAGCCTCTACAAATGCAACTCTCAGCAAGGCCTCCTGTACCAGGGATGAGAGCTCTCAGAAACAAGGAACAGCATTGCCCAATTCAAGTCAGTCAAGCTGTGGCAAATTAAGCTGACCAGGGGTCACTTTTCTGGGCTAGAGCCTCCTATAGGGCATCCACTGCCATCACAAAGCCACCCAGCAGCACGACAAAGTGATCTGTCCCACTGAATGGGGCTTAAGGCTGTTGCCTGCTCTGCTTCTTCAAGTGTAAACACAAAGCAGAGTGCTTCAGATGAAGTACAGAGGGAAGTTAGCATTTTGGGAGGCTAAGCACTGCCAAGAACCTGGCACACTACCACAGGCTGACCCTATAGTCTTCTGAGAATTAGTTAAATAATTCCTTCTGATGGAACTAACAGTGGCTCTACCCCTCCAAAACTTGTTCAAAGATAGTAATAAGTGGTCTCCTTGCCTCCACACTAACCTATCCTCCAGGATAGTATTACTTTGAAAGGTATCTCCCTTTAATTCCACCATTTCTTGCTGAAAAGTTAAATTTGCACCATTGCCTCATACACTTAAAAATCGCATGGTTTTGATTCATTTATTTTTAACTCCAAGATTCCTGGGACAGCAGTGTTTATGATGCCACAGCCCTGTTATGAACAGTGACCATTAAAAAAAAAAAAAAAGAGGAAAAAAACCTTCAGAAGAGATGCCAAGATGAAGTTTTAAGTTGTTCAAAGAAGCCAGGCAAAACAATTCAGGAAGTGAGTGAAAGATGCTACCAGTTCTATGCTGGGTGGCATAACCTGCCACTGGCAAGCCTGGAAGGGTCCCAGCCAAGTGGCCTACATCTATTTACATAATTAACTGGTCAGGAATGTATGCCCAGGTAAAACAGCTGCCTGTTGTTCCTACTCCATGCAGGCATCCTGCTGGAGTCAGTAAGGATGTTTGCACATGCTCCCAAGTTAGGGAGCCTGTTAGGGAACAAACTGAGGAGTCAAACTCAGTGGCTCTTCCCCAGGCAAGGAAGGGAAAGAGCGAGGAAAACACAATAAAGAAACAAAGAGTTAGAAAACACAGTAGAGATTAAATAAATAAGGGAAATGCAAAAAGAGGTGGCAGCACAGGAGGTACCTGAGAGACTCTGGTGGCTTCTGCTAAGAACTTCTTCATTTCATCTTCAGTGAATACTACATTCATTGCAGACCCACTGAGAGAATAGGAAAGAAGAGAACCCAGGTCAGCTTCCCTTGTGAATTCCAGGGAGAGATCAGTGTAAGGCACCAGGGCACAGGGTTCACAAGGTTACCAACAACCTCTGTATGACGGACTAGCCAAGCAAGCTCCTGAATCCAGCCATTTGATCTGCTCTTAACTCAAAGAGAGGCAGAGGTGGTACCCAATGACCCTCCATTATCCTTCCCAGAGAAGACAGGAGACCTCCAGAACCATAGTGAAGAAACAAAGAAAGAACTGTGTTTTCGTAGCCTTAGCACTGCTGCCAAATCCTCTTCATGAGCCAAGCCTTTGAAGGTCCCCCTAAGTTGGGGGAGATGGCTCCTCAGCCACCCAGCCCCAGTAAGGCCCAGACTTTCCCCCTGGGACAGATTAGCTGGGAACTCAGGACAAACACACACTTGGCTCACTTTAGCCCAGTTGCTCCTCAGGGACACATGAAGTGAGGCATGCACAGGTCACTGGCAATGGCTGTGACAGTGTAAATCCAGATGCAAATCCAGGTCTGTTCTTTGCTGGCCATTTCACTGTGTTCCTCCCCTAACGTCTCATTCCTTAAGTGAGTAGACACAGTACAGCAGGTATCTGAAAGCTGCTTTAATTGTAACTGTCAGTAATATCAGAGAAGGGGATCTGGGAGAGCATGGGTCCAGAGTAAATGATTCAGGTCCCTTTTAAAGACAAGCATCTAATAAAAAAAATGTTACATTTCCCATTTCCACCACTGATGCAAAGCTTCCCCTTTGCTTTCTTGGGCAAGAGGCTGTGGAGAAAAGCGGAAGAAGGATCTATCCTACAAATCAGTCACTTTATCCTAAGATAAACAGACACAGGTACCTAGGTGATTATATTTACTTCTTCAGCTGATGTAGATCAATAGAGTTCAATAAATCCAGGAACTTGTGTCAGTAGTACCATTGAGGATGTGAGCAGGTGTACACAGTACCTAACTGGTGGGGAAAGGCATTTAGTTGGCAAGGAAACTGGCCAACATTAAAGGTCATATCTGCTCAGAGGATGAAGAAGTCTAGCTATGGACTGCTGCTGTTCCTCAGACAGAGACCAGGTAAAATGCTCTCCTAGGGCTTTTCACACTCTCGTTCCACAAGTTTTACATCCTTCAGTTTCATCTTTCTCCCTGGAATCCCCCTACCCTGCACTAACACACATTAGCAAATACTTAACACAGAAAGGGCCTATAACGGTTTTAATACAGATGGAAACAACAGGCTAAAAGAAGTGTTCCCTAACAATCTGGAGAATTACATCAGGAGCAGTTTTTACCTTACACTTAACTATACTCAACTTTATTCCTGACAGGAAGGCTGTTTTCTAACTTTGCTTGAAACCATATTGCAAGTCTTAGAGACCAGATAGAAAAGTCACATTTGGGAGTCTCTTCTAAAGGATATTTCCTTCAGGGTTGAAGTAACCCTTCTCCTTTTCTTCTTTTAAAATAAAATGTGTGCTTGTCCCCTGGCCCTGAAAACTGATATTGTGCTTCTTCATTTTGATATGTGTGTCTTTCATATGAAAAGGATCCTGTCTCCAATTTATTTTCACTTGCAAACTGTGACCAGCAAACTGCCTGTGCTGAGTCACCCAGCCATAAAGAAACTTCTCACAGAGAAGAGGGATCATTCAGAACTTGTGAGTTTGCTGTGTGCATCTGCTGGTGTAACCTCCTCAAAAGTCTGTCTGGCTGTTGGAAATGAGGGACTCTGTACAATGCCTGTTTAATGAGAAGCAGCTGCCACAGTGTAGGGACATAAAACATGCCTGTAAGCAGAGAAGCTTGGCAAATATGAAGCGGAATTCAAAAGATGCACTGTCATTTTCTGTAAACAGATGCCCATCTCAATAAATGGCCTCAGCAGATTCTCTTCTGTTGTTCCTGGTGGCGAACAATCTTCTGACTTAATTGTACAGGTAACAATCTCAGGAACCTTAAAGAATATCCCAGATGGTTCATGGTTTTGGCTTTGAGATATGCAAAAGCTAGTACAGCTGAACAGACCTTCTTATGATTATGTTCTACATTTGATCTGTGCCTGACGGACTTCAGAGATCCGTTTGCTTTATTAATTAATTTGAGCAGTTGTCTCATGGGCAGCTTAATGCCACGTACACCTAGCGCAGAGTTACAGAGTTTTCCACACATCCCCTGAAATTGTTCTCCCTTGTCGCAGAGAGGTTTTTGGGTGAGCTCTTGCTGAGCCCACCTTGCTGAGCTCTGGCAGCTGAGCCTTACCTCAGAACATAAGAGGGCCTCAGCAAACATGGATAACTCACAGACCTTGCAAATTCAACAGCGTCTCTCTAAATAAAGGGAGGAAAAACATGCTGTGAACAAGAAAATATTTTAAAGTCATTCCAAAATTCCAGTTGTGCATTTGCACTTTACTAGCAATTAAGATGAGGGAAAGAAGTTAGGGACTGCAGCCTGGCCTGAATGTAACACACAACTTTCTGGTTCCACAGCTGTCACCTTCAGACCTCCCCTGTACATAGAGCTTCACTGAGAAAAAACAGCAGTGCCAACACATCTCTATTCTTTTGCAATCTCCACCTGCTAGAACAGATCTCAAGGCTAGCATGATATCTAGACTAGCCTGTCAGTGGTGCTAACTTCTACTGAGTATACACCCCAGGCTGTGTAAGGTGATTTAAAGACACTTCCTTTCCAGTTTCCCCCCACTCCCAGTGCTGGTGTAGCATCACTTTACAGGGATCAAAGAGTTCTTTAACATGGGTAGTAAAAAACTGTCAAATGCCTTCGGAATCTTGAAATGTATCAGTGAGTCAGTCAGTCCTTCCTGAGCAGATGCACATCCCAACTTACCAGTGTGCTGACTGCCTTCCAGGGAGCCTGGGCCACATGCAGCTCATCCAGGACAGCTGAGAATACAGAACGATCTTCTGCCTGGTCAATCTGCAAAGGATTTGTGCCAAGAATCTTCACTCCATTCTGGTGCAGTGGTACTGCCAGGTTATTGGGAATCTGCCCACCTACAGAAATAACGCAGCCACTGCATCCCTGTCAGAAGACAGAAAGGAGCACGGTCATGTCCAAGTTATCTTAACAGGAAGAGCTGTCACAACAAGAATCCAATATTTAGATTATGTCCCTTTGCAGGTTGCTGTGAACAGAGACAGATCATAGGGCCACAGAGATGATCAGAGAGCTGGAGCACCCCTCATATGAAGATAGGCTGAAAGAGTTGGGGTTGTTCAGCCTGGAGAAGAGAAGCTCCAGGAAGACCTTACTGCAGCCTTCCAGAGCATGAAGAGAATTTATTAAAAAAAGATGAGAGCAACTTCTTACATGGGCTGATAGTGATAGGACAAGGATGAATGGTTTTAAACTGGAAGAGGAGAGATTTAGGTTAGATATTAGGAAGAAATTCTTTACTCCAAGGGTGGTGAGGCCCTGGCACAGGTTGCCCAGAGACACTCTGGCTGCTCCATCCCTGGAAGTGTCCAAGGCCAGGTTGGATGGGGCTTGGAGCAACCTGGGACAGTGGAAGGTGTCCCTGTTCATGGCAGGGGGGTGGAACTAGATTATCTTTAAGTTCCCTTCCAACTCAAACCATTCTATGATTTTATCATAACTGTGCTGATCCAGAGGCACCCAGGCTGCAAAGTGTGATTTGCAGTGTGTAGCCTCCCTAACACAGCAATATCTTCCTCAGTATCACTCAAAACCAAAAATAACTGGAGGTCAAATTCCCTAGGAAACCAGAGAAGTTTGAAGCATTCACATCAACCCATGATTCCCTAAGTCCTGCTTGAACCACGGACTTTGTCTGCATGTCATATTTAGGTACTTCTGCTTTCCCAGTGAGGAAAAGCACTGAGCTGACACATGTTGCCTTGCTTTGCAGAGGAAGGGCACTGAGCTAGAACATGCATTGCACCCCAACAAACCTCAACACTCTGCTCCATAGGGTCAGGTCTCCCTCCCACGTGCTCCTACACATGTGGATATGGGGACTCTTACTACAGCTGAGCCTACCCCCCTTGCTTGCTGTGGCCTTTGGACCCAGCAGCACAAACAAACAAGGTGCTGAGGTCTTCTTTCTTTTTCAGTCTAGCTCTTGGAGAAAACAGCCTCTCCCATGCTCAGGGTCAGAGACTTGAGCAGACATGGTCAGAGGAGCAGACATTCATGCAAAATCATTTTTATTCCAGAGATGCGAGGCAGTAACCTCCAGCAGAGAGGTAATGGGAAACAACTGGAATTTAAGGCATTTTTTTCTGCCAGCACTGCTACTCAATAAGCAAACCACCCTTCCTAGCCCCAGAAACCAGTCTTTAAGGAGTGTAACAGAGCTAAGCAGAGTCTAGTTCAACAGAGCCCAACACATACAGCCCGCAATGCTATGGATACACTTAGCCCTTTATTTTAATCAATGCTCCTTATTCCTGACTAGCTCCTCATTTCTGGTAGTGCCCTGGATGGGAGCAAGTATTTCAGCAAACTGTCATATGTGTTCATTTCCACACAGGTTATTTGTAAGCACTCCAATTGCAGAGGCAGATGGGGCAGAACAGGTGGCACAGCATCCTCCAGCCACAGTGGAGCATTTCATGTCTGTTGCTGGGCAGCATTGCATTTTAAGCGAGAAAATAATAAACAGTAAATAACAAGAGACAGGTGATCTTGCTCGCTAATACACATCTTTCTACAGGTGCAAATATGGGCTTTTTTCTTTTTACATAGAATCCCTAATGCTTTCAAGTACAACATCGTCAGGTGTGAAAATTTTCAATAGAAAAAAGAGGCCTTAGAGTACCTGCAACAAAGAGCACTTTACTTTCAAATTAAAGATGGTGAAACTTTGCCCAAAGAAGAATCTGGCCCACAGAACAGCTCCAGTGAGGAGCTCTTTTGAACCAAATGTGTTTCACAGTTTTACCCACTTCTAACAAACAAGAAACATAAATCAAGTGATCCATGGTTTGGCTCTAGAAAATAGAGGAACAATGTTCTTTTAATTAATAAATGTGTTTTTCCTGAAGAAGGTCAGCCCCACTGGCCTTCCTGGAAGAGGAATTCCTTCATCAGGGATTTAAAGGGATTTGGAGTGGCAAAACTGTAAACTGAGAGAAGGATGGACTGTGAGTGACTGGGCAAAAATAGATGATAAATGCTAGTACAATCACCAACTTTGATGTGGTAATTTCCTACCATAATAAAGATCCAACAGTGTGGTATTAAGCAGCACTCACTATCCCTAGATTATTTGCTCAGCAGGCTAATACACAGCATGAGATGATTATTTTTTTCCTTTTCACCATGCAGTCACTTATGGGATGCCATGATGCTGCTGGCCGACAGCAACCATCTGAAAGAGCTTAGGACAGGCAGCGAAAAAGGACAGGGGCTGTTTTGTGCCCACAAGCGGTTGTCTCATGACATCAGAGCTCACCATCTCCAGCTTGGAAGAGAAATCTATGCCTTACTGCTCCCAGACCCAACCAAAACAGAGTAATTTCCTCTAGTCCCTGGGCCCCTTATCATCCCACACGGATTAGAACCATAGTGTGAATAACCAAACCCCTTCTTGCAGCTTGGAAGGAGGGTAACAAGTCAAAGTAGCTTTGCTTCCAAGGTCAACCAACATCTTAATCTATCCTAGACATATGTGAAATGTGAGGTGTCCCAGCTAACAGCTTCTCCTCAGCTGTTGCTTATTTCTGCCTTTAAAACAATTTTAGTTACTGAGCCTCTAAAATCCAAATACTACCTACATCAAAGCTGGGATAGAATTAGGGACTCCAGCCCTAAGGAGACAGAGGAGATGTCTTATTCAAGCAGATAGCAAAGAATCATATACTCATTTTTACTCAAGAAGAACCATAAATTGAACCTAGCCGCTGCTTACTTCTTACTTTAAAATTTAGCTGTTGTTTCCCAAAGCATGTTCCCATCCAAAGAGCAACCGCTGTCCTGACAGGGAACACGACTGCTCCGCTGAGAAATGCAGGCAAGCAGAAAGGGACACTGCATATCACTTTGTCACCAGCCATATTTTAATTATAAAGAAAATTAATAACATCCTTGCCATTAGATATCTTTAAAATATATGCAATACATAATCTAGTGAAAGAAGCCTAGAGAGAATTATTTTCCCCTTTATAACAAAAATCACTCTTTTTATTACTACCTTGCTGTTATGTCATTAGTAAGAGAGCTGGGGTTTCTTTTTCCCTGAGTTTGAAAACAAATTAGACCATTAAAATTGTACCTAAGAGCCTCCTTTAGTTTTATGAATTGTTTCAGAATGATCTCTGAAACAAAAAAGAATCAGTAGAGGCCCTCAAGCAGATAGATATTAAAATAAAAAGGGAACATCTTCTCTGGAAACAAAAAGCCAATAAATCTGAGGGAAGGAATTTTATTTTTTTTAATTATTGTCCTCACAGACTACCACCTAACTCTGCACATTCACAGTAAATTAAACCTTCCTCCAATGAACAGCTCTGTTATGCAGAGCTCAGACTCTGGTGAGTCACTGCAGCTGTGAATGTCAACTGGAGGTTAAAGAGGACACAAGGAAAAGATAGAGAAGGGACAGCTGAGTACATCCCTGGGAGAGGACTGTGTGAAGCTGTGAGCATTTCTTGGTGGGCAGCTTCCAGCTGTCTCCGTCCTGCTGGTAAACTTTCTCCTTGATCTAGCCTAATTTATCTAATCAGAAAAATGAGGACAAGTCAGTGCACCTATTTACTTGGGCTTAACAGCTGCCCAAGCTTTGCTGCTAATCCTAACAATCTTTAGGGAGCTGAAATATCATCTCTCTTTTGAGGGCCCAGGGTTGTGTCCATTGTTTGCTGATGTTTTTACATACAGTTTGTCAATGATCCATGACTTTTCAGTTATTTCCAACAGTTCGTTGTCCATTGAAACACCAGAGGAAGCAAATGACCAGGAGAGGTTAAATGAACAGTCTGAAATCATGACACTGTTCATGCTTTGTATATGAAACTGGGAGAGATGGCTAACTACAAGATTGGTGAGGGATCTCAGAATCAGATAAATTTTTAACTTGATCTTTCTCTTAGGGGCTGAATTCCAACTGCATTTGCCTGAGGAAGTATTCCGTTAACAGGACATTAGCATTTGGCTCAGTCATTTTTCTAAAGAAATGACATATAACAAATAATACATCTTAGACTACACTGTGCTGGGGGTCTGGGCTCTGTCCCCAGCTCTGCCCAGGTTCTTTTGCATTACTCTGTGCAGGTCTATCTACTACTCATTTTCCCTACTTGCAAATTAGGCATAATAATACCATTACCTTATGTCGCTGCTGAAGAAAAGTGTTTTTACTATTTGTATTTACTATTCCCCTTGGGCATTATTAGACAGTACAACACTGATTTTGGATGTTTAGACTCAGACTCTGATGGCTTTAAGACCTCCAGCACAAACATCAAGTTGGTTGTTTTCACACCCGTGCCAGAGTAGCCGAATCCTCTGGATGCTAACAGAAACCACAGGATGCTGCTACTAGACCTGGAGATCTGCACTGCCTCCCATCAAGCTGGCCGAGCCTTGCTCTGACAAGCAGGATAATGCAAGTTTCAATACGTATTCAGTATTCTGCTCACATATTTTCCTTACCCAACTTGTTAATTACTAGCACTCCACGTGGAAATGAGCACTCTCATCACCTATCTCTACCTTCTCTTTGATCCTGCAATAATTAGATGTTGTATTTCATCAGTGTTATTTGTCTGACAAACTGTCACACCAGTCTCTTCCATGCCCCTGCTCAGAAGTTCAGTTCTGTTAAGTAAACAAGAGTTCAGTGCTTTTAGAGCTGAGCCTCCTGGATAATCCTAAAGCATACAAAAATCAGCCTTTTTGAGTCCAGAGAGCCACCAGAGTCTTTTGGCCTGTTGTAAATCCATGTTTTCCAGTAGTAGTCTCTGTTTTAACAAAAATTTGAAGAAGAGGTAAAACAACCTGTACAAACAGGAAAGTATGAACATACAATTTAAAAATGGTTGTAGACAGTATTTTGCAAATGGCTGAAGAACAGAGCCTAGAGTCTGGGACTTAATTTCTGATGTGCTTTTGCCTGGTTCCAAATTTGGGAATGATCAAAACATGGCCAGATTATAAAACCCTTTTAGAAATTTGCACCCATTCACAAAGGAGATGAGCTCAGATCCTTATATACCAGGAAAAGGAGCCAAGAAAAATCACAAGTTTAATGTGATCTGGGTTCTCCAAAGTATCTTCAGCAAGTTACATGGCCAACTCATGCTGAATTTCAGGGTAGATGAAGTTCCTGAAAGCACCCTTTAGCCTCAGCCACAAATCCAAAATGAGTATGTTACCCTCTAGAAATCAACATTTTCGATATTGGAGCCAACTATTTACATTATATATCCCCTCATTATCAAATATGTCTGGGACTCTTCTCCGTATCTTAGATCAGCACTTCTGAACACTTGAAAATTGCTAAAAGACCAGTGCAATGTCTGGATCAGGAGCTGGAACATTTTATAGTTTGATGGCAATTCCAATGCCCCTCCCTGATCTGCCTGTATGTTAGACCACATCCACTTGCCAACTGTACTGCAAGGCCAAGCCTGAAAGTTCTTGAGCACACGTTGATGTGATGCACAGAACTCCTTCAACTGCTCCAGGTGGAGGACTTGTACTTCAAATCAAGGGTGTGCTTAACTGCTAAAGCCCAGCAGCTCAAGGGCAGAACAGTTTGTGCGATAAATGTCTGTGCAGCAAATTAAGGCTGCTTGTAAATATTGCACAATATGGCATCTTGCAAAATAATTTAATATTTATTTGGCATTCTTTATTGAGCAGCCTGCTAGGAGCATCAGCGATGTGTAAAATGCAACATCGGGATCCAGAGCAAACAGCTTTTGCGAGCAAGCTCTCTCCCCTCACATCCAGCTGCTTTGCAAGCTAGTGACAGGAATTTTGAAAAGTTTGGGTTGCTTCATGGCTTTTTATAGTGCTTCTGCTTTTCTTTACCTCATATTGGTAGATGTCCAGGATCCTTTCCAGTGACAGCTCCTCAAAGTACAGTCTGTCACACTCATCAAAATCTGTGCTCACCGTCTCTGGGTTGCAATTCACGACCACGGTCTTGTTGCCAAGCTGACGCAGTGTGCGGATGCTGGAGACAGCACACCAATCAAACTCCACGCTGCTGCCTGCCAGGAGACGGAAAAGTGGGCAAGGAAAGGAAGGATGCAGAGAAGAAAACATAAATAGACGTTCTCAGCACTCGAGCTTAAAAAAGAAAACAAAAAGCCAGCATTGCCTCCTGTCAGCTCAGAGCCAGAAATGTAATTGTCCTCCCATGGAATTTAATCATCCACAAAACGCGAACCTCCAAGCACAACAAGTCGGCTCAGCTGCTCAGGAGTGACAGACCTCCATAACATGTCTGTCATCCTGTGCTCATAAACATTACAGTGGGCTCTTGCTGCTCATCCAATCACTGCTGCCTCCCAGCCAACGCACTCTGTGATAAACAAAAGAGTGGGGTAAACTAAACTGAGTTCCTGTTATTATAAGACAATGCTGTTTACTCCAGGAAACACAAAGCATTTGCACAGATGTGGTGTGCAACTTCAGACGACTGAAGTGGGTTTCACCTTCCAGAAGAGCTAAACCAACAACAGAAGAATTACATCTCAGTGGGTTTGACGTTCCTGTACACTGACTCCAGGTAAGGCAGATCAGTAGAACAACACTTCTACAGCCACTCTGTGATCCTTTGATTTTGCTTTAAAGGCTACAGTGTCTATGGCAACACTGTGGGGCGAGCACATCCTACTGTCCCGAACCCTGAATAAGCACTGTGGCCATCTTGAAAGGAAAGAGGCACAGAGGGGGCTTGAGTGAGCACCAGGGATTGGTGCCTGGCCTTGGGCAAGCTGCAGCTCTCAGCACTTGGGCAATGCTGCAGGCTCCAGGGAACACTGGAATCGAGACTTGTGCAAACAGCTACTTGTGCAAACTACCCCATACATTTCTATGCTCAAACATCTAAGACAGGTACCACAAACAGAGAATGATGCATGTTAAAGAAAATCATTAAATGGTTATGCTTACAGTCTACAAGAAAACCTTGGCCTCATCATGCTGCATTCACAGTCATTACATGATTGTTAACCACTGATATTATTTTTCTATATAATTGTGTGACAAGATATGATAGAAATTCAGTCACTGCTTAATTGCTGCCCTGACCACCTAGTCACAAACTGATGGCTGGCACAGGTCGCTCCCTGACAGGCACATAAGTTGTTTCCCCACTTCTGTCAAACAAGAACCTGAAAACATGCCTAAGCTTCAGCTGAAACCCCACAGAAAAGAGAGGAAAATCAAATCTGAAACTGGCTGTTTCCCAGAAGGGACACCAGATGCTCATTCTGTTTTTGTATTCCACTTCCATTATGCAGGTATTTTTATGCATAAGAAACCTCAACTTTGGAACACAATGGTCATCTGAAGCCCTCATCTGACTGCTTCAGATACAACCTGGGAAAACAGCTGAACAGCTGTTGAGTGTATTCCAGGCACATCCAGTAATGATCATATCCAAACATAGGAAAAGGGGAGACAGAAAATAAATAGTATTACTAGTAATGACTGTTATAACATAACCAGACACTGCTCCTCAGGAGACAATTACTACATCAATACATGCATGGTTTTGAACTCACTTTCACATTTCAATCACACTGAGTCTATGTGCACACCTTAAAACTTAGAGAGCACTCTGTTGGCCCACACTAGTGGTGGAAATACATTTATACTGCTTTTAGGGCTGACACACAAACAAACCCCCTCCTAGGACAGGAGATCCCCTCTTGGCAGCAGGTGAAGTGCAAGGATTGCTGAGGCATCATGTGTGCCAGAAAGGTATGCCAAAGCAAGCACTGAAGTTCAAGAGTGTGTAACTACACTGACTCACATCATGTTTCTATATGGCATATTAGTTTACAAGAAACGTCAAAAAACCCACTTTGATTTGAATAATTTTCTTTCTAAACACAGAATATAGCATGACTTTTTAAATGGCCTCACTTTCCCCAAATATTTTTATTTCTTTGCAAGCGCGTGAACATATTCAACATTTTCATGCAATGTATTTCAAACTGTTTTCAAATAAAATTCATAAGGGTTGTTTTGTTTCTTTCTAACCTAAAACTTAAGTTTTCAGAAAGGAAATAAGAAAAATAATGTCACATGTTTAACTTCCATCCAAATCATTTAACCTTTTCTAACCTGGAAGAGAACACTAATTTGATCCCACTGAATTCTGATTACAATTCTGAAAGCAGAGAGGAAAAGCACACTGCTTACTTGCTTTCAAAGGATAAAAACAGAGAAAAAAAAATCAACTTGGCTATTGCACCTAGGAAAAAAATATTTTACAGGTACAAGTAATGGTTTCCTCCAGCAGCCTTTACTTAGCTGCAACCTCTTCCAAAGATGGTCTTGATGGATCTAATCAAAGCTGCAGAGCAGACCAGACCAAGAACAGACCTGCATGTCTAATTTAAGCAATGAGTTGTTTTAGCTGAACAGTGCAAAAATGTATTCACATATATTCAATCAACTTATGAAATAACACTGCCATCCTTTTCAATTTTTGTAGCCATGCCACACAGCCTGTTGAACAGCAGAAGTGTTCACAAAAAATAAGCCTAATCATAGAGTGTTGCTCCTGATTTCACTCATCTCAACATTAATGCTGGAAACAGAGTTCAAAAAGACATGTCCTACGAACAGCAACAGGAGTTCAGCACATGACCTCTCCATCCAAGTGAAACAAATGTATGTAGTTTTCAATTCCAGCTTTCATAACCCATCACCAGGTCTGGGAGATGCAGAGCAGAAATATTTCTGAACAACAAGCAATTTTTTTTCTTGTCAATAATTGCAAACTATTGGGAGAGATCCATGAAAAGAAAAGCAAAAGTCATCATCTACAGAATTCAGCAGTCTGTCTACCCAAGGAAACTCTTACTCTGTATAATGATCTGAGTGGGTTGAAAAAACAGCATACACAGAATTGCTTATACAAAGCAGCTGAAGAGATCAAAATATTTTCAGTCACCTACACTTACAAATGCAAAATGCATAGTGACAATATCATCATGAACTGGCAGTAAACATATAAGATAGGTATGGGAGCAACAAACTTCTATACAAGGTATGAGGTTCTCAAGACCTTAACCTGCGAAAAAAGCGAGATTAAAAAATTTCTGTAAAACTTTGTGGAGATCACAACTAACTACCAAGTGAAAAGTAATAAAATTCTCCTGTTTTTTTTTCCGGGGCATGAAATGAAATCTCCAAGCAAGTATAAAATGCAAACCTTCTGTTAGGAATTGATGTCCCATGTACTGTGCTCTGGAAGGTTTTTTCACCATATGAAAAGAGGAACAAAGGAACCACAAGAATACCCAAAGAAGGCTTGAGGGTACAAGGAGAACAGAGGAGTTGTAAGAAAGATTTACCTATGTGATACGGTCCACAGCCCAACACCATCACTCCACAGTCATCAAATTTTACATCATGTTCCTGGGAAGGGAGACAAAAAAGTCATTAGGATCTGTACTCCACAGCACCTAACTCTGAGCTTTTCAGAATAAACAGTTTCTGGTGTTCAGCCCAAATCCAGCAATCTGATCCTTCAGGGCTCCAGTCTGATCTTGCTTACTGCAGTGTAAATCAAGTGCATCTCTCCTGGAATTAGTGATGCTGCACCCAGACCAAAAGAGAAACAGGACCTCTAATATGGCTGTTCAAGCAGCCTAAGGACTTGTGAAGTTTCATATAAAAATTATGTTAGGATGAGATAAGGGAAATATGACTTTTGCATTCCCAGCACTGTCATATATAACCTGTGCATGTACAGGTGATATATGACAGGCTCTTAACAACATAGGGGCATTAACAGTAAATGCACTGGATCAGGATTGGAGCAAGAGAAAGTTCCAGGCCTGCTGTAAGGGGATTATATGTAACACCATCCAAAAGAATTGCTACAGAGACCGGGGCATCTGCAAGATTTCCAGAAAAAACATGGCATAGGGAAAAGAGACCAAACCAGACAGCAATGAGACTGTTGTTTCCAAGGGTGCCTACCTGCCCATTGTATGTGACATAGAGGTAATTAGTCACCGCTGGGTATTCTGCTGCCAGGGTGTCAATCTGTACAGGAAAAAAAGAGGGATTGTGACTTGGCCAGTGCAAGATCTTTCCTACATGCAGATGTTTGGGTTCTTTACTTTTGCCTCTTTCCCTTTCTACTGCTGTTTCACTCCTGTTATTTTCCTATCTTATCTTTCCTCACAAGGAGGTGACCTGAACTGTCCTGTGCTGTTAATGCAGCATATGCCTGGCCCTCCCCCGACCCTACAGTTCAGTCAACACAACACTCTACTATCTAAGCTGCAGTTCTAGCTCTGTACCTCTTTGGTGAAACACCTACACAGCCCAGGAATTTTCCCCTAGTTGCCAAGGCCCTCATTCTCTAGTTTGTTCAGTAGATTACACAGATTCCTCCAGGTCTTCTGTCCTTTTTAACTAGGCTGTCTGGAATCTTCAGACTCTACTCTTGACCCCATCTTACTCCCACGCGGAATACAAACACACACACAATATCACTTAGAAATCTTGTGGAGTGGCAGCGCAATTACTATGTGTTTACGTTACAACTCACGCTTTGATAATTAAATGGTACACAAAGCAAGACTGATTTTCAACCACCTTTTACATGTAGTTTCCAACAATTTCTTATGTAATTAGTCACAAGAGAGCCCAGAAGAATAATTTGCCCACTAGGCTGTTCACAAACTATTTGTGTCTACTACTCACGGCATGTTATACTTGGTAACCAGTCAATCTAGGTCACCAGTGACTGCTGAAGTTTCCTGAATGAACATCTGAAACACTTCTACAGAGATTACCAAACAGGGAACAATATGAAAGCAGTCTTGATATGAATTTCTACGTGCTATACCATTTAAAAATCTGTCCAACTTCACGCACTTCCAGGAATCCCCACTGGCTGTTCAAATCCTTGTGAATAAGGGAGAATGTGACCTTACATCATTAGCGCCGAATGTCTGCTGCTCATTACTGTTGCTAATACTGCAACTTCACGGCTCAAGAAGAAACACATGCTTTGAAGGCACACAGGCAGGCACAAGTAGAATGACCTTATTACGTGTACCTTGGCACATAAATCGATCCAGCACTGCAGTGCCATATGCAGCTGAAAGAACACAGTGCAAGATCAGGCACATTTCTGTGGCCAGAAGACAAACAGCAGCTGGGGACCAGAAGAAGACTTGGCACCCGGTACTGGGCCTGAGCATACAGATGAACTCTTTCAGAAACATTTAGTAGTTTGGGTTGGTTTTTTTCCCCTCTTTAAGGACAGAAAACCAACTGGTGGCAGTTTAATACCTTAAATGCAACAGCCAGCACCTACTGACACTGCCATGAATACCAGATGAGCTCATTAGACTCATGCTATCACAATGAACAGCAAATGAACCCATAACAATGGCACACTTCAAATAAAGTATTAGTCTGTAAAAAATTACTATCGAGAGAGAAGAGATACGCTCTTCATGGTCCTACCATGGTGAGCCAGCATTTTCAGCCTTTTCCTGAAGCCGCATAGCTGTGCTTCCCCCTCAGCCACAAAGAATATGAACAAGAATATTCTGAGTTTCTCTTTGGGAATGTTCATGGCATTACACTGATGCCTACACTGCAGAAGGAACAGCTATATGGATGAACTGTGTTCTCCTCACGTCAACATCAAAACTCCTGAGGATGTTAACAGAGCCAGGGGTTTCTAAAGACACAGAGGTCTCCTGCCACTCTTGGAAGCCCCCACCAAGCCCGCTGATGTTTCTCACATACCTGTTTCACCCAGGGCACTATATTCTTCCTCAGTCTCAGCTGACGGCACTGGACTTCAGTCAGCCTCATGCATTTCCCAATCTGCTTGTCAGAGAACCCCATCTGTTTGGCTCTCCTCAGTGTCTCTTCTGGAACTGTTTTGCTGGGATTAAGTAAGAAAAACACCTCTGCATTAGGCTTTACAAGAACAACTAGAAGGTACATGAGTGCTTTTGTCTCTACACTGCATAGAGTTGCTATAGGATCATGCACGTGAAGGCAAGAAAAGGAAGAAGACTCAAACCTAAAACATCTTTTTTGCTCTGGGTGCCTCACACAAACACCTCTGAGGTAAAGTCTGCAGGCAGACTGCAAGCAGTAGGAAGTAAAACATTCTCCTTCCCTGCATTTTTGAGACAGGAATCAGGGACTCATTATGAGATCCATCAGGCTAGTACAAGTTTACTGTACCCACAACAACTGTATGGTCATTTACCATTTCAGCCTCCACAGAGGACCTACAGAGATTCCTTTCTTGGATTCAGTATCCCTACAACTCCATGCCCAAACTTTAACTTAATATCTCACTTACATTCTTCCTCCCAGTCTAAATTTTAAACCTAGGCCTCACCAGACTGGGCTCAACCAATTATTATGTATGTGCTTCCATCTCCTGCCTCCCATTGCAGCTCCCCACTCCACTCAAAGGCAGGAAATTCCTGAAACTCTCGGATGAGCCATTCAGAGGCATAACTGTGACCTGACACTGTGACCACTGTGCTAAGCTGGGAGACATCTCTACAATTTGTCCCAACCAAGTTTTCCTTCTCTTGTTGAAGATGTTCTGCCTATCTGCTGAAATGGCTGTCTTTGGAAAAAGCATCTCACTTAAAGAGATCCATAGCAGAAACAACCTTTATCTTTAGAGGCTCACACACAAGGTAAGTTTTTTCTTGTAACAGTCTCAGTATTCACTTTTCCATATCAGTAGTGTTGCTTCTCGCATTAGGAAATTTGAGAGGGGGGATAGACCAGGTAAAGCAGGGGCACATTTTTTGATTTCGTATTTACAACCAGGGTCTCTTAATACTTCCATACATTCTTGTTCTCCTTGTTTAGCTTTTCAGAAGTCCTAGTTTTTGCTGTTTATTTCAAACACATTGCTTTCCCCTTGCCATTTCTGAAGATCAACATTTTCCTGTCCGTTTTGCTCTTTTTTTTCACCTTCTCCATTCCCTCCTCATTCAGTCTACTCTTTTCTTTCCTACTCTTCACCCCACTTTGACTCCACCCTTATAGTTTCCTGTCTCCCTCTCTTTCTAAGCTACCTTTTCTAAGCTTAGCTTTTGCAAAAACATAAAAAAGCCTGTATTTTTATCAGCACCTCTGCTTTACATCTTCATTGCCAAGAGCATTCTTGCCTGCCCAATAAATCAATATTTTATGAGCAAGCAAGCTCTGAATCAGGAAAAAGGAATGATTAACAAACAAGCAATTTTCCTAAATCAGAGCTTTTGAATTATGTCCTTTGCTTGATGGTATTTTTAAATAAATAGTATTATTTTATTTGCATGGGAGAAGAGGGGTAAGACCATTTTATTGGAATTCGTCAGGAAGCTGAAGCATGAAAGAGAGTCATTGGACTGGATTTTCCACTCTGGCTTAGGCACAGAGCAGCTCTGCTGCCCTCAGTAAAGTCAGGCTAGTGTGCAACTGGTGAGAGTCACACGTGTCAAACCAGCTGTTCTGAGAGCAGAACTGGGAACCAGAAACTCTGGGGCTCAGATCCCTGGATAGACAGGATTTGCCCTATGAATTTCCCAATCCCACCTCCCTCCTTGCCCCAGAGTACGCGAAGAGAGCACTCCACCTTCCTGCAACAGCACAGGAGAAAGGGAAAGATGGAGAGAATTTGCAGGACAGAAACACTCACCACAAGTCCTCTCCTCCATGCCATGTCCCAGCCTGGCCCCAAAAACAGCCTGCTCTGCCCTCAGGGGACTCCAGGCAGGAGCACCACCTACACCCTGGATCTTCTCTACAATTTGCACCACATCACCCTTCTTACTCCAGCAAAGCCTCATCTTCATTAGTGTCAGAAGGGAAATTGTGGCTGCCACATCCCTGGAAGTATTCAAGGCCAGGACAGACAGGGCTCAGAGTTTCCTGGTCTGGTGGAAAGTGTCCCTGCCCATGGTAGAGGGTGGAATGAGATGAGCTTTAAGATTTCTTCCAACCCAAACCATTCTATGATTCGGTGAAAAAGTCCTGCCTAATCCAGAAGATTGAGCTTCCCAGGTTTTGGATTTCCCAGTAAGACCCACTTTGTGGCACCATACTATGTTAAAACTCATGGTTTCTGTGTTCTAATACCTCCACCAGAAACTCCTCTGCTTCTCTTCAGCCCATTCTGCTTTCTGATCTCAGCTCAGAGGCAGGACTTCTTGCACAAACCATGAACACCAGAACTGAAGGCAGGGATGTGTGTTTTACAGGAGCAAATAGAGCAAACTCCACCAATTCTCTGTCAAAACTGATAATAGCAGTCACCGGCTGTTAAGGACTCAGCCTCCTTAGAATGAGTGAGTAGACCTGAGGACCCCAAGAAAATGAGCCCTTACTCCCTTGCTCTCCCTCCCTTCTGCCTCAGGAACACACATAGCTGGCTGTCATTTGATTACTGTCAGAGACAGTAAATTGCCTTCATTTGCAGCTTGTTTTCATTTTGTTTCTTGTATCTCATTATAACAATATCATTCACTGTCACCCTCCCTCCCAGCTGGGAGGGTACAACAAAAGCAGTGATTATTTTGCACCATGAGTCATTTGCCTTGGGCTAGCAGCTTAATTTAGGTTAGGCCACTTACTAATCCATGCAGAAAGGTAACTAGTTTCTTACAGGAAAACCAGCATGCAAAAGAGGAAAGACAAGTTCCTAGAGGGAAAATGGAACCATGCATTTTCTCCATGCACTTCTTCCTCTTCTACTCCCAATGCATTATAGAAGAAGCCAGCAGCACTGGTCCACCATGTTTAATGGGAACTGAATCAGAGAATTGCAAATCCTCAGCACTGGTATGGAAATCAGGCCGCCTCTCTACATGTACTGGACACGCATTTTCATAATAGAATAATTTCCATTTACTAATAATGGTAATTTTTAGCATTTATGTCTCAGCTTTCATGGAAATAATATAAAGAAACATGCAAACAGTATGGTAGGGTGATGCTTATCTCGCAGATAGCAAAACAGACATGCAGAGGTTAAGGGGTGACAATATTTAAGATCCAGTATTTCCACTGCCTTTGCTCAGAGACAGCCCTTTACACAAGCTAGAGACACTAAAGCCAGCAAGAGTAGAATTAGGCTGATCTCTTTGAACATTTGAGAGCAAATAACTCTTCAAGCTCACCAGAAATCCAGCACTAAAAGACAAGACAAAAAGTCTCAGTTCTGGATATACCAAATCACATGACCCGGTGCTACATCACTGCCTCCCACTTTCCCCTGGAGCATCACTTACTTTTCCAACACAAAGCAAAAAGTCTTCCAAAGATTAAACTCCCTCACTGGTTTAGAATCAATTCTGAAACAAGGGAAGGCTAAGTGGCCATGATTTCAGACTTCTATAATGCTCCTTTTCCTAGCGCTTGCCTTTGCAAAATGAAAGTCAGGAGTCTTAGAGCTTCAAAACCAGACAATTAGACTTTCGCAGACTGCCATAATTATTAAATGGTTGTTCACCTCCTCAGAAAGCTGAAGTCCCCTGCTCATTTTGCAGTTTATAAACAAAACAAGCCTTCCCCCAACCTTGCTTATGACTCCATTTCAGCTTCCAGTGTTGATTTGTAGCCGCTTTTAGTTTAAAATTCCACCCTGTCATCTTTGGAACTCCATCCACTCACTTCTTCGATAATAAATGATAAGAGAAAATGGAATAAATTCTGCTCAAAGAGGAAATTTTCACCTGGCACAGAGAACCTGGAGAAATCTATTAACTGACTGAGGAATGCTGACAGCATTGAAATGATTAGGAGACCTAGCTCGCTTCAGCAGAGCCCTCTCTTCCACTTGACCAGCTTTCATCTGATCCACCAATAAAGATGCCAGCAGAAGAAACACTCTTTTTCTTGTCTCCCAAATCAGGCTCTGCTTCTTTTAGGTATGTTGTCAAGTTTATGCCCATCCATGTATTACTTAGGCCCATGTAAATGGGTCTTGATCAAAAGGATCAGGAATATTTTGTGAACTGAGAGCCACAGCCTGAGCTGGGAGCATTTGGGACACAGCCTACTGCGTGCTGTGTCCCAGTTAACATGTGCCCTGTAAGCTCACAGGCTCATCCCCGCACCGTCACCTCTGCCTCACCTCAGCAGCTACAAATGTGGCTTGGATATGCACAGAGGAGCTGCAAAGGTGAGCACACTCCAGCCCACAGGTCTTGAACTCAGCTCCTCCCAAGTCTGAAGGGATTTAAGCCCAGACTAAACTTTAAGCCCAGTTTCACTATGGCAAGCAAAGTGGACCATAAAAAGCGCTGGAAGCAAAATGCATTATACTCAGTCCTGAGAGAGCTCTTCCTTTCTCAGTAGTCATAGGCCTGCAGGGTTTCAAAAAGCTGCCGAATTTCAGACTAAATTATGTACAAAAACATATTCTTTCTCGTTTCCTCACTGTCCTGCTCTGCTTCAAGGCTCCTAGTGGTTTCCTTGATTGCTTCTGGTGTTTTACAAGATTTTGAACATGCTACAATTAAAATAACAAGATCATGGTATAAATTCTCTCCCTGCTCCTCTTCTCAAGGAGGCAGATTGTTACCAGTTTTCCCCTCCTAAGAAACTCATGAGATGACTAACAAAAAGCTGTCAAAGGAGCGTTTAGAGAAGCAGGATCTGTAAACCAACAAATCTCACTCACAGAACAATTGTCACTCTAGCACTCTGCACCTTTAACATTCTGGTCCCCAGGCTAATAAATCTCATTGTGGACATCTTGATTTAAGTAACATGAACCTCACACTGTGCCCTAAGACCTGAACGACTCACTCACAAGAATAAATGAGCTAAACCAGCAGCTCATACCAAAACACAGCCAAGAAATGGGTTGTGGATGTTTTCTGAAAGCCTATTTTCTACCCCTGGTAAAAGAGAGCTTTGAGGTCTTTGCTGGGATGCCATGGTACAGACTGCCTGGCTCCTAGCACAGTACATATGTGTTACAGAGACTCCCCAATGGCTTTTTAAGGCAATGCCTGTATATCCTCTGCATCAAGGAAAACATACATATTGCATTTTCACAAATGTACAGATGCTTTGAAAGAAAATACAGCCATGAAATAATTACCAATGGCTCTACAAGACAAACAGAAAGCATCTTATGTTAGATCAACACAAAGCACAAGCAACAGTGCTGAATAGCTGCTTGTATTTTATTCTCCTCATGCACCGCATTCCAAACTTGTTCCCAAACCTTTCCTGCCCTACAGTTCACAAAGAAGACAAAAATAATCTTTCTAGTTAGCTAGCCAGGAGCACTACAAATACGTCAGTGACAACTCCTCAAATGGCATAAATCAGCACAGCCTCATTTACTGTCACGGGACCTGGTCTGCTTGATGCCCACACAAGACCTGTGTGACACACTCTGACCTGTCCCAAAAGCACACGGGTCAGCAGAAACTGCTGCTGAGAGAAGCGGGGGTGCAGCAGTCCCTGTCGAAGAGCACAGGTTATTGACGGTCTGAGTTTCCCTCCCTGCAGTGCTTCCCAGCTCACCTGCTGGTGCCAGGTTTTCATTCCAGCAGCTCTATGTCTGTGCCTTCACCAACTTCCAACAACAGGCTTCCAACAAACAGCTTTCAAAGCACACCTTGCAGGTACCCAGGGACATGGGCTCCCAAAAGGCATAAGCAATAAACAACCTCTCCCATGGGCAAGTGAGCAGAGTACCCAGCTACAAATGCTGGGCTAAAGTGGGTCTGCACCCTCACATTTTGTCTTTCCCCTTTATTAAGCCATGTCTCTCTAGGAATGGCAAGAGTGACAATCAGGACTGCACTTCCTCCTTTCAAGCAAACAACAGGTCAGGAGGTGTTTTCACACAACACCCACAGAGCAAGGACATATTTTCCATCAAAACAAAGCTCCAAATTATAGAATTACCAAAATATGATTGGTGCCATCATTTCCCCACTGTTAGCAGGCTGGCTAATTCAGTATCTGACAAAAAGATGATCTGCTATTTCCATTAAGGGTAATTTGAAGAGTTGAGATTTCAGGTGACAAGAGTTCAATTCATTACACTGCCAGACTGTCTTCGAGACTTTGGGCAAGCTCACCATCTCTGTGCTTTGCTCTTCAAAATGGTGGTTTATTATACTCCTCATTCCTCAGCTGAATTCTGCTTTACAGCCTTTAATCAATATTGAAACGTTCTTCTTTGGGCAATATACTCACACTTCTGCCTGCTGCAAGACAGCTTTCCTGGGTTTTACTCGGATTTTCTCCAGCACTGAACTTGACCCCACTACCTCTACTTCCCCCCCATCCCTTGCCATCTCAAGTAATGGCAAATACAATCAATTGCAGGTTCCATTGCTACAGAGACACCTAAGTGACTTAGGAACACAAGTCCTATTGATTTTCAACAAGGCTTTTGTCCCCATGTCACTTGAGCATAAGTGATGATTTCACCACAGCTGCGTACCTCTTTACCTCTATTTAATAATCATGTTTGCTATACATTCTGCTTGCATACAGCCACTGTTCTCAGGGATCCCAAAATCAGGAACAGATAAAAATAATCATTGCAAACAAATCTTCACTACAAACAGTCAAAAAACATATGTAAATTTCTGGAAGAGGTTCTTCTTTGCACCTAGGTCTAGTCAAGTATGCCTTAGATGTTACTTCTAAGCCTGGGTTTCAGCTGTTCTCCTGGGGATGGTTGGTTATCACTGGACCCCGCTTCAAATCTGACTTGCTCGGGACTGAGTCCACAGCCCTGGCCTTAAAGTGACATCTCACTTCCTGCTGCTTCAGACAGCTGGACTTGGTCTGTCCAAACTTCCACCTCCTTTGTGAGCTGTCAGTGTGATGAACAGCCAGCAGGGTCTCTCCGGGCCCTTCCTCCCATTTTCACTCACGGGACTGGCAAGGCCAAATCTAGGGAAATAATTTCCAGATAATAGCACATCCTATTGCACTGCCACTGCTTCATACACCATCACCTATTCATGGACTGACAGCATGGGATGGTGCTTGCTCTTTCCATGTGAGTATGTACAAGTGGTTTTATTTGTTTATGTGCATGTGTGTGGTGGGGAAGGTTGAAGTTAAAATTACACTCCAGGTATAAAGGTAATTGGTCAGACAACAACAAAAACCCCCTCAAATGTAAGTTTCCAAAATAAAAAATATGTAAGGTCACAGGAGAAACAGCAGAGGCACATGTTTGACGTGTCTGTGATATCACTTGATATTCTCACAAGTACTCTCAAAATGGTTTTCTTTTCCCAATTCAACTCAGACCATTTGCTTTCCTGCAGCCACATCACATAATCTGAAACAACTACTTCTCCATCCTAGAGGGCCTGGAGGCAGAGTCAAATGGAACCACTGCTGCAGTGTGACAAAGATATACAGTCCCACCCAGCACCAGGTCCAATCTTCTTTAGAAAAAAGTTCAGTGGGACAAAGGTAAGTGGGGCAGAGGGTGCTCTTCCCAGTCCCTTCTGTCTCTGCAAATGGCTGGCCTTGCCTCTACACCACAGAGAATGCATGAACATTTATAGGTCAGAAAGTTTTTCCCTCTGCACTGCATTATCCCACACTTTCACACGTGTAAGCAGATCCATTGCATGTATCAGTGAGACCTTCTGCTCACCTCTGAATCTCTGCACGTGGCAAGGATGCAAGGCAGCATTTGATGTGTGAGAGCTGCTTCCTGAACTGTTCTCAAAGGCCTCCACCTGCCTCTGATCCCCCTTCCCCATCTGTCTGTCATACCCACTTGTTCTAGCTCTTAATTTCCTCTTGGCAGAGACCACCTCCTTGTTACCAGTCTCTACAAGAGCTCTGCAGGGCCCAAATCAAGACTCTTGTTACTCCAACTGCATCCAAAAACCTCACTCTCAAACGAAAGAGACAAAAAGGAAGGGGTAGATTCATCCAAATAGCCTGTAACCAGCAACAATGACCAGGAACAGGGCAACTACTTCTGATTCTGGTAACTGTGCTCTAACAACAGAAACATTTAAAGCAGTGATGGCATTACCTCTCATTCTTTTCAACTGGAAATTATCCTGTAGCACAGGTAGAACTCATGCCAGGCATGCTGGGGACTGGAAACAGCTGGCTGCAGGAAGAGCACATGTGTGCCAAGTCTCATTTGCATCACTCAATTAGCTTTCCCTTGGCTGTGGCAGAGATATGTTTCCTGATGCGGCTCATTGGACTAGCCTCTTAGTTCAAGTTACAAATGTTTTTCCCTAGCTCTTTGCCTTTGTGCCCTCAATGTAATGCAGCTGGACAGTCCATCCCCTTCCTCCAGTGCTGGTTGGGAGGTAAGACAGTTTTCTTGCAAAAGTGTGTGCAATGATAGTGGAGTGAAAATCTGCACTAGTAAGTGAATGAGGGTAAGATAATTTATATGTTCATCCTGGAGAAGAGAAGGCTTTGGGGTAACCTAACTGCGGCCTTCCAATACCTGAAGGGAGCCAACAAGAAAGATGGAGAGAGACTATAAGAACATGGAGTGACAGTGATGCTGAATTGATTTTTGCCTTTTTTTATTTTATATATCTTCTATATTCTTTACACATATATTTGTAGCTCTGTAGCCTATCATAGTATTCACAGCTAACATTTTACCTACTCTATTAGACAGAAAGACAAAATAAATTCCCCAGCAGCTCCAAGCTGGGGGTCCGAGCTTAGATTCTCTGGGAAGCCAAAGTTTAAATTAGTTCTCTGAGACACATTTTCATAAACAAAGTTTAGTGCCTATCTAAAAGAGGGTTGAACCAGGGGGAATTACTTCACCACTTATGTCTCTAATTGGAGTTTTTTGTCAGATACGCTAATTTGCTAAACACATAAAAATTGTATGCACATTATGCTGTGTGTGCATCTTTGGCATTCTCCACCTGGCAAATTGTGCACCTAAGGATCCTTATAAAAGTAACCCCTTTTATCACCTAACTGTGTCTGGCTCATGATTTTAGGACCAGCAAAAAGGCATCAACAGGACAAGGGGGAACAGCTTCACACTAACAGAGAGAAGATTTAGATTAGCTATTACAAAAAAAATCTTCACTGTGAGGGTGGGGAGGGCCTGGCACAGGTTGTCCAGAGAAGTTGTGGCTGTTCCATCCCCGGAAGTGTCCAAGACCAGGTTGCATGGGGCTTGCAACAACCTGGGATAGTGGAAGGTGTCCCTGCCCACAGCAGGGGGTTAGAACGAGATGATCTTTAAGGACCCCTCCAGCCCAAAGCATTCTGTGATTCTACGACACCACACACAATCTGATTTGAATTGCAAGAATCCACTTCCAAGGGACACAACATTGCTTGTGTCTGATAAAAATGCAAGGCTGGATACTGCATGAGGGCTCTCTGTAGCAGGCTGCCTGGGCACCACAAGGATGAAAAACTGTGTGGGGTGGTACCAGCTACTGATCACTGGTAGTATAATCACCTGCCAGTGATTCACTATTGCAGTGAAAGGGAAAGCAACCTCAGGGATATAGGACGGTTCAGGAAGATTAGCCTCTGTGGAGTTATGCTGGATTTTATATCAGCTGAGGATGCGGCCAACCTCTGGGGCCTCATTCCAGAGCATGCCACTCCAACAAGTGACAAGCTCAAACTGATTCTAGATATGTTGTTTTTCTTCAGGAGCTGCACATACATGTTTAAGGGGGCAGATACAAATGCAATGTGACATAGATGTTAGAGGACAAAAACTTCTGCAGCTAAACAATATATTTCTGCAAATAATCAAGCTACTCCTTCTCTTCCACATACCTCTCCGTATTTATTTTTGTTTAGCTCCAGATCCCGGTTGTTCCGGGTGCAAAGGAGAGCAAGAGCTGCTCAATTAAAAGCGTGCAGCTAGTCAAAAAGCAGAGATTACGCAGGCGAATTGAGGAGCGGCTCAGGGATCATTGCCTCCGCTGCGCTCCCAGTGCCATCATGTGGTGACACGTGGGAGCACAACGGGTACCAGAGGCAAAAAAGCCAACAACACTCGGCCAGTAACTCAGCAAGGAGGCTCTCCCAGCCTCATAAAACATGAAGGGAAAGCTCAAGTCAGCAAGAGTCTGAACTGCAATACAGCCCACTGCTTTAATTTACTGCTATCTTTCCTGTTTGCTTTTATATGGTAATTTTTCTTGAAGGAAGAAGATTGATATTTAAATATGTCTGGAACCATAGATGTTTGAAAGCGTGGTACAAGAGCAATACTCACACATACTGCATGATCACAGCAAAGCAGAAAAGCTTAAAAATCAATAGGCCAGGCTGGAAATAAAGTGCAGTGTATGTGACCCTCAGGTGCAGTAAGTCAGGACAAGTCCCGTGTTGAGTTTGAAAGGCAGCTCTGTTCCTAGGTACATGAGTCAATCATCACAGGCCATCCACATTCCTAGTCTTAGCCTCAGAGATAGTGAAGATTTTCCAAAATAAACCGTAACTTCCATAATCCCTGAGAACAGCCAAGATGCCCAAGTACTCAAAGGAGTTATTTTACCCACAAAAAAGTGTGCTTAAAAATTTCTGCTTACTGAGACAGTGAACTGAGTTCTAAGACAACACTGTTTATTCCAAGCACTTGAATAAACTTCTCAACACTGACTGCATCTGTGCTTACCATAGGTTTCCAAGCAGGATTCACAGAAGAACTGTTCTGTCCTAGGACAAGACTTTTTTACCTGTTCACTTCCTTTAGGATCTTCTCCATGTTCACAATGCTGCGCATCTTATACAGGAACCACTTGTCAATGGCTGTGAGTTTGTGAATGACATCCACGGGGACTTCATTATCCAAGGCCTGCCGAAAACAGGACAGCACCAAACAGCCGCTTTAACACATGCTGCACAAATACAGATTTTATTTTTTTTTACTGCAAACAGGTAGCAACAAGTATGTATCAAAATGAAAAAAAGTTTTGTAGACCAAGCTGTACAAATCAAATGTTCATCTACCTCCTAACCCTGTCTCCTGCACAGAAACTGTGCCCCATGGGGAGTGCAGGGAGGCACCAGCCACTTCTCCCTATGCTCTGATTCCAAAAGCTGGCTTCCATTTCAGTAAGAGAGGTAATTTGCTTTTCACAGAGCCAGCAGCCAGATAAGCTGATAGCAACTAGGCTGGGTGGCCACTGAGAACATGCTCAGCTAACTACAAGGAGCCACATTCAGGCTGCAGTGACCAATCCTTCATCTGCACCTCTTACGACTCAAGTTGCCTAAATCTCAGGCCCACTGCCAACCTCCTAGCTGCAAATGTAAAACAGGAAGGTCCAGATTCTCAGCTGTGAAGGAACTTTTTGCTTTGGAGCATAAATCTTGATATATCCTTGAAATGCAGGGCTGAATCAAAGCATGTGGCCTTACATTACCTCTGAAGCAAGGGAAAGTCAGGGCCTAGGTGATGCTTGCAGTTACAGCGTAGCTCTAGCTTCTCTCACTCTACCTCAACATAATGTCAAGACTATTCAAATTTCCCTGCATTATCTTCCTGGGGTTATTGACGGGGATTTTATAAAATCAATTATTTACAGCCATGGGGTAAAAAGGAACCCCACAGAGGTATTATTCATAAGACAATGGGTTACGAAACATCATAATATCAAAAAAAACCTCAGAGAGCCTTCAATATGATGTATTTTCTATCAATGCAATTTCTTGGGTCTCACCAGTGGTGTACAGTTACAACTCTCCTGATAAAGCAACTATAATCAACCATAATGATAATGCCAGCACAGTATCTTTGCTGAGCTGAAGTAATCAGGCTCATTAATTTCTTAACATGCTTAATTGTTTTCTTGCAGGGAAGCATCCCTGGAACAAAGCCAGAGCAATGCCATTGAACAAAATTTCAGAATTAATCCAGGAATGAGCTTGGTCCACTGTAGCCCAGCACTATTCCCCCAAGTTACCAAACTTGGGCACAATGTTGGTATCATCACCATGTGCTTCAGCAATGGGGAGACCTTCTGCCAGCTCAGAGAAATAGGAGGCACTACCCACGTGGATAAGGGATGGGTGGTAGCTCTCTGCAAAATACTGACACCACCTCCTACCTTTTCTAAAGAATTCCCAGGCAGCTTGCCTGTATCTCCCTCTTGAAATTATCCTCTTGTTCACAACCACTCACTGGAATATCCTGTGTGCTCACAAGCAGTGGTGAAAACCTCTAGCGCATATTTTGCTCCTTTAGAGTAGCCAGTCACATACTGAGTCTTTGGCTCATGCTTGGCACCCAACAGTCACTGCTCTTCCCAATGCAGTGAGAAGCCTGGGGCCCTCACAGCAGTCCCTGAGCACTGGCAGTGACAAAGCTGGGCTTCTCAGACATTTCTGGGTACACTACTGGTATGAGGCAACCGCTAAGTGGTCCTTCCCATCCTGAATCCTTAGTGCTTGGAGGGTGAGATCACATTACCACATTAGTGGGATGTGAGCAGGTCTTTTTTTCTGTCCATCTATTTTTACAAAACACATGCAGACTTGCACATTTTGAGGATCTCCAACTTTCAGTCAATGGTCCCTGAGCCACACATACACACGCAGGTATCATGAACACATACTCTTAAGCTGCTTAGGACACTTTATTTAAAAAGTCCCAGGGATCTTCAAAGAAAACTGAAAAAAACTTATGCCTTCCACTCATTCATCAGAGGAGGGGCAGAGAAAATCAACCACCTTCATCCCTGTCATATAAATCTGGAGACTGGGAGAGAAGAATGAGTTTGCAGACATTTCTTGCTCCCTATCACCACACTCCAGGGACAAATCAAGTTTCCAGGCAATCATGTAGAATCTGTTCAGAGAGGCCCTGAACTCCGATGGCTTTCCTCTCTTCAAACCTACATGAAGGAGTGCAGCCGAAACACGCCATGGAAGCAGGAGGAGAGAGCCACAGCAGGACAGTGTGACTTTAGAGCCCTGTTCAACTTCAAGAGCATCCCATCCAGTAGGGACTGGCCCATACTGGGAAGCCAGTGGGTTTACAGGACTGCCTTCACACCAAGAGCCATGGAGCAAGCCTGGCCTCCAGGCCAAGCAATGGAGGGCAGCCTATGCTTTCTCTAGGACCAGCACCCTTGTTCCTTCAGTTCCATCCTGGCTCCTCATCAAAGAAAGTATTTAGCTGCCTGTGGACAGCAGCACAAGTGCAAATTACACATCTGTAGTGTGGAGAACTAGGAGACCAGGACCCTGGTGTGGAACAGAGCGTGCATCGACTCCACAGCCTAAGCCTTCTGAGGCCACTTGTATACAACCTTAAGAGGAGCAGAAAACACCTGACACAACCTAAGCATCCCTGCTCATCAGGCTGTTCCATCCTTGCAGCACTCCCGCTCTGGCCATGTAACAAGTCTCATCTATGTCAGCCTCTCTCCTGTGCCCTTCTTTTACGTGACAACAGGGAGCCCCATTACAACAGCAGTAGCTCTGAATGGCAGCTGAACTCCCTTTCCTTGCACCTGAACAGTTACTGTTGTCATCATCCAACAGGCAAAGGAGAGAGAAAAAGTAAAAAGCCTTGGAGGGCTGACTAGTGGGATTGGAGGGGGGAGAAGACATATAGAATATAACAAAGCTCCATCCTGTTTCAAAGGGACCTGATGGCTAATGGGGACTTACCGTTGGCTTTTAAATGTCAACAAGCTGGGAAGGGGTTTCCATGCAGACAGCCCCAACTGCCAGAAGCACCTCTTACTTACACTGCTTGCCTCAGTTATTAATGGGGATAAATTAGTGCACTGCGTTGGGCAGAGGCAACTCTTTATAAGGAGGGATTAAGAGTTTGATTTTGCTTTTTCCAACAGCTCCCAGTGAGAATACCAGCAGCTGGGAACACCCAGTGTTCAGTGGGGCCCAAACTCACCTTCATCTTCCCCAGATTCCCTGTGTTAATATGGGTCTAAGTTTAATCTTTCATTAAAGCTCTCTCAGAGACACAAGAAGTAAGATTTTTCTTTCAGTCACAAGAAAAAGGCTGTAATAAAGACCAAACACAGCTGCTGAAGGATGAAGACATGCATTTCCCCAGCTCGAAAAGCAAGAGAGAACAGCTGGACAAGCCACACATTTATAGAAAACCTTGTGAGTTTTCTTCAGGCCATTTATAAGAGGAAGAGCTATGTGAAAACCTTTTAACTAACACAGCACAGGTTCAGCTCCTCACTCATGGGGAGGTGTAACGAGATGTACCTACACATGAGCACAAAGGGCTTAAAGACTCCACCACACAAAGTTGGGGGCACAAAAGAGTAATTGGGCATTCCCTGCCAGGAAGGTTTGCAATTTTAAAAAAATCAAGCCAACAGGTAAGCAGGAGCTGTAAAAGACAGCTGTGCCCTCCTCTTCATAGAGGGTATGGACAGGTGGACATGTTACCTGCAGCAAAACCAAAGTGTGAAATTGTACCTACCTTCTAAAGTAACTAACCCCACATTTACCACGTGATATACACAAACACTGAGGAGATGAAGGAAGAAATAAATTCACACTCTAGTCCCTTTAGAATAACACTCCTCGTTACACAGACACCTTCAAGGCTGAAGTGATTTGACCAGTGTGACAGGAGAAGGCTTAAAAGAATGCTACAGGAAGCTAAGCCGGTTTTGAAGAACAGTGGATTTCTTGTCTGTGAAATTTAACATAGAGTAGTTCTTTTCAACATAGTGTGTAGTTCTTTTAGTTTCAAGCCCATACCAATGCAACCGTTGCAAGTAGACAGTGCTCTCACACACTGCAGCTTGCCAGTCTTTATCATGCTTTGTTTCAGTTCTCAAAAGGATCATTTATTCCTTTGTACTCTGAAAAACTGACCAATTTGGACTGGCACTTACACTAGTGTAAATCAGGGCTGAACACTAGCCAATGTTTAGCAAACAAATATAATATTATAGGAGAGGAAAGTAATCCAGGTCTCCACCAGCACTCAGCTACAAAGTGACAGGACACAGGAATGCACCTGCTGCTGAATGCAATGAGCACAGGCTAAGATTGTACCACCAAAAGACAAACACATTACCTGAACATGGAAGATGCAGAAAGCATAAGCAAGGATCCTACTCAAAGCACTCCCAGTGAATATGACAGAGGGAAGCAAGGGAAGGAAGAATACTCAGCCTTTGTCACCTCAGTTGACCCAATCCAGTAGATCCAATTCAAGGGATGTAGGTCAAGGTCTTTCTATCTTTTGTTACCTTGGCTATTGCATATATCCGAGTGCTGGATGGCTCAGAGAGCTCCTTCTGGAGATCTACAATGGCTGGCCAGGCTTTATTCATAGGCAGATGTGAAACGAAGCCATCTACTGAGGCGTGGCACATCCTCAGGGCCTTTTGGAAGCTCTCTTCAAATGTGCGTCCGATAGCCATGACCTGTAAGGGAGAGCACATCCACATGAGCTACAGTGAGACAAGCCTGGCTGTGCCCTGAGTAACAGAGTGGGGAAAGTTCCAACCACACAGACAAGCACACAGAGACATGGCAGCCTTTGGACTCCTACCTAAGATAGTCCTGCTGGCTGTATGGTGCAGCTGACTGAGCCTTGGTAGCCTCACTTACAGATCTGACTCTGCTCACGGTATCAATGGGGAGTTCCAGACAAGCGACTGCTTTTGGTTCCCATCTCCCTGTCTGTAGAACACAGGAGGATGCTGCTCTCCTCTGTAAACTGCTTTGAAGCACTCTGGTAGAGGGAAACATTATGCAGCAGCATGGGTATAGTAATATAAAAGAATATTTCTGTTTTACAACCTGTTAGAGATAGAAACTCACTGTGGGAATTTTAAGGTTCAGGAGAAATCTGCTCCTCTTCCTTTCAATTACATTTAACAGTAACTGTCCCCTGTGAGGGCTCTCTTAAACAATTACTCCTCCTTAGCATAGCAGCACTGGGGTTTCCCTCCTTCAGTCTTGACATCATATCTAATAAGAAAATAAGCCTTTCTGTCTAGAAATCTGTGAGGTAGCAGAGCCTTTTCTCAAACTTTTACATTTTTATTTCCCAGTGCAGTGAGACCCTAACAGCATAAAAATCTTCTCAAAAACAATGCCGAAAAATGTCAAAAGAAAAAATAACATCGTTTTCTCACAGCTCCAGGCCCACTGCCCAGCACAACAGAGCTCAGGAAAAGCCAGGCCAGGTCAGACTGTTCAATTAATAAAAATGCAGTAGGTCCTGCGATCTGGCTTCAGGTTCAGGCCTGGGGAGATGACTGTGCCATACTAATAGAGACACAGTGGCAATAAACTCTTTGCTTCAAAGACTCCCTCTCCTACCCACAGGTCCTGCAGATTAACCTTCTTTCTCAGTACCTCCACCAGCTGTGAACTGCATCCCTTGAGCTTCTCTATCCCTGCTTCAGTTTACCTGCACTGTTAGAGCACTGATTCTCCCTGTATCTCTGTCCTGCCTTTACCCAGCATCCTGCCTGGAAAAGGACACAGGTTCAGGCACTTCTGTGACATATGAACTCCGGAAGGACTCAACATCCCCTTCTGCAAATGTGTTTGGCCAGGAAGTGTCCACAGCTGATGGTGCACAAGGCAACTGTATTTAGGAATTCCAGTTCTACAGAACAGTCCCAAAACCCCTGAGGAAAGAGGGTTAATATCAGGAAGCATCATCTCACTGAAAACAAAAAACCCACCTCATTACCATTAAAAGACAAAACTGCCAATGGAAAATCAAATTCTAATTAATCTTTCCAGTTCTGACGAAGGCTTCTTGTCTAATGACAACAATGACATTAGGAAGGTCTTGCATGTCAAAATAATTTAATAAAATAGCTATTTGAAAAGGCAGCTTAAAAAATACACAAATAATTATTTTTGGTTTTATTTTAGCTGATATGCAATTAACTAATTAAGTGGGTAATTTACCAATTTTGCTTTATCTTCCCCCTCTTAAAATGTGGTCTGAAAATACTGTTACTGTCCAGACACCTTAAAATCTGATGTAAGAGGCTTAATCTCTAAGAGAAATCAAAACTTGAGAGCAAGATAACAATTTGTGTTTGGATTTCAAGAGAAGAAGTAGGCTGAGATCTGGCATATGGTTTTAACACAGAGGACAAGTAACTTGGAAAGAACTGAAAGCTGTGGCTCATGGGCACCACTGAAAATCTTAACACACTACTACTGGTGAAATTATACTGTAATTAACCACCACTACAGAACCTCAAACTAAAAAATAACTCTAAGAGCCATGGAATGAGTGTTAAGAAGTCAACCCCAGCTGATCCATAATGATCTCTTCCTTTAGGATTCAAATCATTTATGAATCCACCCTGTATATCCAACATTACACAGTCCTAATTAATTTCCATCAATTATATCTATAATTAAATATATATACTGGATAAAAATCATTTGAGTTTAATATATGAGCTCAAATTCATTAGGTCCTTGAAGACAGACATTCTGAGGGTTTCCCAGAAAGAGAAATGGCTTTCCCAAGTGGTGGAACGGAAGGTCAGAGTCTTGCACCCACCTCTCCCACACTCTTCATGGAGCTCCCAATCCGGTCGGAAGTGTGCTGAAAACGGTCCAGATCCCAGCGGGGTATCTTGGTCACAATGTAATCGAGGCTGGGCTCAAAGCAAGCAGAGGTTTTTCCTGTCACTACATTCTTGATTTCTGGCAAGGGAATCCCCAAGGCAATTTTGGCAGCAATGAATGCTAATGGATACCTGTCATAGAGGAGAAGTAGAGAACAGTCGAGTGGAAAGTACTTTGCTTTGGCAGATCCCAGGAGTGGATCCAATTAAGCAGATGTGAGGTGACTGTCCCTCCTCAAAACAATGGAAGGCTCCTGAGCTCAAACACGGCAGGACCCATCCAGCCTCCTACCTCAACACATTGCAGAGCTACTTCCTTAGATCTGGGACTTGCTTTTTTATCCATAAAGCCACCCCTTTCAGTAGCTGTCACACCCACAGTGAGCCCACTCTAACAGGTATGTTTAGCTGCAAGTCTGTCATCCAAAAAGAAAACAATCAAACGCCCACTGCCAACATCATGGCTAATCTCCAGCCTATGGCTCCAGCTATGGCTCTTAAACAACTGTATGAGTTGCTGAAAACTGCAAATTAGAGATTAATTTGTGCCTCTCAACAGCATCTGTAAAGTGCAATTAAGAAGCCAATTTTTAAACAGCATGCTTTGACCATCCTTATCTTGATGAGTTTATGATTAACCAACAAAACAAAGGCAGCTAGCAATGCCATTTGCATCAATCTGACAGACAGCTCATTAATAACTGTGCCCTCTGGGTCCCAGAGATGATTTGCAGACAACATATGGATACAGTGGATGTGCTTTGTAAGGAGTAGGCTCCCCCATACGTGCCTCCTGGGAGTTTTTCCATTTGTAGTAACAGCATCAGCAGGCTGGAATGACCTGGAGGGCTCACTAGCCCCATCCTCCATCTCCCAGCAGGACCAACTCTCTAAGGGTCAATCCTAACAGATGCTGACAAGAGCTGTTCTTAGAAGCTTCCCAGGCAGAAATCTGCACCTTAATGACTTAACTGCTCCAGAATTCTCTCTAACAGCCAACTTCAGTCTTCCTTGACGAAAATGTGGGCTACAACTCCATGTTTTAACTACATGGAAAGCACATGCCGGAGCTCTTCTTCCCCGTAGCTGTCACCTACTTATTTAAAAACTACATTGATCCAAATCCCTTGCTGTACTGCTCTCTTTCTGTTCTGCTCTCCTAAATTTTTTGTTTATTAATTTGTTTGTTCTGTAGCATTTTGGTTTTCTAAAATAATCTTACCCTGTTGCCTTGGAGGCCAAAGCTGAACTTCTCGAGAGTCTGGCATTAACTTCAATGATGTAGTACTCCAGGGAAGTTGGATGCAGAGCAAACTGGATATTACACTCTCCCACAATGCCCAAATGTCGGACAACTTTGATGGCACGATCCCTTAGCATCTGAAACTCCTCATTACTGAGTGTCTGGCTTGGAGCCACTACAATAGAATCTCCTGTTTGTCACAAGGTAGCAGAGAAGGAAAATGAGAAGCAGCTCAGCAGCGGTAAATTGTGGCCACACAAGTCACTGTCTTTGCTAACCCACTACTAGTAATGACATTACCAGAGATTACAACTTTTGGATGCACAGCTGATGAAAAGCATAGATAGTCAGAAGCCCAGAGTTGGAGACAGGCTAGGGAATATTACAGAAAACACAATCACAGGTGTAGGTTTAGTCTGTTTCACACTCAATCTGGCTTTACTCAGGACCTGAACAGTATTTTTCCAGCCCATCTCGTCAATCACAAAGTTCTGTCAATAACACCAGGTAGAAGGGCACTGCATAAAAAAAGTCATCAAGCCACTCTGTGCCCAAGCCTACCTGTGTGGACTCCCATAGCATCAATGTTTTCCATGTTGCAGACAGCAATACAGTTATCAGCAGCATCTCTCACAACTTCATACTCTATCTCCTTCCAGCCAACAACTGACTTTTCCACCAGAATTTGGTTAGTCATTGCAAATGCCTGGGAATAGGTTAGGGAAAATAAACACCCAACAAAAAAAAACCAAAAACAACCCACAACACCCCCCAAAAAACGCACACCAAACCCCTTATTAGACCATATTCCACATTTCAGACTTCTGTGACTTATCTCCAGACATCCCAGACCAACTGAAAGATGAAAATAAGTAAAGTTCATAACATTGATGGCAAGCACTTTCTTTTTCTTTCTTTCTTTTCTAAAAATTGCTTTACTGTGATTTGAAAGGCACATTTGAAAACATTTATGTGATATGATGGGGAAAAAAAGGGTTGGGCAGGAATAGGAATATAAAAATAGCTAAGGCTTCAATCATGCAACAGACACGCTTTTGGGCAGCCCCAAGAACTTCAGTAGGAGAATGCTGCAGAAAGCAAAATGACTGAGTGATGGGAGTGTGGGTGCCAGCAAACACTACGTAATTAATAGCATTAATAATGCTGCTTGTCATTGGCATACTAACCAGAGGCAAGGGTCATGATTTATTCTTAAACAAATCTTGAAAGTATTCCTCAGCACATGAGACAAAAATGAAAAATACAGTTTGTTGGTAAATGAGCATAATCTAAGCGAATACATGGCCTTAATATTAGCAGACAGAAAACATTAATCAATACTCGCTTAAAACCCTAGAAAGTGATGGGCACATTATCAATCCATCCTTTAGCAAAGCTTCTTGTTATAACGCTGCCCATGAATTGTCTCTTCAGCCTTACCCCATCTGTCATTAACGCAAGCTGTTACTCAAATGTTGCCCTTAGCTCAATTGCCAAAATCACACATAAAGAAAAAAAAGTTTGAGGAATGGCAATTCACTCCTGGCCTAAGCAGGCACTGACTTGGTGGGGATGTAGCAGGAACACCTAACCACTCCTGCAAACCAGTCCTGGCTGCGCCAGTGTCTGGTGGCTTCTCTCACTCAATGAGCAGACTCAGGAGACACAACCTCAAGGCCAGGTTATCTGATCTAGCTGTGTTATCAAACACCCAGTGTTCAGCTATCTGAATTATAAATAGTCCAGTGCCTGAAAAGCCAGTTCACTGAATTACTACAGATCATCTTCATAACTGCTGGGCTGTGGAAATGAACATCCAAATTTGAGTTAATTCAACAAGACCCAGATTGGTTTTCACTGTAAATTTTGAAATATTGATACTGAACTGGGAGGTGGTGTTGGCTCTCTGAGGGACAGGAGGCCTTGCAGAGAGATCCAGATCAATTTTAGCATTAAGCCATGATTAATGGGATGACATTTAACAAGTAGAAATGCCATACTTCGGACTTAGGATGAAGTAACACCTGGCAGAAGTACTAATTGGGAACAACCCTGCAGACAGGAATCAGGGGGTGCTGGTAGGCAGCAGGCTTCCTTTTTTAAAAAAACACAAAGTGCTGATCAAAATCAGATTCTCCTGCTGAAAAAACAGGGGTTTTCCGACTGAAAAATGTTTTGATATAAACCTGTCAGACAGTTGCACTCCCAAGGTTTATGGGTGAATTCCTGCTTCCTCTAAACACAGCCCATGACTGAGCTTGAGTAAGTGACATGTTTCCAACATCACCATAGATCTGTACGATGGGGTTCCTGCCCCCACTGCCTCCCCCACATGTGCCAGTCCTGTCCCTTGAGCCTCCCACAGCTGACACTGCCCAAGCAGTGTTTGCTCAGCACTGAGCACACCAGACCCAAAATCTGTTTGCATGACAGCAGAGGCAGGGAACACAGAGAAGTCATTTGCACATACAGCTCTTAGTGGTATCCGCAGTATTTCTTTCTAGAGGTAAGTGAAAGATTAAGAGGCTCAGCAAACCGGGAAAAAACAAACCCAAGAATTTTAGAAACCCATAGGGATAGAGTTTTATTTCCTGAAATTCTGCATTTTTGACAAGGAAAAAAGCTTTTGATTTGTTTTCCCCAATTATCTGTTTACTTTTCACAGCAAATGTTTAAACAATCCCGGATTTTCTATAGAAAATGAGCTGTCTTCACAGCCAGAGACAGCTGGTAGCTGTCAAATTATGAAGTGTCATCCTGCTAAATCAGCTTTTGACCTAGGAAAATTACCATCTTTAGACAAAAACACAGAAGAGACCCAAGCCTCTCAGCTCTTCTGTCCCTAAGACCACATTATCACTCAGCATTTCAAATGTTTCAACTTCCTTGACACTGTTCATAATCATTTATTCATGAAAGTAGGTGAATATAGGCCAATATGTTTCTTTTCAGACTAAAACTGCTGAAAAACTTGCTCAAATTATGACTTGATTTTAATGAATTTAGAAGATCTGTCATTGAGCCCTTTCCATTATCCAAGTCACCAGGAGTTATGAAAAGAGGGCAGTTCCTAATCAGGGCAACATTTTACAGATAAGACGAAAGGTAAGGTATGTACAATTCCAGTGTCTATGACATTAGAATAGTATTTAAGAAAATCACATGTTCAGTTTTGTTCCCAGAGTTTGCAGTTCCAGACATACCTTTGTACCAAGGTCCAGCAAACTTTCCTTATCAGGACATATGCCAGACCCCAGACCACCAAGGGCATAGGCAGAACGTATCATGACAGGGTAGCAAATCTTTTCAGCTGCCTTCAGAGCATCTTCAACCTTAAAGAAGAGGGGAATACGTTTCAGAAATAGATAGCAATTCAGATGAATAAAGTCTTCAACTCTGGTTACAAGGTTAACTGGAAATCCCATCAGTAAGACACAAAACTGTCTGAAGATAAAATGAAAATAATAGAAGTTTGCTTTATAATATTGCCTTTTTCTGCCAAACAGCAGAAAACTGGAACTTGCACTCAAGGAGGTGACCTCTGTCCTTCACTATATGTGGACTTCCTTGCTGACCAGACTTACATGGTCTGTCTTCAGAGACTTCAGCATGAAATAACCCCTCCGAAAGACATCCCAGTTTAAGACCTGTTTGATTTCCTCCAAACTCAAACAGACCTTTCCACCAAACCAAATTTTATGTTTTCATGCTCCTATCCTCAAGACAGATTTCAGTACTGCTGATTTGGGGGAACCTGGAATCCTAACTCTAAATGGCTTGTATATGATTTAAGAAAAGTACCCCTGACATGTCACATACTTTTGTGCTGCAGCACAGGAGTCACCCCAATATAATTTAACTGTTCTTGTCAATGGGTAAATTAGTTTAGGTTTTCCCAGTGCTTAACTGTATTTTCACTCATTTTAAATCATGGTGACCCAGCATTAATCACCGAGGAGTGCTGTACACACTACAACATCCACAGTCCATTCAGCTTTCACTCTACAAAATGAGAAATATTTTTACTAAGTCAAATGGGCAACAGTAATAGCAATCACATCTTCAAATTTATCTGATTTACCGATTCCACTGCAAGGCTAGGAGCAATCTTTTCATTTAGCTCAGTTAGTTTATCAGAAAAAAGCTTTCTATCCTCTGTAGCCATGATGGATTCAACTGAGGTACCAAGGACCTTCACACCATACTGCTGCAGTACTCCTTGCTTGAAGAGTTCCACTCCTGCAGAGTAAACAAAGACACAGTTTTGAGGAATGATAGTAGATGAAGAATCATAGAATTAGAGAAGGACAGAATGGTTTGGGTTGGAAGAAACCATAAAGCTCATCTTATTCCAGCCCCCTGCCATGGGCAGGGACACCTTCCACCAGACCAGATTGCTCCAAGCCCCATCCAACCTGGCCTTGGACACTTCCAGAGACGGGGCAGCCACAGCTTCTCTGGACAACCTGAGCCAGGCTCTCATCACCCTCAAAGGGAAGAATTTAGAAAATTTAGAACAAAAAAAGTATTCAAAAGATATCTGATTAGCTGACAACTTGTCTGGCCTCATCCACAGCTAATTTTATTATTTTTGTCAAAACTCATAACCATAACATGAAATTTTCTGTCCTCAAATCTATGAAACCTGGGATAATCTACATCGTCTGCACCACAGAGCAAAGCAGCACAGATGAATATTGGTGCAAGAAGTTAAATGAAGGTAACTTTTCCTTTTGATTTCTGCCTCCATGTGGTCAAAATATCCCCAATCCAACTATGATAACTAAGATTTAAGACAAAAAGCAGGACATATTAATTACTTTAAAGTACCAAACCCAGCAATTAGATCTTAAATTCACAGCTTAGCAATGACTCACTCCGCCGTGGTTGGTGTCTCTGCCTGTATCCCTCAGTAACCTGGCCAATGAGTGAGGCACGTGGGGCTTGGATGCCTGCACAAATAAAATCTGCACAACATTTGGTAGAATCAGAGAATCATCCAGGTTGGAAAAGACCTCTAAGATCAACAAGTCCAATGTTAACTCAGCAGCACTATGTACCCCATTAAATCATGTCCCCAAGTGCCACAACTACACACCTTTTGAGCACTTCCAGCCTATTTCAATGCCTGACCATCCTTTCAGTGAAGAAATTTTTCCTAATATCCAATCTAAACCTCCCCTGGTGCAACCAGAGGCCATTTCCTCTGGTCCTGTCCCTTATTACTTTACTTGTTATCTGGTAAAAACCATGATTCTGCCTGCATGGAGTGCAAGGCACCTGTATCACACTCACCACAGTTGAGAGCAGTCTGGCCACCCATGCCCAGAATTAATCCATCGGGACGCTCTGCCTTGATGACCTCAATGACAAACTGTGGAGTGATGGGGAGGAAGTAGACAGCATCAGCCTGCTTTAAGCCAGTCTCATTGGTCTGCACTGAAGCAATATTGGGATTCATGAGAACAATTTTCACATTTTCTTCCTGAAAAATTAAAATCTGCATTAAAAATAGGCACATGTGGGAAAAAAGCTAACAACAGCAGCACCAGCGAGAAGAGATGGGGTTCATCACGCAATTTACCAACAGCAGAATTAAAAAAATTATGTACCGTCCTGTAAGAGACTTCTGGTCTCTTGTACCAGGCTGAGCTAAGGCCAATTCTTTACTTTTGTGCCTGTGAATCTTAAGAGAATGAAGATTCCCACATGATTCAGAAATTTGGTTGAAATTTTTTAACAAATTTAGGAGTTATATAGAAGAAACAGGAATAAACTCCACCATACTCATGTCTGTCTTCCTTGGGAAGTCAGATTAAGGCTGCCAAAGCAAAAAATGTCATCAAAAGCTAATCTTTTCTTGCCAAGCAGTAGGTCTTTGAAGTTTTCGGATTTTTGCACCAACTAGTAAAAATACATTTTCCGCTTTGCCTTTCCATAGTAATACTTTTTTGTCCTGGTATTATGAGTTTAAAAATATTGTCCCATAACTTGCTGCTCTTTAGCTACAGACAGAAATGCACTAGTTTGCTCATTAATAGAAAAGTCTGAGTCAGAATGGGGCAGATAATCCTCCTCGCTGTTGAATTATTAGCATGTAATGAGGAAACCAACCAAGTTTTGCTAATAATGATGAGTGTGGCCAAGCTTAAAAAAAAATGCGTCAACCACACGCAGTAGACATGCAGATACAGGAAACTGTTCTACTGCTTTGTTGAAAAGGTGGACTGAAAAGTGCAAAGGCTGCAGCCTCATTTTTACAGGAACCCATTCTAATCTCCATCAGCTTCATGTAAGGCTAAAAACTACAAACACACAATTTGCAAAAAATGCTAATTATAGATGCAAATTACATTTCAAAAGGAAGATTTTCTATATGGAGTTGTTAAAAGGTTAAAAAACAACGACAATTCCCACCGAAAAGAGGAACAGTGACAATATTTTGAAAATATTATAAAGAAACAGGCTGGAGAAAATGCTATGGAAGTGTTGCTAGGATCAGTACAGAAAGTGCTATTTTCCCTCAGTTCACAATAAGCATGAAAATGCCACAGGATTTTTCTGTGCTTGTTTAAAATTTGTGATTGTTTGTCTCATTGCTTTGGGGGAACAAAGAAATCGCTCCCCTGGAGCAATGGGATTCTCACTCAGAGCTCTCATTGTTCAGGTGTTTGATAACATCTCCTCTCCTTCCTTTGATAACTTCAAATACTGCCTTAAAGACAGGCTGTAAATTTCTGCTGACCTTTTTTCCCTGTGAAAAGTTGGACTTTTTTTCACTGAAGCACACTTTCCTTGGAAATGTGTAGAACAGGGGAGGAAAAGAAGATATAAAATCCTTATGGAAAATATTTTGGATTTAGACAAATTATCCTTAACCAGGTAGTTTTCATGGTGGTGGTGAGGGAAAAGACCAAAACATTCTTCTCTAATAAATGTTTTCAAAATTCATGGCTACAATTCTGTCGAAACAAATAGGGGAGGGAAAAGTGTATCACTTTCCAACAAGCTGGACTATCTGCACATCTCAGTTCTTTCTTTCCTGCTTATCTGCAACAAGGTATCTTAAAGACCAGCTAGCACTAATGATGAGGATAATTAATGACAGAATTAATGCTCTCTGTGCTGAGAGACACGTTTCACTGATATCACATCATTCTGGTGCAATTGCTAGGGATGTTGGATTTTAATCCGCATGCTCTTGCAACCCTTTCCTTCAACTTCTGCCTTCTTTAGTTTTTTATAAACACACAGAACTCTGTGTAATGGTCACCTGATGGAGATATTTGTTACAACTTAATTAAAGAAATGAATTAATAATACTCCAGGAGGGCTCGATTTCTCTTTCTGTGTAATATCCACCCGTATTCAGCTCAATTGGGATAATCCCCACAGGTTATCCAGAAGATTTTCAAGGTGACCACAAACCAGTCTGTTGTTCAAAGACGCTTCCAGGCCTTGCTCTTCAGGGGATATTCCTGCCTTTGATGAACATGTTTGCATACACAGATCTACTGACTGTGGAAGTCCCATCTCCTCAAGATTTTAGTCTTTAAAAAAAGCACCCATTTAACTGTCCAAGGCTGAATACTAGTATCAGCACTTTCTTATAATGAATCAGTATCCAAGAGCCAAGCAAGAGCAGCAGCACAGAGCAGAATGAATCAGAACATCAGCACTGAAAATCTGTGTGGATTCATAACAAAAAACAAAGCAAAATTAAGAAGTCTAAGGGAAAAGAAATCTCTCCTGTCTCCTGTTAACTGTCCGTTCTCTCCCAGCCATGCTCTGCAGCTTTCCTTGGCAGGGCTGACCAGCCACTCCTCTCTCACATGCAGCCCTAAGTGCCTCTGCCAGAGGCAAGGTCAGGAAGGGCAAGTTCTGCCTCTGGAATGGCTGACCAGCCTACAGATCACAGCAGCTCTTGGGTGGCCATGTGAAGGGGAAGGGCACTGTGGGAGGTCAAGCTGGGGAGATTTATCACTAAAAAAACCCACTTCCTTCCACAAACCCAAGCTTTGAAGGACAAAAGAGGGAGAAAAAGAAAAAAAAAAAAAAAAAAAGGGAGACACCTCCTTTCCAAATGGGTCATTATTGACACTTTCCAATTCTGGGATCCTCCACTCCTGACTTGTACTTGTCTCTTGATGATGTGGTCAGTTTGAACTACTAGCTAGCAACAGCAATGCAGTACACAAAGAACACATATGCAATACAAGATGTGTTGCAACATGGGGACAAGCCCAGAGGAGCCCCAGATTACATTTAACATTACTAAAACTGATTTTTTCATTCCTTCACTTCAGGGTCAGCACAGAATAGAATGTTCATGACATCAAAACTGCCTCAGAACCACTCACAACCATCACCTCATCTGAAGGCAGCTGCTACTTCTGCTCTGACTCTGTCAGACTTCTGCAAGCTCCCTCTTCCTCCTTCACATGAGGTTAGACATGAACTTGGGGCCTGGGAAACTCTTACATTACCAGTACTAACCCCGTCACAGGACATTCTACTATTCTACACCTTCTCCTAGCATGAACTTTTGCCCTAGTAACCTTTCTAGGACCTATTCTGGAAACAAAACTTGATATATATGACCTTTAAAAAGTTCATCCCATTTAAAATAAAAACCATTTATAAAACCTGCCTTGATGAGGGGTTCTTTTGTATAGCGGTAGCCAACTGTTCAGCTGTTATTGGTTGTCTACCTTGCAGTGTGTTAACATACCACAGAAGTTCCAGTAATTTCAGCTCAGGTACATCTGACCATATTCCTCCTCCTCCATTTCCATTCAGTTTAACAAGCGTGGAGCAACCAGGCACACATCACAAATAACGAACTGCTTGAAGATTGCGATGGAAACCCCAAGAACATCTCTCTTTGGAAGATAATTCTGAGTGGTTAACTCACATCACTCAACCAGCAAGTTCACCAACAAAAATGGCTAATTTTCCCTACAGTGATTTAGCCTCATCAGCTTCCCTGCCCCAGATGGATGCAGTTGGAGGATCAGTTTAGCTGTGAGAAGAGAAAGATGAGGCTAGTATTTTCACAGTATCTCCTCACCTTCAAGGCTTTCACAGCCTGCGATCCAGAGTAATCAAATTCCCCTGCCTGACCAATCGACAGACCCCCGGATCCTAGAATGAGAACTTTGGAGACCTGTAAGTGTCAAATGGCATGAAAACAATCAGTCCCAGTGTAGTGGATGTTGAAATGAACAGAGACTGTGCAGCACTGAACAGTCTTAAATTACAGAACTAAGTTTTCAAAAGAGAAGAAGTCACTTTCAAAATCACCTCAGTTTTACTTCTTAAAGAGTATTTCTACTGGAATTCTCCCATATATCTCCATTTAGAGAAACGTGTGACTCATGGATAGGGTATACAATAAACATGTTAATTGTATCATGTGCTTATAGACAACTATGCCTCACTTTGGCTGCCCACAAAAATCCAGCTGCCTCTAAGACACCAAAACTGTATGAAATTCAGTTCACATTAGGAATTTCAGACTTATTTGCTAAGCAACTGAGCACCAACACTGTACTGCTGGCACAAAATCTCATGGCCAGATTATCCCAAGGCACCTCATTACACTGCTATGAAAGTACCTTTCTTGGGAGAACTGCAAAGAAAATACATGAAACATCAGAACTTAAAATTCTTTCAAAGAAAAGGGAGTTAATAACACAAGAGAGGCCAGATGACTGTGAGATAAGCAGCTGTCAAGGACTTTTATAAGAGAAGCCTTCTTTGATTTCCATGTGCTATTTTGTGCCACGGGTTCAGTAGGAATGAACTAGTTCCCAGCCTCACTGACAGGCATGAAAATATCTGTACACTGACCTCCACTCTAGAAGCTGTCACTCCAGCCTTGGGAAGGACCGAGGAAATGGTGGTGCCTTTCCCTCTCTTAACCAGGGAAATAAATGAATCAAATAGGAACTAGGAAAAATAAACACATGTATTTACTGCCAAAGTTTAACTAAATATATACCAAGCAAAGAAGGAAAAACCAGGCCATTTGTGAACTCATGCAATCAGCTCTGCTCTACTGCCTTCAGCAGGCAGATTTACACCACCTGAGAAAAGGGGATAATTATTTGAAATTTATGTAACAACTCTGACATATCTGACAAAGCTGCATTCAATAAAGTGAGGTCATAAGCAGGAAGAAAACACACATCAATCATGTCTGTGCTCTGCTTCTATGTGGCTGCCAGTGCAATGAGTGAACGTTTATCAAAAGCTAAAACACAGAAGAGCATACACTGAACTCGCTCAGGGAGCCATCTGAAATGGTGCCTGCTACAGAGCAGGGTTCTGAGCAGGGATAGCTAAACATCACTTGTGTGAAATCAGCATTGTCCTTCCAGAGGAGGTCCCAGGGCAGCTGTCAGAAAAGTGCTCTCCACCCAGGCAGGGCAGGCAGGCAGGCAGCAGGACCCTCATTGAAATCAGGCAGCTACAGGGAGTGGGACAGGCTTCCCACCCACCCCACACCTGCCAGGCTTCTGCCACGCAGCCCCTGAGGCTGGCTGACTGCTGGGAATTTACTGTGGAAGGAGTATGGATGGGTCCTGCAAACGTATCAGGATAGACACTATGCTATCAGACCATCCCAGCAGTGGGATTGCACAGACTTGGAAAAGACACATAGCTGAGTTTTTTGAGCTCTCTGAGATTCACTAGTCAATCAGATTGATGAAAGTTCCTGATATCAAGAGATTTACTTGCAGGTTTAATCAACATCATCTAATTAAGATTAAAATAAGAATTTCTAGGTATTCTTCCATCTTCCTCTCTCAGGAAATGCTAAATAGTTTATTTATGTTCAGACATGCTTCCTCTGCCTTCCACGTCCCCTGATGCTGCTTAGTCATATTGTGTGACTATGCAACCAGTTGTTACAGAATTTGTGTGAAGTCACAGATGGGGGATTAAAATTTCATTTCACTTAGGAGAACCAGAGTGAGGAAGTATGAATCCATTTACATAACTCTATAGTAATTATAAAATTTGAAAGTGGAACTAAAGTGTATTAGAAAGTTAATGATTTTATTACAAAGCATCTGGCTACTATTTTTTACTGTTAAGACAAAATCCTATTCCTTTTGCAGTCTCTTTTGCAAGAGATTTGAGCCTGATCCTGCAAAGGCTTAAGCACTCCAGTAACTTCCAACACAGAGATAATCCCACCAGGACTCAATACATACACATCATATGAATGGAATCACTGATGCAAAGCACTAAGAAGTCAATAGACCTCTTGCTGCTGATTGTAATTAGCTCCAGATCAAGCTAAGCAGACACAAGCCTATGCATAACTGGGCCCTTTGCTAGGATCCTGACACTTCCAGACCCAAGATTTAGGACCATCACCAACTGGTACACCGGCTGATACATATCTGCACTCACAAGGCCATCTGAAAGCAAGCCCAGATCAGCCCTCATACATTACCTCAGCCCTCCTACTTTACCTCTGTGTCCCTTGGCCCAGGATTTGCATCCGGATAGAACTGTGCTGTGAAAATCGATCTGGTCTCATGCATAATTCCCTGCAGGAATAAAAGCAACTGTCTCAGACACCTCCTGACAAGCAAGCAAGTGAAAAGAAAGCCACACTTTATCCCTGTAAGCACTGAAGGCCAAAGGACTAATGTGTTTCTAGGGGCTGTCAAATTGACACCCATTTCATTCCCAGTCTCTTGCTCTGCTGTTAACCCTCCAGGGCCTGTGCAACCCTCAGCTGTCCATGGACTGGGGGGGGGCGCAGTGGAGATGTTGCTTTCACTGCAACACCAAACACTGATAAGCTGTAAGGACCCGACAGAGCAGGTACACTGGGTTCCCTGCAGAGACAGTCCTGGGACTGGGCAGAGAAGAAAAACACACCTGGCAAGAAAAGATCACCTGGGACAAAGCTGTTATGGAATGAATGGTTTAACCATCCCAAGCTGATTGGTTCTGTCATAGGATAATTGGATTTTGGTCACACTCTTGATTTCCATAATTCACTTTAAATGCTGACACAGGGCCTTGATCTCTGCCCTGGGTTGGGCAGAGTGATGAAGGGGACTACTGCTGTGGACAAACAACAGCTATGAAGGACCTAAACTGAGTTTAGAGACAATGTTTGTAGTTTCAGTTGGAGCCAGGAAAAATGATTTCTCATTTGAGTGGCCTGATAGCACCAAGAAGCATGATCCACTGGGAGACTACCCCGTAGGTAGTCCTCATGGTCCCCAACTCCAGATGGGAGTAGAGAAGTTCCTCAACAGAAAATTCAGGGAAAAGTAGTCCTGATACAACCTGCTTCCCTTAGGAATGGACAAAGGAGCCCAAACAGTCTCACGTAGAGCCACAGTGCCATCCAGAGCTCCAGGGTGGGATGTCGGGATAGGACAGGGATGAGATATGAGCTGACCACAACTGATCCATTATGGTATGAATTTCTGCTCTCAGAGTAAAGAATTCCATCAGTCTGTCACATTTTCCCTGTATGCTCATGTTCCTTGTAGTTACATACAAATATCTTTTTAAAAAGTTCACTCCATGGCTTGTCAGTATTTGGAAACCTGTGCTGGCCCTGTCCAGCTGTGATAGGTCAGGTCAGCCACAAGAAATGCTTTTTCTTCTTTAAGCAGAGGAATGCAACAGACTGCACATGACAGACTATCCAGCCCTGACCCTGTTTGTGCATCCCATGCTAAACCAACATGGTCCTTGCCCCTCTCCATCTATGAAGGTTTAGGAGACTGTTGCTGCTTTGGGCTCACAGAAATATCTTTTTAGCTCACATGAAAGAACGCCATTCTACTAGATACAGAAGACTCATGTTCAACCTTATCACCTTTGTCTCCAAATTCCAGCTAAAGCAAACATGAAAGGCCTGAGAATGAAATGGTTTAGTCTGTCAACACTGTGAAAATAAACTCATTTCAAAAATTGAGCCAAACAGCTGTAAATTTTTTTGTATCAGTGCTTTGTTTGGTAAAATTTGCCTATGTTTAGATACCCTTCTATGTTTAGATATCTTTCTGTAAGGATAAAGAAAACAGCAAATGACAAACCAAACTTTTTCTAAAACGATCAGATGGGTAGCTTAGAACAGCACTGTTCAATCTGCCAGACTTGATGTGGGGCATTCATACAAAACAAGAGAGACAGGCATATTTCCATGAGGGAGACTGCTTTTGAAAATACCTTCTTTTCATTGATTTCCTGATAATTAACAAGATTCCACTAAATTGCACAACATTGGACATCAGGGAAAAGATTTGATATGGGCAATTGCAAGCTTGAGATCTCAAACACGGATGTCACTTGACACTGGACTTCTATCTTAGATCCTGTAAGCTATTCTCTGGGGCAGCCCCTCTTCCTCATGACTTTAATCAGTGGAATTATATTTACAAAACCAGACCAAATTAGACTGCAATGATATCCCTTTTCTGTGCTGGCCAACACAGAACCAACACAACAAACTGGTGACACAGGCTTGCACTGCTGCGGCACAAACCATAAGACAATGGTAGCTGAGTGAGCACCTCCAGCAGTAGGGAAATCATGGAAATTAATCAGACTTCTGTTCAGGGAAATCATAAAGTCACTGCTGCAATCCAGTGCAGTGGGGATAGTACAGTAGGGTACCCATCTTACCCTGGCTGTAAAGCAGGGCTCCAAGTAAAGTAGGTAGTCAAATCAACAGATTTAGCCTTGATAATGTGAGAGCAAGCTTACAGGAGGTGAAATAAACCCAGAGATCTTCCCTCACTAGAGGTTTCTCTGTGCAGGTATCTTTAATAAAGCAGGAGCTCACCTCATTCGTTTGGTCGTTGGCATTGACAAAGAGAGGCTTCCAGCCGGGAGGGAGGGCGGAGCTGTCGATGGCATAGCTGTGGTTCTGAGCAGTGATGACAGCCTGTCCATTCACTGCATTCAGGACAGGCTGGTTCTGGCCTCTGGAAAAAAAAGGGATCAGAGGACAGAAGTGCCAAATGTGTTCAGGTGCCACAATTAGGAGGAGCTGGTAACTGTGAGGCTGTACATAACAATTCAATAGTAGCAGTAAAATACTGGCAGCCAACCTCAAAATGATAAATCCTAGGAGAAACCTGGCTGTTCTTCAGCTTGATAGGGTTCAATTACATCAAATACTTTCAAAACACACACACTCAAAAAAAGCAGAGAATGACATGGCAGTTCAAATTAAAGGCAAGGAGAATGGCTGGGATGAAGGAGCAATGTTACTGAGGTGCTAGCTGCTGCTAAGGCAGTTCAGCAGCAGAGCACTGATGTTCCATAGCCCTTTCCAATGCTGAGCTGCTCTGTCTGGGAAGAAGAGCTGCCGCACCTGTTGGCCATCTGCATCTTGTAGGAAGTAGCTCCAGCTGCTATTCCAGTGATTAGATGCCCCATGTTAATTCCAAACAAGGGTTCTGGGCGATCACTCTCCAGGACCTAAAATGAAAAGGTTTTCAACAAATATTGGAGCGTCTCTGTCCAGAAATTCTGGCATAAGCCATGCTAGTTCCCTCACAGACTTGGGAAAAAAGCTGAAAGCCAGAGTGGCAACAGCCTATGAAGGAAAGTTTCCCCCTTTCCACTAGTTCAGAGGGAAGCCTCAGAGCACAGCTTGGTGTCAGACTACTAGGAGGAAATAAGCAATGACACTGCATTACAGACATTTAGTGTGTGACATTATTCCAAGTGGGAGCTCTGAAATCAATGCTGTTCTTTCCTAAGGTCACAGAGCACAGGGTACTTCAAGGCACAGGTATGGTAATTGTGGTCATCATGTTTGCCATTTATTGTTCACCAAGGTCTATAAAGCCTTATTGTAACTATTGGGCTGGAGACGAATCCCACTGGACTAACATGAGGAATATTCCAGGCAGCTGAAATGTCTGAACAACATTTGGCCCATAACAGGTTAGTACAACCAACTGTTACTTCAAGCACTTGAAAAAAAAGGCAAATTAACAAGTATAATCAGCCTGTAGGCATTGCACTGTACCTTTCTGACATTATGAATCACTTCCTGGGCCTTCATGGGATCCCCTGGACCTCCAGAAATTATGAGTCCATCATAATCCATGCCAGTGAAATCATGGTCCCATGGAACCAAATGCACTTCTGCACCTCGCTAAAAAAAAAAAAAAATACCAAACAAATAAGGGAATAAGAAATGAAGGGAGGAGGGAAACAAATTAATTTTTGTAAGGACGTTCTTCCCCTGCTCTCATGTTCCAGAGCCTGAGTTTGTATTTCAGTCATCAGTTAACTCCTTTGCCCATGATGCAGCTTCTCTCCACTATCTGACCATACTACTTCCACAAAACTGGTAGATTTGGCCCCTTTTAGCCACCTCAGTGTTTGTCAAGTTACTCTGAAATTCACTGATGAGATCAAAAATTACTAATGGAAAGCAAAATAAGTGCGTGCACATGTAACACAGGTTCACTTTTACACAGTGCATTCATCCTAACTGCTAAATTACGGCTTCCCAGCCTTGTTCTATGACATGCCAGAAGTAGTCCTACACATCAAAAGTGAGACAAACATCCAGATGAATTAAAAAATTGAATCAGGGAAATCCTGCGCATCTAGAGAATGTGAGGACACTGCCTTCTGTCCTCCTGTGTAGCAAGAACTGCTACATCACTGTGCTAAAAAGAGGAAAATATTTTCACAGAATTCTAGAATCCAAGAATAACTCGGGATGCAGGAGCCTCATGAGGTCATCAGGTCCAATCTCTGCACAAAGCAGGGGTAATTTCCACTTTAAGGCAGGTTGCTGAGGGCCTGGGGCAGCTGTGTTTTTAGTATCTTGAAGGATGAACATTCCACAAGTACTTTGGGCCTGTTTCAACCATTCACCACCATCACTGCATTTTCCCCCCCAACTTATTTATTTTTAACAATGTTGGATTGACCTTCCTTCATTGTTTTTAGAGAAGTTGTGCCTCATATTTTGAGAACTCATCTTCTGGGGTTCTTCCCATGGTTGAGAGGCTGCTGTACAGGTCCTCTTCCTTATCCCCTCAATACAGTGTACCAAGTGCAGAAAACACGTCCCAGTCCATAAAAATAATCCTAAAAATTGTACCTCCCTTTAGGAGGGCAACTAACTTAAGAATGGATGTGTCCAGGTGTAAGGAAGGCTCGTGAGTACAGGTGAGGCTCTTGACAAAGCAAAATAAGTGACAAGGGACATAAAACACTGACCTACCTTTACTAGCAGACGGATAATGTTGTGCTTCAACCCACAGTCAACAGCTACAACTTTAATTGGATTCCCTCTGCCATAAATCTTGACTTCCTATAAAAAGACAGACCATGTTGTGAATGACAGATCGCGCCCTGTCCTCAAAACACAGGGAAGATGGGCAGCAGAGTAACTTTTCACCAATGTGCAGCAACTGGTACTTAACAATCAATTCACGCGGAAATCTCCAGGAATACTGCAGACACTAGTGCTTCCTTCATTTTTCTGTGAAAGTAGAAGTTATAATGCTCTTTTACATACTGTGGATGACAGCAGTAATGCAATTCCTAAGCAATCACTTGTTTCCATAGCTAATGACAAGCTTTTTTTCCCATGTGTCACCTCATTAGCAGTGAAGCAAAAAGCCAGTTCTCAGAGATTATTGCAGCCCAAGAGAAACAGGCCAGATACCCAGTGAGAGATTTTCAGCTGAAGTGCAGTCATCCTGCTGATGCCAGTGGAGCAAGGCTGCTTCGCACCAGCTATGGATCCATCACACGAAATACCAGCCCAACGTGCCAGTCCCAGTAGGACCAAAGCACAGCACAGCTGGAGATAGCCTGTGAGTGACCCATGTATCACAGCAGTACAGACCAGGCCAGGCCTCTCACCGAGCATGGCCTATGTTCATATGGACCTGGCAGTTTTATCTCACAACTTCTCCTCTTCCAGCTGCTGTTCCTTAGCCCATTCCACAAAATAAACTGTCACCATTCCCAAATCTGGACCATCATGCTTTGTACACCCAGTTATCTACTGGTCACAGCCAGAATGGAAGAGAGGGAAGTCAAACCACTGTATGTTATACGGCCTTGATACTGTGCCATTGCAGACACGCTGTCAGACAGCTCTAGCACTGATGCAAGGTTATTTATGGACAGCTTCTTTCTGAAGCTAGCTGAATTACTTTACTTGTTACATGACTGCAGGTAGCAGTTATTGATGTTATTCATCAATAACCACATAAGGCTGCCTTCTTCCTCCTAAAAACAAACTCTGTGCTTACCTTCAGTTACACTCAGCCTCTGAAAGATGATATTGACAAATGTACTTTGTCCAAAGAGACTTTTCTCTTGGATATCACTGGAAAAACAAGCCTTTTATTTTTCTTGTCTTTTTTTTTTATTTTTTAGACTAAGTAACTCCCTTTTAATCAGCTTCCTTGGCATCCATACTCCACAGCTGGGCCTCCTATGAAAAGATACTAAAATCCATATCCAATATGGCTGGTGTGGGGTGACAAACTGAATCTTTTAAAAGGAGAAATATGACCAGCCAGAAGGAAAGACATTCCCTTAGCAGATAATTCAAGATGAAGTTTGTTAGCAGAATATTGCAACTCCTCCCCGTGTGTTACCCTAACTCAGTTCTTGTTTGAACTTTTATCTTTGCAGATATTGAAATACAGAGGTTTTTAGAATGCAAGAGTGTGCCCTGTGTGAGGACAGCCCTGATCATCATCAGGAGACACTTACTGCCATGTCAGGAGCAAGGGTGCAAGAAATGGGGTGCAAGGAGCACCTCCCTTCACTAAAAAGCTTCAAGCAGCCGCACATGAATCACCAATGGTCCCTACTCCATCTCTAAGGATGTGACTTAGCCCTGAGCCAGTAGCGTTACCACTGCTGCTGTGACTCCTGGTGTGTAATGCAGAAAGGAGACTTTTGTATGGGAACATATCTTGTAGTTTACATTACATAATCAGATGGCAAAGTATCCCACAATCCTTTTTTGGAATTAGTAGAATCATACTGAACCTGGGTCTTGTTAGATCACTCCAGGCTTCTGATAAGAAGCTGTGCCTGACAACATGTGATGGTATCTTCACAGTTACTGATACGCAAACGGATTCTGCTTCCAACTGTCCATAGTGGAACTGTATCACTGCACAGGAATTTTATGGGTCTTCTACCTGCTGTCCTTCAGGTTTCTGGGTGGTGGGTTTCAAAAATCTCAAGAAGATTAAGGTGTTCAGTTCTCACAGAAACTAGCTTAGTGTCCTGTGTCAGAGACCCTTAAGAAAAACTCACAGTCCTTTTCAAAAGGGGCTTTTGAAGACCCCTTAATTTCTCACAACATCCATACTTTAAAAAAACCCCAAAATATTATGAAGCAAAGACCTCCTTTAAAGGTTCTCCTTGGCTGTTCTCATGACCAGAGGGAATTGTGGGGAAACACTACTTGGAGGTACTTCAATTACCTTACTTTCAAAACTCCTCCCAGTCCAATTAATTAGCTATGATTTGTTACAAGATTTCCTTCAGCAGCAAGACTGATGTTGCTCTCTCCACAACCCACTTGTCACATGCTGTCCTGCAGAGACCTGACGTGTCCCCTGCATCTGACCAAGAGTATGTTTAGATAGAAACTAGACTGGGAGCTGGATCACAGAATTGTTAAAATATATTCCTTCTAAAGCCAGAGGATTTCCCTTGCCTGTTCATGGCACAGCCCATTAAAAAACTGTCCCAGTCTGAAAGGATTTTGTGGGGAGGCTGCAAACCAGTGGTCAGGGAGAGTAAAAGCTCCTGCTGGTACTACTGCCAAGAACAAAAACAGTGCATGGGCCTGCATGTGTGGAGAGATGTGATCTTTTAGCTTGGAGTGGTTAAATATCTCTCATCTGCTCTGTGACCCTGACAATCACACGCACCAAAAAAAAAATCTCCAACAAGAGCGCTTGCAGAATACTGGCAGTTTTCTACATTCCCTGCCTGGGCAGGCAATGTTAGCAAGCACAGTCTATATCACTAGCATTTAATCAAGGTGGCAGGGGGTGGGTAGGATATAATAAAGAAAATCAATCACTCCTAGTGTACAATAGATAAGCAGATTCCTGATCATACTGTATTCTGATTTACATGAAAATCACCATTTGGCAACAGAGAGATTATCATGTCCAGTAATTACCAACATTAAACAGCTTATCTCATTCACAGCTTTATATGTGATGTTGTTTTTTAAACCTATAAACTGAAGTTATAAATATAACGAGACCACCAAAGTGCTGTTGATCTTATTATATCTCCCTTTAAGAAGCTATTTTCAGCATCTTTACAGTAATTCTATCTTAGTAATTGCAAAGTTTAGCATCAGCAATCCTACCTGTTTCTGAGAAACTGCTCAAAATGGCTCCACCTGCACCTTGCAATCCTAGATCACAACCTCAGTAAGCAATTGCCATCCTTCTGTGTAGCAACAAGGCCCTGACTCAAAACACAGCAGAGGTGTTGGCATGAATTGGGGAGATCCCTAAGGTGAGATTTGCAAGGCAGCCTTTGTATTCCAATGGCATCTCAGAATACCAGTTACTACTGTAAATCCAAGCCTGGATGCAGAGTGCTTCAAACTCCCACTTGCTCGCTGACCAGTCTGTTCAGGACTGCTTTTCACCCATGCCATGAACACACTAGCTTGTGTGCAGAACAGTACACAAGCAACTATTTGCAGAGCTCTTCCAGAGCCTCACTGATCCTGAAGGAGCTGCAAACACCATAGCAAGCACACAATTTGCAAAAGGGACTCATACACTCCGTTCTCACTTCAGTCAATGGGATTAAGCATCCAGGGCACTCTTTATTCCCCAATTAAATCCCCAAAGGGGCCACAATTTAAGACATTGGCCCATGCATTGGGACAAGAATAGTTACCATTTTTAGTATGGGCCTGGTTTCCTACATCCTCATGATTTCTAACGTTCTTTTCAGCTTGTACTTGAACACAGTTTGCATGCCCAGCTAACAGAGTAAAAACTTCACTGCTGGTCTATTCAGATGTATGGGCATAGCAGCTAATTCCAGTAATACTAGATGCAGGGGATTCCTAATTTGGTCTGGTTTTGATATCTAGAAATCTTTTCTGGAATCACCTCAACAAAATTATGCCTGAACACAGATTATCAAATGGTATTGTGATGTTTCCTGACTTTTTTTTAAGGAAAGCAACTATTCTTTTTATTAATTCTTTTTACGTTTGAAAATATCCACCATATACCAGGTCTAACTGTATTCCCAATACTTCTCTGTCTTTGCAACATACAATTCTATGATCAGAGTATGCTTCAGACCACATTCAGCTCAACACAAACCATTTTTTATCTCCAACACTGCACCTAAGGAGCCATGGAGATATTGAGAAAACAGTCCATCAAAGGTCTAGAAAGGTGCATGGTTTAGAAAACATCCCCAAATTGTTTGTTTAGAAGAACTGATTGATCCCCAGAGCAAACGGGGAGCAGTTACTACCTGGAGTGTACAGCACTGATACTACAGAAGAACTTCTCACCTTTGTTGAAACTTCAGCAATTAAGTTTTGCTTGTTTGGGTCTGCAAACTCCACAGGTTGACCTTCAAATTCAATCTTCCCAAGTACTGTGCCCTGTGGAAATACACCAGAAAAATCAAAGCATGAGCAAAGGAAAAGCTGCGAACACTGGGACAAGGTGTTGACAGGCACAGCAACTGGAACGGCTGTTTAAAGATGGTTTCTTGGCAGTTTATAACCATTTTTAGCATTTTCAGAAGTTTACAAGCATTCCTCGGTATCAAAAATCTGTTTAAACCCCTTCATTCAGTGGAGAGACATTATCAGCATTAAAATTTATTAATAGGCAGTCTGGCAAGCTGTGTTGTGACATGAAATTGAGCTGTCTTCCAAGAAGATCAGAATTCAGATCCCCACATAACTGTCATGTAGATCTGGGAGTAACCCACAAAGCGGTTTGATGCTTTTTTTGGTTTTGGAAACCCACTGTGAGGTTTTCAGCTGCCTCCTGTGGACAGGTACAAGGCAGCAGAACTGGTGTAAGGCAAAGCTACGTAGGAGGCAGGTCAGCCCAGCTGTTTTCTGAATAAGCTGTTAAAAATAAAAATCACCTCCAGCAAGCTCTACTCTATTGCCGTTACCACCTGGCACAAGCTACGACACTCTTGTTCTGCCAGCCACATATCCTTCTCGTAAGTTCTCTGTGGAAAAAAAAATCTCTGCTTTCACTTTGCCCTACTCCTGGACTAAGTGGGATTAATCTAGAGTTAACCTCTTCTCAGCATGGGGACAGGGTGTGCACTACAGAACTTTTCAAGGATGGAAGGGGAAAGTAAAACAGAGGAAGTCAATGTTTTGTGGTAAATTTATCACATCCCACTTTCATGATCAAACATGTTAAACTCAGCTTGTTCTGTGGATATTACACTAGTATTCACACTGGGATTGCTCCTTGGGTTTAGTGATTCTCCTTTGAGATACTTTCCCGGCTTGCCGTATCTGAAGTATTCTTGCCATTTCTCTAGAGCAAGCAACAGCCAGTATCTTGCACTGCCATGCACAGTAACAAGGGCAAGTTTTAAGGACAGAGTTTTGCTTCTAACAGTGGCTGACATCCTATGTCATCTTGAGTAGCATCTTACACCAAAAGCTGCTCCAAGCTGCTTCACACGAAGCAAACCTGAAAAGATCATCATTTTCAACAAGTCCTGTTCTTGGAAAGGAGGGTGCTGAGTGGTGCTTGAGAGCCATGGTTCTGAGCGCCACCATGAAGTGAGTTCCACAAATGCTGATGACAAAGCTCTTAAAGCCCTTGTTCCCAGTCAAATGGTGCCCTGCATTTATCTTTAGTCCAGTTTAACAAGGCATTGCTTATTTCTGGATTTATTAAAAGGAAGCCCTGTTCTCACCCCCAATTTTTATAGAGACATGGAGTGAAATACTAAGGAGTTTTTTTCAACCTGAGAAAACTGGGTGAAGAATTGACATTATGCACTTTTTTAAAAGCCATACACCAATACCACTCAAAGTCATGGTATAATGGGGCTCACTGCCATACACTGCTAAGTTACAGAACAAACACTGAAAGTATTTAATTTAGATAAAAGGAATGGTGATCTATTACGTCTTAAGAAAGCAGTAAACACACTGCCATTTTCTATTGTATTAAATTCTACTCGTATGCTATCTGTAAAAGCAGGACCATGCCAAATCTTCCTATAGGAATTCATTTCTACAAATATTCCTCTATTCAAGGTGGGCCATTCCTATTTTGCTCTGTAGAATGAAAGGGGGCATGGGGTTGGGCTGCAGACTGCAAACTGATCACCTAAAGGAAAGTGCAGCTTCAGATAATCCTTTAGGAAAGAAGAGCCTCCAAGGCAAATTCACATTCAGACTGGCTTTGGTCACCGTTTCAGCCAGTGTGAAGTGTACCTTCACATTAATTATAAATCACATGATTATGTTCATTCCATTAACATAATCCTACCTATGACTTCAATTTTCAGCTCTTGGAAAACAGAGAAAAGTAATGACTATTGAAAATAGTCAAAATAATTGAAAATTTCTTTGGCTTCAGCCAAAGAAAACCAGGTTAGGAATCCATCTTAGATGACTGTAGACCTTCCTTTGTCTCAAAAGAGCAGGAGAATTTGCACTGACCAAAGGTGTCACTGTCTGTGAACTAATATCTGCAATATCTCACAGACTTGTTGCTCTGTTTGACTGCCTCTGAGTTAAGATGTGTGTGTAGGTTTGGCACAGCCT
>VXAD01008525.1:72419-167142 GCA_013399195.1 Dicrurus megarhynchus
TGGCCACAGAAGTAGCTTCTGTGAGAAGCTGCTAGAAGCTTCCACCATGTCCAACAGTGCCAACCTCTGATGGCTCTGAAGATGGACATGCTGCTAGCCCAATTAGAGGTTGGTAACGCCTCTATGATGACATATTTAAGAAGAAAATCAAAGCAGTGCATTTGCAGTTTTTTCCAGGGGTGGAGAGCCGCCGCCACCGGGGCATCCCAGCGCAGCCCGCAGCAATGTGCTGCGGCTGCCACCATCTTAGTGCAGCCCGCAGCAAGCCTTGCTCGCCTGGCCGCCCCTAGCCAGCCATGCCACCGGCAGAAGGGCAGGAGCGGCAGCAGCATCTTCTCCTTCCCAGCGCCCCGCACGAGGAGAGGCATTAAATAGCACCTGCACTGAAGCGGCTGTGACCGCCCAGGCAGTAGCAGCGGGGCCACGCGGCCAGCAGCAGAACCATGGCAAGCGATTCCCCGACGTGGAACCTAGATAAAATCAACCTATTGGCACTGCAGGATGCTGCAAGAATCTTTGAATTGGTGGAACTTGTTGGCAATAGTACGTATGGGCAGTAGTCTTTCTTCCAGTTAGAGGAGGAAGTGAGGACTTGTAAGAGAGAACAACATGGCAGCACCAAGGTCAGTGGAGAAGGAGGGGGAGAAGGTGCTCCAAGAGTCGGAGCTGTAATTCCTCTGCAAGCCATGGTGAGGACCATAATGAAACAAACTGTCCCCTTGTAATCCATGAAGTCCACAGGGGATGCAGAGATCCATTCGCAGCTCATGGGGAAAAGTGCTCATGCCGGAGCGAGTGGATGTCAGAGAAAACTGTGATCCAGTGGGAGACCCGAATAGAGAGAGAGGGCCCCTGCTTCCAGAGATTGAGAAAGAAGGCCCTTGCTTCCAAACTAGAGCAGCCTGTCCTTAAAAGACTGCACCCCATGGACGAGTGGACAAGTGACCCATGCCACAGCAGTTTTGGGAACACTGTTTTGCCTGTGGGAGGGACTCAAGGCATAGCAGAGGAAAGACTCCTCTCCCTGAGCGAACTGAAAAAGATCTCAGGTGATAAACTGACCAAAACCCCCACGTCCTGTCTCCCTGTGCTGTCGGTGGGAAAGAGGGAGGGGCTGGGGAGGGGGAAGGAAGGTGTTTTAAAGGCTTATTTTACTTCTCATAATCCTCCTCTGACTCTGTTAATAATACATTTACTTTATACCTTTAAATTTGAACCTGTTTTGCCCTTAGAGTGTTTTCCTCCCAGTCCCCATCTCAACTCACGAGCCCTTTGTTAGTTTTTTTTTTCCCCTCTCCTCTGCCCAGCTGAAAGCAAGAGAGGGTGAGCGAACGGCTTTCGTGGGTGCCTGGTGTGTGGCCAGTGTCAAACCATGACAATGTGCTTGATATTAACACCTGTTGTGTCTGACACTACCTGAGGCCTTTCATTTACATCACCTTGTGCTGGCTCACTTATGCAGGACAGGAAACGCAGAGCAGAGCCAGGGAGAGGGGGCTCCTTGGGATCAGAGCATTGCCCAGCAGTACGGAAGTCTTTGGAAGAGCATATGGATCTGAGCAGCATCTGAAGTCAAGGCAAGCCAGCAGCACCATTTCTACTCCAGGTTTGCTGAATGTGGAAAGGGCCCAGCATCAGCAAGGTTAATGCAACTGGATCAAGGGAAGCAGATCATACCTTGTCACGAATTAATTTGGACAACATTCTGGTATCAATCCCATACAGTGCAGGCACCTGAAGAAAATCCAAGGGTAAGTTAGAGAACAGGCAGCTAAAATGGAAAAAAGGCAGCAGCCAGATCACTTTTATGAGAGGAACATGTCACAGAATCATGGAACGGTTTGGGCTGGCAGACCCCTTAAAGTTCATCTCGTTCAACCCCTGGCATGGACAGGGACACCTTCCACTAGACCAGGCTGCTCACAACCCCATCCAGCCTGACCTTGTATTAGGAGCTCAAGCTCTCAGCAGCAGTCTGCCAAGGCTGCCTCACTGCAGTTCTTCATTTCTCCTCCTTATTCCCACTCATAAAAAGCTGAGTTGTTCAAATCTAGTTTCTGCACTAAAAAGCACAAAATAAAGAGCTCATCTTTCCATCCAGGACAATTCTCATTGTGTAGTTACCTCTAGATTGCTCACCTGTTCTTCTTGCAACCACTCTCCCAAGCTCCTAGTAGCCTGCCAGTGGCTGTACTCATTGCTGTAATCCAGCACCAGCAAACCTGAAACCTGTAGAGAGAAGAAACATCATTTTGCACTGTAAGATCATTTTGTATTTATCCAGTACCTTCAATTTTCACTATTCATTCACCATAAACCATATCAGGGACAGACTTCAGGCTATCTCATGACTGTACCTGGGCATTTTAACCACGAAATCCATAGAAAAATATGGCTTGGTAACCAAAGCTGCAAATTGCACTGAGCTGAAAAAACACTTCTTGTCAAAAGAAAGAAATGGAAATTTAAGACAAGACAAAGTGTTTTATTTTGATTCATTTTTTGTCTAAGAAAACTTTTCACTTTTAAGTAACATTTCATTTCAAAATTCAGCTCCATTTTTCAGTGGAGTTAGTGTATAAAACAGTCATTTCACCTCAGAACAGATAGTTCCTGAAGGCACGTGACTTGGTACAGAAATCAAGATGGAGTATCTTTTGCCGCCATTCCTCCAAAGGACAATATCCAGAAGAAGAAAAAGAAAGGTTGAGTATCACTGATTCCTTCTATGAGGGAGCCAGTAAACTCTTACACACTCAGGCTACTGGGCACAACCCTTTGATCAGTACTGCATCCCCCACTATTACCTTGATCCCATCAGACTCCAGAAATCTCCTGAGACCCATTTCATCCAAAGCAGCCGTGTCAGGGACTCCACCATTCCCAACTAAGGGGTTAGCCAGGGAAAGAATCTGTCCTTTGTAGCTGGGATCTGTCAAGGCTTCGGTGTATCTAGATGAAGAAAGAGCAGAAGAGAAGTACATTGGTCTGGAGTCAAAAGGAAAACAAAAGACCCAGTGAAAACAAGAGAGGTCTGAATTCCCATATGACAAAAAGACAGAAATGGTATTCATGTGAAGATATCCTCAGAATAAAAGCAAACACATCTGTGATTACACCCTGACTTTGCCATCTGTGCTTAAACATTTGACATGGAGAACAAGGAAAGACTTTGGCTTCTCATGTTTCATTTAAGAAAAGCACAGAAGCTATCAACAAACTCAGAGTCCTTTGATTTAACATGAGAAACAAGTACAGAGAGGGCAGGGAGATCTCAGCCCTGCATAGCGCATCACTGGACCCTTTGATAACAGCTTGGCCTGGCCTCTCCCCTCTCCCTGGGCACACCTCTGGGCAGTGCTTTGCCCTTGCTGCACCCTTCCCCTCCAAGCGCTGTAAGAGCTTCCCCCTCTCAGTGGCATCAAAAGGCTCCAACTGAAAAGCCAGCAGACAACAGAGCTGTTTGCCCAGGCTTTGTCCCTTCCGCACTCTGGAGCTTGCATGTTTTGGGATATTCAGGGCTGTAACTGCTCTTTTTGTGGGGGAGGACATAGACAAGTCCTTGGGATTCCTCATCACTACCCTGGGTCCTTCTCTCCTACGGGCTCTGTAAATAAATTCTGCCATTGTCCCACTTCTGTAGTTTTTCCCAGCAGAGGCCTGGCCTTTCTTCTAGGCAGTCTCCATGTTCCCACCCACAGAACACCATTCATTTCCCCTGAAAAAATTCCTAAGTGCTTGGAAGCTGGTTTGTGTATCCCTGAAGAAGGCAAGTTGAAGACAGTGCTTTGGGATTCAGCATTCCACCCCTGGTCACAAGGCCCCAAAGCATGTCCTATCATTAGCTCAGGCAGAAGCCCAGCAGTTTGTTAAGCACCTGCCAGAATGCCCTTCTCCGCAAGGACAGATTTGAAAGCATGTTGGAACATTCTTCTGCAATGGAGGACCAAACCTGAGTCCACAAAGGTATCATCTCTGAACCTAGTAGATCCAGTCTCACTTTCAACCACATATAGGGGGACAGGGTAAATATGCTCTATATGCTCCTATTCTTCAGCTCCAAATTAACAGACAGTCCTTCACTTTCTCCCTTATACTGTAGCATACTGTTGCAAATATCCATTAAGCAATTGCTGTCTCTCAACCCAAAAGCAGCTGCAATTTAGCAACAGATAAAATTATCCCCACAAATATTGAGCCAAATGCATAAAGACACTCCAGGATGAATCTGCCCTATACAAAATATAATTTAATACTGTCCTTATTGTTTAAACAATATCTAATTGTCAGGTTCAGCCATCTACCAGATATCAGCAAGTCACAAGAGACATTTTTACGGAACACCAGATTTACTACCAGAAGATTAACTGTCAAACACTGGGAAGCTCTTCACAAAAGTGGAACTGGCAGATATAGACAATGCAGCACACCAGCTAGCTCAGGGAAACGACAGGTTGAATGAACAATGGCCAAGAAATATTTTCACGTAAGCCTCTCCTGATGTTCAAATCTGTATTTGCTGCTGCAGGTAACCATCCACAAAAAGTGCAGTGCGATCCCAAAACTGCAGTAAGTACCAGGCACATGGCATGTGCATGCTTGGCGTTGCTCTCTCCTTCCGAGCTAATTGGTTATGCTTCCAAAAGACTCCTTGTTACTGACAAAGCTAATGTAATTAACCTTTGCATGTCACTTGTAATCAGCAAACAAGGACAGAGAGCCATTGGGTCTGGGCGGGGTGTGCAGACAGAGCTCGGCATGGACAGTGCCCTTTAAGCAGAAACAATGTTGTGTGGAGTACAGAGGAGCAGATGGCAACTCCAGCTCCAAATGTGCTGCAAGGTCTGGTCCTTGCTGTGGCTGCCCAAAGGTCTGCCTTATTTCAGTAAACTCCTGTCAACCCATTCTCTCACTAGAATATCATGGGAAATACACACAGACTTATTGGAGGTAAACACTTATATGGAACCATTTCAAACATGGGATGTTTTATGGGTTGTAACTCTTCTTCTTTCTTAACTGGAAATCTCCTCTTTTGTTCCTATACTAAACAGATGGCTGCAACAGTAGGTTTATTTTTTTCAGCAAATGTTTCTGAAAATTCATCCTCATGCTTTTCTATCACAAATTCAACATTTCACCCCCAAAAGACTGTTCTCTGCCTTCTATTCCAGAGAAATATGACAATATTTCAGCAAGCTTCAGCTACTTCAAGCCTGAAAGCTATATGCACATAAAGTGCTTTGCTTCCCACTTCTAGAACATGAATCGGAACGTGGGAGTCCAGATGAGGAGATACGGTGCAGAGCAGCCTATTAATCACCCCAGGACAGAGCCCATGCTGACTCCACTCAGCACCTAGAAACACCCACTTCACAGAAAGCAGGTCTGAGGCTTATCAGCACCCCCGCATTAACCTCTTGCTCCCTGTCATGACAAACTGCTGTGTGCCCCAGCAGCCTGGGCACCTCCTTCACACAGGCACAGCCTCTTTCTGTGTCAGGGAGAAGGGACAGCTGAGTTCCTCTGGATACATAGATCTTGATCTCTGTGATCAGGAGCAGGAGGTACAGCTACAGGGTTTCTTTCAATGAACAGCAACCCCCGGACTGGTAGGAAATCGGCCACTTTTATGTTCCGCAACAATGCTGCAAATTCTTGTCTTCCATTTCTCTGAATCAATCAAGGTCATATTCTGGATAGGGGGCTCTGAAGATACCACCTTACATTTTAAATGTTTTCTCCATGCCCATATGCTCCCCAGCACAGAAGAGATCTCTGTCACAGCATCCTCTCCAAATGATTAGACAATGAACAAACACAACTTCTACTGCCACAGTAACATGTAGAGAGGAAATTAATCCCTCAGGTCCTCCTTGACTTTTGTGATGTGCCAAGATTTATGGCCCATTATCTATCAACGAGAAGAGAACCCTGGTGCTCTCCATCATTCTGATCTACGTTAAACAGTGGTTTGTTGGCAGGTATATTAACAGAGCCAGTAATTAGTGCTGTCGAAATGCTTAAATAATTGTCTCCTAATGCAAAACTCTGCAAACTAATTCCCCTCTGAAGCAATTTAACATAATCACCAATGACATCATTTAAAAACTCATCCTGTGAGTACTGAGATCTCCAAAGGAGAGCAGAATTTGGGGAACACAACACAGATGAGCAAAGACAGCTATGAATGACTGCAGAAGCTCAAGCACATACAACTTCAGAGATGTCTTACCTCCCCAAGGATATGTCCCTGTTGCGGTGGCTGAGGCCGCCGCAGGAATAACCAAGGAGCCACAAGGGCCAAAAACAGCAGAGGTCCCCTGGTGGGCAGGTACCGATGTTTAGTTGTGCCTCGTGGTCATGGAGAGTTCCCATAACCTCTGTTTGGTTATGCAAATTATTCCCAGTTAATTGGCCCATTGGCCTACCACCCTTTTTCTCCCCTATAAGTCTTAATTCTAGAATGTTCTCCTTTCCTTGACACCCCATTGGCCTTTGTATCCCAACTCCTCCCTCCACATTCTCCCACTGGTCTGTGTACCCTGGCCCTGCCTGTGCTCCTCCCCTGAGACCTTTTCTCATTGGCTCCTGACCCTTTCTCCACCCTCTCTCCTTCCCATACTTAACTCCTAGACCCTCAGTTTTCTTTGGCTCTTTGTCCTTGAGTTCTATAGCATGGTGGAATAAACCCCACTTGCTGAACCTCATACAAAGAGTCCCTCCAGCTTCCTTGCCTCCAGCTTAGTCGTGGTCGCATGTCTGTGTGCGTGTTGTCGCCCGCCCTGGGTGCCGTGTTGTGTGTGCAAAGCCATCGTGGCTTGCCCGAGCAAGCTCCATAGGGGATGCTACAGGAATGGTCACTGTGCTTTGGCACTCTCAAGCCACGTGCTCTGTGACATGTCCCTGTCCTTATCAAAAGCCCCGTTCCTCTGGACAGATTCCCTCTGCTCAAGCAGTCCAACAAAAGCACTGGCAGCATTTGGCTGCCAACCTAAGTCTTTGGCTGCCAACCTAAGTCAGCCATAGGCTTCTACCACTCAAGAGGACAGAGAATCATGCTAGGTTAGGCATTAATCTGCTCCTGCCCTTTAGCTGGAAAGGGCACAGAGTGTAAAAGCATCCTTAGCTGAAGTATGAGCCAACAAATGACATAAGGGATCGGTCATAAAGGTGACTAACTTGGGGTTTAAAAATTTTGCACTCAGAAGCCAAGTTCCATTACCAAGAAGGCTGCAGATGCTTCAGACCTCTATAGTTGATCTGGGCACTGGAGGGAGAACAGACAGCTCCTCTGCTCTGACTCAGCAATTCAGTAGGAAGGGATCAGAACCCTATGTATCTCATTATCATCATTAGATAAGTCTTTAAAGGTGCTTATCACCACAAATGCTTTGATACAAGAGGTATGCCTGAGTCATCTTCATTAATTCTCTTCTCTTCTCTTCTCTTCTCTTCTCTTCTCTTCTCTTCTCTTCTCTTCTCTTCTCTTCTCTTCTCTTCTCTTCTCTTCTCTTCTCTTCTCTTCTCTTCTCTTCTCTTCTTTCTGTATCTCTGGACTACAATGTAGCCTTATATAGAAAACTACCTGCTTGGATCAGAACCCTAGAGCTTGAAAAAAGCAGCTTTCACACTTCAACAAGCTTCCAGAGAAGTATCGATGCTTATATGTCATTTGCTGTTCCCTTACCCAGAAAGCCCCGTGTTGAATACAACTTCCCCTGCTGTGGAGGATGGATAGCCAAAAGAATAGCCCTTCATCTTCATCCCATCTTCCAGTACCAAGTTCGCTGTCTGCACCTAGAGAAAGGCACAAGAAGAAACTCAAAAACAGGAGGAAAAGCTTGATGTTTATACAGGTTAACACCTAGGATACCTGCCTTTCATGCCTACCACTGTAAGTATTCCTGCCCCTCTCCCACTCCCAGCTGCCAAGATACCATCTCTTTCACTAGTCCGATGCTTTTTTTCTTTGTAACACTTAGGAAACATTGTTAGCCTAAATGAGCTGGCAAACCTCACTGCAAGCAGAGCATGTACTGCTATTACTGTGGGATCACCCTTCCCTATCCCTTAGTTCATTTTTTCCACATATTACATCTTGCAATTTACCAACATCATAACCCTGTAGGGAAAGGATCACTTGCCTCCTCAATGTTTGCTCAAGGCCTGCTGCTGACTGCTGGCTCTCATCCAGCTCTGACCTTTGAAGGGTGCTTAACTTCTGGTGCAACTGTACAGCAATGCTGCTAAAAGTAAGTGTATGTTTAGTTGGACTGGTGTCAGACAGCAAAATTCAAAATACCAGTCTATTCTGCTATAGGACACAAGACCAGAGGAACTCATGGATCAGATGGATGCTCATGGTCTCAGTTACGTCAGGGACAGGCATAAATTGTCCCGGAAGAAGCAGCTATAAAACAAGCAGCCTAGAGGAAACCATACCTCTTCCAGAGAGTGTTCAGCAGAACTGAGTCCCATACTAACTGTGGAATCCCTTACAGGCTTCATCACTATTTTTCAGCCAAGGGAAATGGGACAGAGTTTTACAGAAGTCCTTAAGAGATTTACTGTCTCAAGTGGGTCTTTGCACATACCAGACTAAATGTACCACCCTCTTTGGCCCCACTTGGAAACTAAACCTTTCTTGCCCTGTCCAGGCAGTGGATGGGAAACCACCAGAGAACTCCACCTTCTAATAAATAAATAATGACTACATGAACAGCAGAAATGACAGAATGAGTTGGGAGATTCCCTCTCAGACACCAGGATCACTGGTGACATGCAGAGGAAGAGAAAGAGTAAGCAAAGATGTAAATAGATTTGCTAATTCCTGGGCTTAAAAGAATTTGGATAATGAACTTCCAGGACCCTGAAAAACCTCCACTTCCGGAAGGCAAGCAAAGCTGTCTCCTGGGAACAGGCAGAGTGACCACCAGTGCAAAAATCCCAGTGGCCTATGCCACAGGAAATGTGCCAAGCGTGTCCACAGGAAGCAGCTCTCACCGTGATTTAGCTTCATACTGGCTTCTTTTACAGAACTATTCTTCTTACTGGAATTTTTAAAAGAAAAATCAAGATCAATTTGCTGCTGAAAGGAGCTGGAGACCTACTTTCCATTAGCCGTAAATCAGATGAACAATCACAGCAAGGAGAAATTTCATTCTCAGAATTGAACATTTTGTAACCATCATGACCAACATTCATTTAGAGCCCCTCTGCAGTTACAAATACCACACAGATCAATTACTAATGTACTCCAAAATACACTAAAAATCAAACTATGCTGCCAAGTAATTGAATTCTGTGCATCTGGGATGCTTTTAGCCTTGCCTTTTTTCCTCATTAATGTCAAACATCCAGTCATTCTCCAAAGATTTAGCTATAATTTTCGGAACCTTCCCACACCATTGGACAGTTCAGTCAGCAACACCAAAATCTCCTCCCTCCCCAGTTATAAACAGAATTTTTGTGGCTAAATCCCCTAGGTTTAGACCACATTAAAATGACAGGTTGGTGGGCTCCCTAATCTCCCTGCGCCTCTCACTGCAGAGAACTGCCAGACACTCAAAGCACTGCACAGAGGTGGTGTGGGTGCCTCAGACTGGGCTTTGGACAGGACCTCTGCCATTTCAGAAGCCTGTTGAAAGCCCAACCTACTCTACTCACGTGGAACACTGACTGCTGGATACAGTTTCTCCCAACCTTGGTGTCAAAGGCTGGATGCCTTCCCCCAGCAGGCCACAGATTGGAGTCCACACAAATTGCAACTCCACTTCAAGCATGTCCCACCACTGGGCACACATTGGGGCAGTTGCCTGAATTGTGGTCCTAACTGCCACCAAGCCTGGCAGAATCCTTCAGGAAACAAAGTCCACAATGGTAGAATGACCAGAAAATGACCAGATTCATCTAAGTGCTGAAGGCCAAACCCCAGAGCAATCACTGTGAGCTTTAGAGCCTCACTCTCATTATAGTACTTGACAGGGATCTGCATGGCCTTCCTCCCACCACAGCCCATCTCCTTTCTATACCAGACAGCACAGAAATAATTTCTGTTGAACAGAAGCCCCTATTATACTATTGGAGTCCCTACACAATGTTGAAGTAATACAGAAAAATGTCCCTGAGCAACCATAACCTGCCTGCAAGTTCAGCAGGGGATAGATGTTCAAATGTTTTCCTCTCTTCCTTGATTTATTATTCTTAATTAAGTGGTTGGTTCATTGAGCATTCTCAAAGCAATTATTCTTGCTTACATTTCCAGTGGAGGTGTTACCATATCCCTAAGCTGCCAGCCTACCTTGTTTTTTCAGTTTCGTTTTTAAGGTGAAAAGTGATTTACAGGCTACAGAGAAGGCCTGTTGGCTCAATCAGGGATCAGCTGGGAGAGATACTTACTTTCAAAAAAAGAACAAGCAAGAAATAAACAACCCCCCAGAGCTTCCCTGAGGTCCTTTTGTCTTCACCCTTCTCAGAAGCATCCCCACATAGCCTCAGATAAATCTCTGCTGTAATCTCAACTAAATTGTTTCTGCCACACACCCCTAATGTGAGATATGCCATTTGCAATCTGATTTCTTCTTCCTACACATCAGTAGCTTCACCTTTAGCAGAGGGCCCTGTGCTCTAGCAAGGCTGCAGTACTCTTCAAGAGCTTTGAGGATGAAGATGGCTAACAGAAAGAGTCATGCTGTTGATATGGCATTAATAGATTTGGTGTATTTTTTCAAAGCAGCCTGAAGAGTCAACTAGTTCAGGTCCCACTTCACTAAGCACTTCACACATCAAGTAAAGAAAGCACTTTAGAAGTTAAAAGAAAAACAAACCTAAACCCAGTAAGAAAGTAAGGAATCAGATTAAATTAGTTCCAGTTAGTTCCCTGCTGTAGCAGCCCTTCCCATCTAAAAAGTGGATGATAAAGATCTGCAAAATCTCAAAAGATCTACAGTACAATTTGCTTTTCAAAGTGTGTCTTCTATAAACTCCTTTACTGGAAAGTGAAGGGGTAAATTTTCCCCCTTCTTGCCTCCCAGTCAAGTAAGTCCAGTTCTTCGCCTCCAAAGAAATCTCCCAGTTTATCTTGGCAAGGTGAAGCTAAACCCTGGAGGACTACGAGTATGCCAACTACCAAAGCCAGGGCATGTACTGACACACTCTCTCAGCCAGGCAGAGATACGGCTGGCACTCAGATTCAGGACAGGCCAGTTTATTTCCCTCCAGTAAGAAGATGACAAAACATCTCCTTTCTAAGGCAGACCATGATTCCACACAGCAGAACACTCTCTGCCACATTTCTTGGCTCACACATCTGGCTGGCTACAGAACAGCTGACATATCAGAACCAGAGAAGAATCCAAAAGCTCTGAGATTCCTTCTACAATAAAAAGCTGGTGCCAGGACTGAGCTACATTCACTCTCCCAAGACCAAATAGCCAGCAACAAAGGAGTAGTTTTCTCTTTGATAGAAAAATCAAACAGATTCTTACTCTTCTTGTGAGTACTATGTGATCACAGGCTGGAAATCTGTCTGGGCATGGCTAACAGTCAAGACTTTCTTTGCCAACCCTCTGTAGATATGTCTATATCTATCTGATTTTACTCTGGCACATTTGTTTCTGGCTAACACTGAGAGAAGACCGGGCAAGAAAAAATAATGAGTCAAGGTGAGTGTCTTGGGATACACCAAAGAAGCTTCACACTTAGGATGTTTTTTGGGGAGAAGCACTGGATTAATTCCTTTATCATCCAAGGCAAACCCAAAGAAAAGCAACACAGGTACCATGGTAGAAAAGTCATAGGTCCTACAACTTGAACCCTTCTTAAGGCTATTCACAACAATGCCACAAATATTTGTCCATCACAAAACTCAAAGGAGAAGAGTGAACCAAGCCAGATGAGGCACCTAGCAGAAGTCACTGAGGACCAATGGAAATGAGCACCCCTTCGCTCCCCCATAGCAGCAGTTCACTAGGTTCTCCCCATCTCTCTGGGAATGGGCCCCCTTTTTACATCCCCTTCACCTCCAAAAAGAGGAGTGGAGTAGCTTGTGACTCATATTTAACTTCCTCACCCATCTCTCTACTCTCCTTGCAGTCCCTGTCCCAGTTTCTTTCCACCTGCCTCAAATATGTTTGAAGAGTCCTTTCACAGTAATCTGAAATAGTTTCTAAAGCCAGAGCTCTACAAAATTTTCCTCATCTCCCTCTCATCTCTGACTACATTTTTAGCTCATTCCTGGTTTTTATAGTTCTCCCAAGCCTCTCCTTACTGAGCCATCTATACTGTTACAAGCCACCTATTTATTGCTCATACTACCTTTACATCCCCATTTAACTACATTGGCCTCAGAAGAGCATTAAATGATAAGAGCTTCAAGCTGCAGTCTCTCTGCCCATTGCTGTATTTTAAACAAGCTCGATTAACCTGAAACCAGTGATGCTAAACATCCCTACTGAGAGCCCTGAGGGGTCTCTGGTCTGCTCTCTGTGCCCCTCTTTCACTCATGGATGCCCATCTCTTCTTTAGAACTGAAGGATGGGATGTAATAGGGAAATACGGACCTATGAGTCCCCACATCTAACACTACTCATCTACAATGCTGATTCCCCATATAGGGTGAGTTTAACTGGGCAGAATACAGACTTTGGAGAAGCATTATTAGGCATTCTTCTAAAACTACCACCTCTCCCTCATGCTCTCTAATACTTAACTTATACATAGGTTAGATGTTTTCATTGTGTTCTGTTATGTTTCCTAAAATAGCTCTGCGAGAAAAAGCAATTAAAGGCAACTAAATGCTCATTTAAGCCTGCAGTAATGGAGGAATTGGACCATTACCTAATACTGCCATTAGTCCACACACAGCACCATGAATCATAGAATGTCCAGAGCTGGAAAGGATCCACAAGGTTCATCAAGTTCATCCAACTCCTGTCCCTGCACAGGATAACCCCAAGAATGCTACCATATGCCTGAGAGTATTGTTCAAACATTTCTTGAACTCTAGCATGCTTGGGGCCATGACTTTAATTACATTGCATTTCACTCTTTCCTCAAATTTCTCATAAATACCCATTACCCCTAATGCTGGTTGGAACACCAAACCCAGCCATTGCTCACCACTTGGTCACTTGCCTCACAAGTTAACTTCAGCCAACTAACCAACCCTAACTAACCCTAACTAACTAACTAACTAACTAACTAACTTCCACACTCTGATGCAAAGCTATGCAATAGGTAGGCTTTTTAGGATGACTTATCCTTAAATTTTTTCTTCAGGCCCCCTGCTTTACTGCTTGCATATAAATATTAGAAAGCCTCTTTCACTTCTGCATCTGCATGTTCCATGGAAAAGTGGTGTACAAGCCTGTCACTGTCTTAAAGCAAAAGCCTCGGACCAGGAAAGGTTCAACTTTTTTGTATTCAATATTCTGAATTCAAACAGAATCATACAGACCCTGTAGAACTGGCTTTAAAATCTGAGCTAAGTTCTCAAGAGCCAAAGATTCCTAAGCTACACCAGATCTCAGCTTTATTACTCTCCATCCATTCTGACAGCACAGACTCCAGTAGGTATTGAACTCAAATAATTAAGTTTCAAAAGGAAACAACTTTCCCCACTGTCAGTGTCACGGTGGAAGGTGTCACATAATAAATGTCAGAAAGAGACTTCTGGGACTGTTTGGTGAACACCACATCTCGTGGTGGGTCAGGTAGTCACAGCGCAGGTACAAACCCTCCACTAGACCCAGCTCTTCAGATGCACGGTAGGTTTTGGCTGCCCTGCAATAGATCCTGTCATACACTCTGAAACAGAAAAAGAGTTCAGTTCATTCTGACCCACCTTGGGTGTACTTACAATTGCTGGGACTGAAATTAAAATAGCTTCCAAGGGTTTCACCTGGCATTGCTCTCTTAACAGGTATTTATTCTCCTTGCCTTCAGCAGTGGTGTTGGCTTTAAGCAGTCACCCTTTAGCTTTACAGCACAGATAAGTAGATGCTAGAATAGCTGGTACTGGAACATCATCAGAGTAGGGCAGCAGCTTTTCATGTGCATGAAACTTCTTAACTGGATGCTTCAGCATTATAAAATATGACCTTGTAGGTCTGTTGCTGTGCAGTCCTTGAATGACTGACTAAACATGTATGTAACACCATGAATCTGCCATTTAAGATGTTAAATCGAAAATTCAAATGCTAATCCATCAGTATAAGAATGCATCAGATCCAGCCTACTAGCTATGGCTACCTGAATTAACCCGGATATGTAAACAAACAGGGTGTCTTGACATCAAATCTTGATCAGCAGTCTTAACCATGGGCTTTACCAGTGGAAGATGCCTTTTGCTGCTGCAGACTTATGACCACAGGCTAAAGTGTGCTTGAATCACTTCTCTGTGCATCACAGTGTCTAACTGCTGTGTTCTACAGACCATGGCAGAAATAACTGAACCAGCTCCAAAAAGCAAGAGAGGTATCAGAAGCAAGAGACAAGCAAGGATGGCATTCCAGCAGAATTCTTCAGCCCTGCTTTGTTGGCTTGACAGTTTTCTAAAACCCTTGTGAAGTTGAATGTACCTGCACGGACTCCAGTTCCACAAGGCACAGCATGAGTAAACTAATGCTACAGGCCATCCCAGCCGTAAACCAAGCAGCCAAGTATGAATCCTGGCCTTCTGTCTCTTAGACACCCTGACATTTGTCAACAGCACCTCTTAGTGCATTCACAGGTCCCACTCACCCAGCACTAACACTCCACTGTCTCCATTATTGTCTCCATTTTCTCCCATCCCTTTTCAATCTGAAGCACAAAACCCATAGAGAAGAGATTGTTCAAACTGCTGCAATTTGCTTTATCACACCAAGAGATACTCTTTAGCCCACTGGTAAGATTTCAATATGGAAAAAAAGAAGCTAGCAGCTGCCCTGAAAGGTGTGAGAAGACAGCACTGCCCCAACTGAGCGCTCTGGCATAATTTTATTGTACAGTCAGTGTCAAACCAACATAGCTTCCCCAGCCTGAGCAACAACCAAGGAATTTGCTCCTCATGCCAGAGCCCTACTTCCTCTTCAAATGGTACAGCTGTGGAAACTGGTAACCACAATGGTTTGTAATCCACAAGCAGGACTCCTGTTGTCATTAAAAGGAAAAATAACTTCCTCCCAAGCCAGATCTGATTGCAGAGTCAGGGTTAATCTGCTGGGAGGAAGATTACTGTGCTATAAGACTGTGAACAAGGTATCAGTTCATGCCTGCTGTACACTCTGCAGAAGGGGAAGACAGGTCCAGCAGCAAGGACTCTAGTTCACTAGTTCACCACACAGGCTCCGTTTCTAAATGCAGGCGAGACAAAGCTAATCTGGGAACTCACATGCTGAAGGAAGGCACATAAACAGGAACACCTCTTGCCTTATTCCGTGTTCCTCTGCAGACACTTTTTTGTTTTAAAAGTATCGTAGTATGATAGAATCATAGAATGGTTTGGGTTGGAAGGGACCTTAAAGATCACTGTGTTTAAATCCCCTGCCATGGGCAGAGACACCTTCCACTGGAAGGTTGCTCCAAGTTCTGTCCAACCTGGCCTTGAACACCTCCAGGGATGGGGCAGCCACAGCTTCTCTGGGCAACCTATTTCCAGTGCCTCACCACCTTCGCAGTAAAGAATTTTTTGCTAATATCTAATCTAAACCTACTCTGTCTGTTTGAATCCATTCCCCCTTGTCCTGTCAAGTAATGGGTCTGTTGCAAGGAGCTCAGAGAACTCCTGAAAAATAAGTGGCTGTGGGACAGGTAAGAGAAACCCTAGTCCTCAGTGGACAGAAATGATACTGATCAGCCCTCTAGACCACTCTGCCAGGTGAGGCAGCACCTGCAGTCCAAGTCTCTCAATGCTCTTCCCTACCACCCTCTGAAACACCACTCCTCCAGCTGCTAATTTCATTGCACTGTTCATTCAACACAACATCTGTGCAAAAGTGCCTTTTCAATGCAAAGTGCATGCTGACAGAACTCACACGGCACTTCAGTGCTACAGAAGTCCCACAGAAAGACCCATTTCACCCATCTACTCCAGCTCCTCTAACAAAAAAGCACTAGAAAGCTGGGGAAATAAATGGGGATTTACAGCCCCAGTAAATCAAGAGCTGATACCCTGATGCATTCACAAGAGTTGTCTACCTCTCCAATTAATCTCAGAGCCATTGTAGTTTCTAATACACTGAAAATGAATTCTGTATGGATTCAATTGGATTAATTCAAGTGATGCATGATTTTAAATATTCAGCCAGTTCATGCTCACATGGACTGAAAGATCTGTTCTGTTAGCTATCAGTCCTATAGAAGGGTGAGGTTTTTCTAAAGAAAATACCATATAATAATTAACTGAAACCCTGAACTTCCACCTTTTGGTGTAATTTACCCTATAATTTCCACTCCAGACTAGACAAAAAGTGTGTTTGCTTAGCTAATAAAACCATTTAGCCAAGCAACCCCCTCGCCTAGGGTTCAGACATATCTCCTCTGGTTCACATCTCTAGGTAAGCCCTGTTATCTGCAGCAAGTTATCTCTGCGTGCCAAACACAATCTATTAAACCACAGTAGTTAGTCACTGTTACCTTGATGCTCAACAGTCTGGTACCTGTCCTTGAGAAACTCCAGTGATCAGCAGACACATTGCAAAACTTCAATCTGCCTTTCAAAGTCTTCACCACTTTGCAGGCTGTCAAAATTCTTGTCATCTTGAAACCTGCCAATAGGTAACTGAAGTTTAAAGAACACAAGAGAAAATAAAAATCTGCTTGTATGTATTTCTTCAAGATTCGGTGCTGACAATATACTCTTGTAGATCATAGGGGAAAAGAACAGAGGCACAGCAGGCGCACTGGACTGACTGTACAGCACTGCCCTCCACCTTCCCATTTATTCTGCCATTAAAAGTCCCAGGTGCAGCCCCACCTCCTCCCACCCCTCCTCAGAGGCCTCATGCTTAGGCACCCTTGCAACACCTCCTCAGGCTGGTCTCTGAGCACTGTCACGGGGGTTGCAACACAGGCCAGACACCATCTGGAAGACAGCAAATCCTGCAAGAGAAATCACACCAAGAATACAAGAGCATGTAGTGGCAGGACAAGGGGGAGTGAATTCACACTGAAAGAGAGTAGGTTTAGATTAAATAATAGGAAGGAATTCTTCCCTGTAAGGGTGGTGAGGCCCTGGCACAAGTTTCCCAGAGAAGCTGTGTCTGCCCCATCCCTGGAAGTGTTCAAGGCCACATTGGACAGGACTTGGAGCAACGTGGCCTAGTGGAAGGTGTCCCCGCACATGGCAGGGGGTGGAACTGGATGATCTTTAACATCCCCTTCTAACTCAAACCATTCTATGATTCTGAACGGCACAGGGGCCAGGCTGCTCACAGTGTGGTTTTGAGAGCTCTCAAATAAGGGGTCTGCATGCTGGTTAGTGGGACAGCCTGTGGCTGCTACGAGCATACTTGTACTAAAGGACGTGAAGCAGGAAGACCAAATTCCATGGAAAGATGGAATCTTTACTCTGTGTTTGGAGAGCATGCACTAGCACAGGTTCCAAAGTGCTGCCTGTCCTCAAATAAATGAAAAATAAAATTTTCACAATAAAAAATAAATGGTTGCAAAGAAAAACATCTTCTGGTAACATCTCAATGGTCAACAGATGAAATAAGGTGAAATTTTCTATATATTATCCCCTACCTACAGACCTTTATGACTATAATATTTTGCCTGTAACACTACGCTACACTCTTCATAAAGAATCATACTCCTCATTAGCCAGAGATAAAAATGCTTCATTAAGACAAAAGCTGGGGGAGAAGTATGCCCATTTATTATTCTTCAAGAACTAAAGAGGCATCTTTTGAAATCCAGGTGATCAAAGTTTTAATTGGCTTAAAGCAATATATATACATATAGATTTTTTGTGCAGCTGGACACATTCTGCTGTAAAGGAATTAGGTGACTTTTAATCAGTGGCAGTAATAATCATGACTTCTTTTTATACAGTGGTTTGAGATTAGTCTAAATTGACACCAGTACCACATAAAAATATTTCCTGTGCAGCTCATTATATATTCACCAGGTTGAACAGTCATGAACATCATAAAAGATAGAGAGAAGAGAGGGCAATAGGTTTAGGTGCCCTGCATGACGTGAAAAGCTTTTTGGAAACTTGGATGGGAAACACATAGGAAAGGCCTGAATCCAGATGACTGAAGGAGATAGACAGAGATAGGGTAGAAGACAGACTGGGTGTAGAGAAGCTCACTGCTTCAACATGGGCTTTACAGGTGTGCAGAGCCAGGAGAACCAAGCCAACAATGTTTCCTGATAACTTCACTGTGGTTTAGGACATAATCATTTTTCCTACAAGAAGATATCTGACAATCATTCTGATTCGTAGAAGGAGCTTGAGAGACACAGATTCTGCTTTTTGCAAAAAAACAAAACCAAATAAATACAGGGGACTGGCAAATGTTTTTGTTAGCTCTTCCTCCATTTGCTTGGCTCTAGCCTGTAGTGATCCAGAAGCCAAAGCCACGCATATAAGTGACTGGATTGCAAAAAGCTACACCTTGTACTAGAAAGGTCATCTTAATATACAAACACCTGTGAGTTCACACATGCAGTTCAGGAGCCAGCTTTCTTCCAAAGTCACATTTCACATTACGTTAGCTTTAAACTGCCATGAGTGTAATACACAGCATTTGGAAGGTTATTTGTTATGGCTATACTGAACAGGAAATTCCACACTCCATTTTACTCTCTGCCAACATCAGGGAGTGACTTTGGGCCCTGGGATACATGTCTGAACCAGAATCAAACCATGCTGGCAGTTTCAGCACCCTAACTGCTAATTCCTAACTTCCCTCTTCCACCACGTGAGTTGCAGTGAGGCTGCACCACAAAGCTGATTGAACCACGTAAAAACTCACCTCTTCCTTCCACCATGAGGCCATTCATGAACACAGGGCATAAGGAATGAGCAGAAAATGGACCATGCCTTTTGACAGAACGGCATCCTGCAGGTGCAAACAGCTGCATAACCACATACACACTATGTTCAGTGTGTCAGGGATCTTCTGCACACATAGAGACCTAATGTGGCAGCTATATGTTAAAGATTAAATGCTATATGGGCAAACAACAGGCAAAAAAGTAGTTTCCTTCATCACCTCCACAGCAAGGATGTTCCACTGACTACTGCTTTAGATTTGACCCTGCTATCTTCCCTATTTTCATGCATGTTTTATTATCAAAATTGATCAAGCCCACCTCAGACCTTCTGAGATTACAAAGGTTATGCCTCCAGTATAAGAATCTTAAAGCCTCCCCCATGATGAAGGAATTTCCCTCTGCAAAAACCAGGAGAAAACATCCAAGCTATTTGTCTCACTGCCAGCATGCTAAAAAAAGGTCACAAACTATTGACACCTTGAGGCCAGAAAATATATCATGTATTCTCTAAAGAAGCCTTAGCTCTGAAAAACCTGTAAACACACAAACAACACAAAAACAACCTGTGGTTTGGATAGATTTTAGGTATGCTTTTCACTTAGCATAAGGACCAGAAGAGGCAGAATCACTAAGAGATGGAATCAATAAGGAAAAAGAAACCAACCATAGAATAGTGGGAAAAGAACAGGGACCCATGGTTTTATGGAAATGCAACCACACTGCCTGAGCTTAGAACTTGCCAGCCGGTACATAACTTGGAATTGTAGCACCCCTACAGAAAGCAGGTTTGGGCAGGGGCTCTGGAGGAAGGATGTGTATCAGAGAAATCAGGAACGGCAGAAGATTCACTCAGACAAGAACAGTTCAAGTACACGGGAAGAAAGGTGCGAAATGGCAATTCTGGCTTCCTTACCATGTCCTAGGTGTTTAGAGAAAGGCACAATTTCATATTCAGTTACACTATTGTACAGAGAGAGGGATTAGAGGAAGGAGAGCAAAACACCCCTTAAAATAAGGAACTTTTTGTTACTGTTTACAAGTGGAAAACCCCAGAAACAAAATTTATCACACAGACCCACTGGACCATAAAAATCACAAAAAATCAGTGGTCTGTGGCTTTGCAAGTCCCCAGGGACAAGAGATTCAAAGAAAGCTAAGTACCTACATTTTCACAGGTTTAAAACAAAGTGCTTGATCTTAAGAGAAGTGCTCAGAGCAGATGGGGCCTTGCTTAGATGACCCAGAACTGGTGCCCCAAAATGGAAGCACCTAAAGCCATTTTTCACAGCTGGGAAGATCTGCTTTAAGCAACCAAGCTATGGAGGATTTTTCATTTTCAAGTTTTCTGTAAAAAGCACAAGATAGTTCCAATCTTGCTTGATAGACAAAAGATCAGGGCCAATTTGTGAGCATATTGGGCCAGATTCACATCAGTGCAGGTCCCAAGTAATTGCCTTCAGCTCAGTGGAGCTTCAAGTTGCATAAGTCTCCCCTGGATTGGGACCAGTGTAACAAGCAGCCTACATTAATTGATTGGACTCTTTCTTATAGGGCTATTTCTTATACGTGAAATCAGAGAAGAACTTTTTCCCTCCATATGTCCTTCAGATACTTTTGGAAATCTCTCCTGCCATATGTCAGGTTGTGTCTGATTTCTGACCACCCTGTCTTGTCTCCACTACATTACATTTGAAAAGTATTGACTGGACAAACAGAATAGTTGAAAGTTCCAGCAAAACTGCAATTCTCTGCTGCCACTAGGAAGAAGACAAATATTCTCCTCCACCTCTACAGCTCACACAAAATTCCTCAAAGTGATTTTGAAACCCTCTCTTCCATTTCAAGGCAAGCGCCACTTGCTTCCCAAGGAACTTATAATAAACAGTTTTGAAAGCACCTGAAAAATATTGAGATTTACAATGTATTTCCTAATCAGGTGTTAGTTCATCAAGAGAGATCACTCCAGAGCTAGGTAGCAATTTTTGATCAAACCCCATTACCTCAGAGACAATAACTTACTTTGTTTGCAGTATGTAGTGGGGGAATAAAAAAAGTTCTCTTGCTTACATGCAAATGAACTAACAGCATCCAGACATCTCCCATCACCCAATCCTCTTGGATTGCTGCAGGAGAGAAAGCTGCTCTGATCCAATCTCAGATCAAATTAAGCGTTTGAAGAAAACCCTACAATGTTTAGAAAACGGCAAAGCAACACAAGCTGAGAATTTCAAAACTAAGGCTGATCTTCACCTGTATATATGGAGAGAAACTGAAAGGAATAAGAACCAAGTAAAAGTCTTACCCCTCAGCTCTCCTGAATTCTGTTGTTTAAGCCATAGACAGAACATGAGTTTTTTTCCACAGAATTTGTTCTATTCTAGAGGAGGTCTAGGAAAAAGGGTTTTTTAAATTTTAATGGGAGAGGTTCTTAGCAGATGTGATTCAGTCTTACTAACTCACATGATTGCGCCAGGAATGATTCAATATAAACTCAGATGATTTATTTTTTTTAGATGGAAACAATTCCAAGTGACAAGGCAAGAACAGGAACTAAAAATGGATGGCTCCTAGCTGCCCACTCTGCTCTTGTTGCAGATTGTTTTCCATCCAACTCAGTGCCTTCCTAAGATACAAAGTGCTCAGTCCTCTTCAGTCCCAAGTCTGCCCCTGAGATCTGGCTTTTTGCTCGTTGCTTCCTTCCACAGTTTCTCTCCATGAGTAACAGTCTCCCAGCTCCTTGACGTGACTCTCCAGCCCACCACACTCCATGGGTCTTGAGAGCTGCTTTCCCTTGAGCATACTTCACAGGACAGAAGTCACCCTCCAGTCTACACAAGTTCAGTTTGTGACTGCCCCTCACACTGGAAATAGCAAGAATCCTACCAAACCTTTACTATTTCCTGCAGAAGGCAATAATCCATACGAAAAGCAGTATGAAATGTTTTTAACAGCACAATGAAACCTCATTCCTGAGTCCCAACCCTGCAGTCCTCATCTGCAGAAAACAAGTGTTTCTGGGTAAAGGAGAACACACAAACCTGAGCCAATGTAAATTAATGGAAAACACAAGGTGCTTTGAACAGGACATGCAAACTTCATGTTGGTGAGGGTTTGAGATACAAAATTCAAAAATTCAGGCTGTCCTCCTCATGATCTTTGGCTGACAAAGGCCCAGTCTCAAGAGAACATGGATGCATTCACAGTTAGGGATGGAAAACACTACCTATAACTCAAAACATCCTCCTAAATCTGATTGAATGTCACTTTTTGTTTGTGAGTCCAAACAAACAAAAAAAGTAAAAGATAAATGTTTTAAATGGAGTTGGTCAAAATCTGATTTTATTAAGTACTGCAAGTAGTTATTTTCCCTACTACAGAACACTTTTTTTTAGAGAAATACTATTTTTCCTCTTTTAAATTAAAAAAAAATCCTTCTGTTTGGTTTTTTTTTAAACACAAACCTAAAAGCAAATTTCAGTTAGCACAGTAAGTGAAGAGTTTCATTTAATATTTTAATTGAAATGTCAAAAAGCATCAGAATCAAACTGAGATGCCGTGTCATTTTCCTTCAAAAACATTAGTTCAGTCTAGCTGACAGCTAAGAGCAATTCAGTTCTGCAAGGTAAATAGTTTGCTCTGGAAACAGACCCTCATGCCCTATTCACAGTTTCATAAGATGAAAGAAACATGCCTCAAAACAACCCAAGTATCCAGGGGTGATAGCAAATCCCACAGGAATTCAGGATACAAAAGTGTTCACAATCAATCAACAGGCCCTGTGGCAGTTTCGATTAACATCTTATATGATAGTTTTAAAAGCTAATAACGACTTTTCATTTGGTAAGGAAAAATAATATAACAACATAATTGAAAATCTCAAACCAACGCCATGTGAAAGAGCCTTCTAAAAAAATAGCAAATTTCTTGCTAATTCTGAATTGCCTAACTTGGCACCTCCCTTCTTTTCCAAATTTTGTCTTTAAGCAATAATCAAGACAGCCTTTTGATGAGTAAAGAAAGTTTATAAAATGCTTGACAATAAGACTCACATGTCTATTCCCGCATTAGAGAAAATCTGTTTTCAAGGAGATTACACTTTTTATTAAGGCTTGAACAGCCCAGGGTACACTCCTCTGTCTGGGATACAGAGCCCATGCTTCACTCAAACTTGACAAAAGATAAGCCTCTTATCTTCAGCAAGAGAAAAAGAATCAACATCTTGAAAATGGGTCAAATTCCATTGCTACTGGGATTAGCAGCTCCTCTTAGATCAGCTGACTTGGAAGAAACAGAGAAAACCCTTGCAGTGTCTGGAAAAGACTGACATTACTCCAACAGGCCAATTTCACAAAGTCCTCAGTCAGCAAAAAAACCAGAGCTGGCAGAAGAGCGCTGCTGGAGGGTGATAAGGACAACCCAAAGTGCAGTCTGCTCCCAGAGCCATAATGAGCACCACATCTCGGACACAACTCTTATTTTCATGGTGATGCAACCAAGGGAGACTGGCCCCAGGAATCTCAGAGGTACCTGGAAGGTGTCTGCAGTGTTTGACTTCAGGCTGGAACTGAACTCCATTTACTAGAAGATGTTTGGAGGCAGCAAGATTTCTCAGTCCCTGACATTTTCTAAAAAGATATTTTTACAAATAGGAGCCAGGATTAGCAGTCATCCTTTTTCCCCTGTGATTCCAGAGGTTCATATATTTCACTGGCTTGTTACTGTGGATCATTAAAAAGGCCAAACTGGCTTTATGGAAAGGGCTACACAAACACAGTCTCCCCCATGCTACACATTTTTACAGAGTCTAAAAATAACATGATCTTAGAATGCAATATTAGCTACATTTGCTCAAGATTCTGCTACACTTGCTTCCTTCTGTAGCAGTCCTGTCATGGGTGAATATGTGATAGGTTATCATACCCCAGTGTGTTTGGTGTATCAAAGGAAAACAAAATTGACTTGCCCTTGATTATATTATAAATAAATTGGGTTTTATCTAGGATGAAGGCTACAACACACACTGTCCCCAAGCTGCTAATTTATGCATGTAACTGTTTATGTGCATTTGCACAGGCACATACAGTGTTCTTTGGGCAGCTTTGTCATTTGTCTTTGACCTGATCATCATCCTTTCCCCAGTTAAATATAATTTCACTAAAATCAAAAATTCTATGACTGAATCATTTTCATGGACATTTTGACCTGGAACGGACCACTTGGTCCAGCCTTCTTGGTGGGCATGTACAGAGGATCTTGGCCAGACCCATCACTCACCATCCTGTGATCTGTGATCTCGGGTCTATGACCAGGGCGACCCAGAAGAGAAAGAAGGAAATGAGTAGAGAGAGAAAGCATCCATCAGAAGAGATAAGCACCACATCAGAAATGCATGTTATAGACATTTATATTTCCTAGAACAAAAGGTCCTCGCAGCCAAGCATTCTGAAGTATGATTCACAGGCACTGCCACTAGCAGGACAGCCACCTGTTGCCTGGACTACAACAAAAGCTAGATAAAACAGGCTTGTTCCCAGCACATTAGTGGGTTAGGTCTAAAGCTGCCCTTATTTTAAGGAAATAAAGCAGCTCCACTGAAACGGTGTAAAACATGACCAGCCTCGATGATTAGCTTATGGGCTTGTACCTCGAGTACCTGGGTAAAGTGTCCTCTCCCAGCCTTATTTGACCAAGCTTGTCCTGAGCAAGAAATACTCTCTTAACAATATGCCCTAACATGTCTTTTACAACAGATGTCATACCCAGTGACAGGACAGGCTCAAAGCTACATCAGGGGAGATTCAGACTTGACATTAAGGAAGCCTTTCTTTACTGAGAGGGTGGTCAAACACTGGAACAGGCTTCCCAGAGGTGGTTGATGCCCCAAGCCTGTCAGTGTTTAAAAGGCATTTGGACAATGTCCTTAATATCACACTATAACTTTCAGCCAGCTCTGCAGTGATCAGGCAGTTGGACTGGATGATCCTTCTAGGTCCCTTCCAACTGAAGTAGGCTGTATGAGAACAAACAGAAACTTTTCTACAGAAAGCTTCTTACCTAATTTCCTGAGAATAAAAGTGAATTGATCATCCCTCTGGTATAAATATATTTACCCTTTGGAAAGGATATACACAACATTTCTCTCTAGTTTCATACCCTTTAGCACCTGTGCAGTGCTAGCTGTCCCTGGTTTTGGTGGGAGGGAGAGTTAACATTTCATAGGAGTTATTTAATGTGGCCTTGGCCTCTCACCTTATATCCATCATCCACGATCAATCAGCATTTTCCTTGTTGCTTCATGCCTGGTGCTCCAGATTGGAAGGATTTGCAAAATTTGTTTGTCCTAATCTTTTCCTCACTACTACTTTTTTTTTTTCTTCCTGTGGATATCCGGGGTAGAAAAGAAGATAAAAAGCTTTGACTGTTGCACACAGGGCTATGCACTGAAGCATTTTCTTTAACTTACACATAGGTATGCATTAGGCAGATAGACGCATGAGGATGCAGATCTCTCTTCAAACAGCACAGCGAAGTCTTGCTATACGGATCTGTAATGTCATTTGAGAAGGGACATGATTTTGGCTGACTAAAAACATTTTTAGGGCTGGACAGCAATGAGGTTTGAAGAAGTAATTGATGCTGCCAGTTAAGTGTTCAGGACTTCAACCCCAGAACTCCAGCACTGTCTACCCAGATAGCATTGCTGTAATAGCAAGGGAGCTTTATGAGCTAGTCAGTCATAAGACTGTATCATGCTCCATGGGGATGACAGATACTAGAAAAAGTTTTATACCTGGCAATACACAAAATCCCACAATGGGTCAGGCTGGAAAGGACCGCACTGGCTCATCTGGTCCCACCTCCTGCTCAGGCAGGGTCAGCCCAGAGCACAGGGCGCACGATTGTGTCCAGATGGGTCTGGAATATCCCCAGTGAGGGAGACTCCACGCCCTCTCTGGTCTCTGTTTCAGTGCTCAGTCACTGCACAGGAAAAGTTCTTCCTCCTGTCCAGGTGGAACTTCCTGAGCATCAGTTCCTGCCCATTCATTCCTCTTGTGCCATTGCTGGGCCCCACAGAGCAGAGCCTGGTTCCTGCTCTGAGCCCTCCCTGCAGACAGGGACACACAGGGATGAGAGCCCCTCTCGGCTGGGGCTCCTCTTGAGGTTGAACACCCCCAGTTCCCTCAGCCTTTCCTTCTCCAGGAGATGCTCCAGGCCCTTCCTCATCTCTGCAGCCTCTGCTGGACCCACTCCAGGAGTTCCCTATCCCTCTTGTACCAAGAAGCTGAGAACTGGACACTCCAGATGTGCCTCACCAGAGCTGAGTAGAAGGGCAGAAGCAACTGTCTCAACCTGCTGACAATGCTTTCCTAATGCATCCCAGGATTCCTTAGGCCTTCTTGGCCACAGGGGGACACTGCTGTCTCATGCACAGCTGCTTGTTCACCAGGACACTCAGGTCCTTCTCCACAGAGCTGCTTTCCAGCCTGTAGAGGTGCATGGGGTTAATACATACTGCTGTACTTTAACAAACATGGCGTTTTCCTTAACAAAATTCCTAGGAACAGTCTCCTCCCCACAATGACCAGCTGGCTCTAAGAGAACCTGTGCTTTTGAGTAAGGGCTCTCATTGCACATCTTAGAAGATGGCACAAAGCCCTGGCGGACATGTGAGTGGGACCAGTGCTGAGGCTTTAGATGCAGTTAGGCTGCCCTTCCCCTGAAGATATTCTGCACTGTATTGTCCCTGTCACCCATTTCACTCTGACACCTAAAAATGTTGAGCAGGATTTAAATGAACCAACCCATGGGATCATAGAATCACTCTACATCCCAAGGCAGCAGGTCCTAATTCTTCGTTCATTTGAAGGCAGGATGTCAAATACTGAACAGTTTTGTCTCTTTCAGCTTCAGGAAAGACAAAGCAGGTGATCACTGAGGAAAACTAGGGAGCCCCAGTTCACACTGAAAAAGCCAAGGGAACACAAGATGCTTTTCCTTCTTCCTCTAAGCATGCAGACCTCCCCCTCAAAGAACACAGGAACTAACCACAGAGCTGGAGACACCAAAAGGGCCTGTCTGGGTAATGCTCTGACAACTGCACTCTGAACTTCCTGGATAGAGTTCCTTGCACTGCCAGAGTCAGGAGTGTCAGCATGGTACAGTGCAACGCTGACTGTGACAAGCCCGGAGGTTGGCAGGTGTCGCTGCAAACAGCCCTCAGCAGGTGACTTTCTGCAAGAAAGGACGTGCCCCTCAGGCCTAAGGGGCGAGCCCCAGATCGGGTGGCAAATGCGTCAGCAGAGGCGAAAGAGAGAGAGGGGGTCTCTGTACAGGTTCCACAGGTCAGGATTTATTCCAGCACCGTGGAGGCTCCCGTGATGAAGAACAAGAAACACAAGGAGGTCCAGGGATTTTATACTCAAAGGTATAGGGGTGGGAACAAAGGCATCAACCAATTAGGAAGGGTAAGGGGGGAGGAGTCAATGGGGAGTCAGCCAATAAGGAGTACTCGAAGGAGGCGTAACAGGAAACAACCAATGGGACATCGAGTTACACAGAACTTTTCAGAACTAATACATAGTCAACTAAGGGCATAAATATTTATGTATTCATACATAAAACTAGGAGGGGAGGACAGTAACCAATCAACTTGTAACAAACAAATCAAGGGAACAAAGGATTATGGGGACTCGCCCTAACCAGGGTTCAAACATTAGTGCCTGACCACCTGAGGTTGGATTCTATTGTTCCCTCTGATGGCTACAGCCACTTGCACCACAACAGTATAGTACTATCAGAAAAAAAACCTAAACCACTCACATCTGTGGATTTGGCTTAGCCCCACAACAGTCAAAGCTGGGGCCTGAATATATCAAATATCTGGGGGAGCGTTTTCATTTATTTCAACTAAGAGCCGTAAACACAGGGTTTAGTTTTCAGATAGTTTACTTCAGGAACAGATGTGGTTATAATTATATCAGATTTTAGTAAAATGAGCAATCAAATTGTAAAGCAGAGTAGTCCACAGGTAGCTTGTTCACTTTCCTGTACTGATTAAAGTAATTTAAATAGTCACTTTTCCATCTTTATCCACTGCCATAAATAAACAAAAATCAAATCTATTCGTTTCTACTTCCTATGGATTCCATCACACTACAGTCCATTGTAACCAAAGCAAGCATAAACTACCACATCCAGTGCAGTGGATGTGACAAAAAACCTGATAAAAATCCACAAGAGCTAAGTGCTGCTGAGAAGTTTTCCTTTCATTACTCTGATCACAGAGATCTCAGCAACAGCGTGTGCTTTGGAGACAGCAAAGATGAGGAGTTGATTTATATAGGCCATACATGGTCAAGAAGAGCTTCAGTTTGTCATTTCTGACATGAGGGAGATGGCTTGAAAAATACAGAATAACGATAGAGTGGAAAGCGAATATTGGCTGGTAAGAAGGGTGAGTGGAAACATTGTAGGGATACAGACCCCAAGAATGCTTTACTCAAGTATTACCTCTTTCCTCTTCCAGCCAAAGTGTCAGCCAGTCACGCATTCCTGCAATCACATTTAACCTTTCCAGAGAGCTGAATTCTTTCTCTCCTTCCCTTCTGCCCCTAACAAACCCCCGCAGCTGTGGCACACTCAAGAGTGTGCTTTGAAGAGTTTAGATGCTCATTTTGGGCATCAGTCCCAAGCAGGTCTGATTTCCAGCATCAACAGCAGAAGAAATTGGTCTCGAGCCATGACTTTGGAAAAGACTTTGAAAAGGACTCAAACGTTTTATTCTGTTGATTCCTGTGAAGCTTAAAGCCTTTATCCATACAAATTTCTGGCTTTGCCCTAGCCCTCCTCCTCTCCTGACCATTACCACACCACTTTATCCTGGCCAATACAGGTTTTTTCATCAGACTCTGACCCTAATGCATCTACCTGTCCAGCAAGTAGAACAGCAGTGCTGACACACTGTGAATGCTTCCAGTTTTCTGTTTACCACCATCCTCTCATTATCAGCTTCCTGCAACAGATGGGCTGTAATTTTACAGGCACAAGAAGAGTCAGTAACTGGGTGGGAGAAGCAGGAAAGCCTGCTGCTTCAGTAGCAAGAACCCAGAGGGAAGAATAAAGGCAGAATGTTGTGGAAAAAAATATGGAGACCTATGTTTAAGTATCAGTCATGAGCATAGTTTCAGCTGGGGCAATCTGGACTGCCTTCTCTTCCCAGTTCTGCCTTTTTTCCATGGAAATGGGTTCCAAGAGATGCAGCTAAAGACATAGATAAATCTGTTTCAAGCTATGATGTTCCTTTTGTCGGGACAGCACCCATTTTGATAGCATCAGCCACAGTGCTCTCTAGTAAAGCTCCCTAACAACATTTCCATCCATCCTGCCAGTCAGCTAACATATAGTCTTTCCAAATGTGCAAAGGAACATGTGGGGAACTGAGATTAAATTTCATCTTTTCATCGCTTGCATCCCCCAGGAAAAGTCACAATGCACCCCTTTTAGGTTTCTCCAAAGGGCAAATAAACAATAACTAAAAATCATCCAAGCAAAATATCTCTTTATGTTTTGACAGTCATCAGTTTTCAAGCTCACCACACTAGAAATGCTATTGTGTTATGCATTCCCTTCCCCCCCTCCGTGTACCTATAATAATGCGTATGGAAGGTAGGAAGCCATGAGGCTGAGAAGGTAGTGAAGAAACTGCTCCTTTGCTTTGAAGCAACATTATGAGTTGGAAAAATATTTTCAATCCCTAATGGCTAAGCTTTAAAAAGCCCTTCTGAAACCAAAACCAGGGGAAAATACCTCAACTGCTAGAAGAGGAGGAAGCTCTCTGGCACACAGCAAGCTCTGTTCCTGTGTTCCAGGCAGCGACCCATCAAGAGATGTCACTTCCCAGAGAAGAAAGCGTGGTGCTGTGTCCTGACTGGGCCAGCATGGCTTGTGGCTGAGTGACAGGCAGCTGTGCTGGCCCTGTGCCAGTCGGGATGAGCCCTCCTTTTGAAAGCCTCAGCATAGCAGCTTGCTTTTTTAAGAGAAAAATTAATCCTGTGGGGTTAGGGACATATCCGAGGTATGAAATAATATTCTCAGGTGCATATCCAAGCCTGCCTTTCTGCAGTGTTTTAGTCAGAGGCAGTTCTTTCAACAGGTTCAATGAGGTCCAGTCTCAGCAGAGCTCTCTGAGGGTCTGGGAGACCTGGGAAAAGCCCTGCTGATCCATTTTCTTTTTATGCTGTGCCTAAACCGCAGGGGAGCACACAGCAGCACCAAACCCAGCACCACAGCTGAAGAAGAGGAGCTTCACCACACTTGCCTGTTGAGGTACCCACAAGCTCCAAAGGTTCTTTACTACCACTTCCAGCTTTCTTATGTTAGTAACTATTAACACTTCAGTCCCTGCTCAGTCATAAAACTGTCAACACAATTAAACCTGTGTCAGAAAGGACAATCTGATCCATCCCCTGCATTCAAGGTAACTCCAAGCCCAGCTTCACTCCAAGATGCAGTTGCATCTGAGGCATTGCAGACACCCAAGTCTTTGCAAAGAGCTGTTCTGAACATCTGAACCATGAGAGAGTTCAGCAGAAGTTTACAGCCTCTGTAGTGTTCCACAAGAGACAGGAGTCTATAAGAAATTGGAATGATTACGTGGCATTACATATTTATGGGGGCAGGATTTAAAGTAGTTTATTTACATGTCACAGGGCATCTATGCACTGACACTGTTACAGCTATTAGTAGACAGGGACTGTGTTAGACGATGCTAATGAATCAAGACCTGCGTCTTGTAGGTGTGTGACTCACTGACTACCTGCAGGAGGGAAGAGTGCTTGCAAGGGGATCTGTAAGCTACAGGAAGACTTCTAGGATACTAGTTGCAAGGAAACACTTTGGGCTTAAATTGAGTCACAGAGTTTATCACAGCCAATCTCTGAGAAGCTGGAGACTGTGAATTACCTGCTGTGACTGGCTTTGCATCAGAATGGGAATCTCTCCTTCCTCACCAGCTGCCTTCCCTTTGGGATCTAGAGGCTGAAAAAGCTGGTTACACCAAGCCTGACAGAGCTGAAGAAGTGTTTGGACAATACCCTCGGGCACATGGTGTGGCTCTTGGGGAGTGGGACTCGATGATCCTTGCGGGTGTCTTCCAACTCAGCTTATTCGGTGATTCTGTAATTTCCCTGAAGGAGATGAGAAGCTCTGAATAAGTTCCTCTTCAGAGCCATCAACAAATTCCCTCTCCAGTGATGGGAAGGGCCACAGAAACAAAACAGTCAGACACAAGCCTAGCAGGAGCAGGGGACAGGGACCAAGGTGAGAGAACTCGATGGAAAATCCAGAAGGAGTGATCTGAGAATTGCAGTTACAGGATCTCTGAGAAATAGCAGACACCTCAAACCTACAAGGATGGCAAACCTAGGACCTAATGGCACATATTTACTGACCAAGACAAATCTAGACAAAACTATTACCATAAAGGTGGATGTGGATAATAAATATCAAGATACTGGCACAGGTGCCAAATCATTCCTGGATCAGGACAGACTTTGCAATGCTGCCCAGGTGTCCCTACTGTCGATAGTATAGACACTTGAGATTGAAGGTCCTTTAAAAACATGACACTCGATAGTTTTCCATGAAAAAGAATTGTACACTCTGAGCAACAGCAGGTTCCATTTTAAAGAAGGGGTAAAATGTACCAAATGAAAAATAAGGTCCTCTTAGTGCCCCTCAGAGTCCTCAGAGCATCTGTAAAGCCTAACTGCATTGCTCAGTGTCACAGAGACCCTGATCACTGCCACCCCAAACTGTTCACACAGATAATCAAACAAGTCAACAGTCATATTTACCACAGTTCATCCTGTAGATGCACAAAGGTGAATGGAGGGACAGACAGATGTCAAACACAGAGTCAGGGGGAGCAATCAGTCATATCCACACATTGGCAATCACATCCAACCCTCCTGCTGAACTTTAAAGACAGGTTTAAGGATGAAAGTGCCCTACACAGAACTGCTTTAGTCATTATAGCAAAGCAAAAGAAATCTGACTTGATGTCAGTCCTGTCTGGGGGTCAAAGTCTCAACAATCCCTACTGTCTTCCAAATTACCTCATCACCAAAACCAAAAGTGCTTTATCCAGCTTTTAGCAGTTTCCTGACTGGTTTTCTTTGCTCCTGACCATATGTAGCCCTTACTCATCACCTCTTCTCAATCAGGTCTGGTCTCCGACTTCTCTCTTTCATTTGCTAAGACAGGATGGATTCCCATTGCATTGGAGGATATCGATATCTTTTGGTCCACAAGGAGGAGAAAATGATAGAATGTCACAGAGGATTGCTACGTGCAGAACCGCTGCTCTCTACTCCTTACACAGCAAACAGCCACAGCGCCCCCCCACCCCGTCCCACACTGAGCAGGGCATGGGTGTCCTCCCGGTGTGCAAGGCTGAGGGCGCAGGCATAGACGGCTCCTCCGGCTCCTTCCTTGTGGGACAGAGGCATCTAGTGGCTGAGCGCTGAAAGATCGGGTAAAGCCACCACACTCCAATCAACGAGGCTTGTGTTTGTAGTTTAAGTGGGATGCTGCTGTTACTGCCGACATGAAGACAGGTTGCTACAAAGCTGTTCGGCTGTTAACTGCTCTGCCCAGGTTCACATGCCATAAAGCAAAATACAAACACATGGCACCAGGCACAGCAGCCCAGAGAAAACCCTCCCAGAGCCCAGGCCATGCCACATGCTCAGGCAGTGTGCTAGGGAGCACATACACCAGCAGCCCCCAGCACAGCCACCAAACTCCCAGAAGTGGGCGGCTCAGCATCTCCCGTGCACAGGCCCAGCTGTGTCTTTTGTACTTGACAACCTGCCACAGCTTAACTCCTTGAATAATCTCCTTCACCTCTGAAAGCTGCTGCAGTTGATGTCCACTAGCTTTGAAAGCCAGTGGGTCACCCTCCCCTGGTCATACTCATGACACTGTTCAAGACTTCACAGATATCCACTACAGCCCTTTTCAGATACCTCTTTTCCAGCCTGAATAGTCATGGCCTAACTACTTAGTCCTTGCACGTAAGTCGTTCCACACAGCTGATGATCTTTTTGGCCTTATTAGTCCTATGACTTGTACCTCCTGCTTCTAGTTCTGCTGTCCTGTTTGAGATAAGATCAGGACTTAACACAGAATGTGAGATGCAGGTGAGCCACAGACACATATAACAGCATTCTTAGTTTTGTGCTCTTTTCCATTCCCACTTTAATTTTTTTTTTCTTTTGCCTTGTGAGCAGTGTTTTCACAGAAGTACCTACTGCAGCTCTGAGATCTGAGTGGGAACCACTAGCTCAAAGCCCCCTACTGTGTTTGTGCATGGAGTCAGAATTCTCTGTACTGAATGCTTTGCTTAATACCTGGCCACAATAAATACAGGCAGGACACAGGTGAGCTCTGCTCCCCAGAAACACTATCAATAGAATCAACTAGACCAGGTCAAATTCTGTGACCAATACTTAGCCTTTGATCTCTTCATACAAGCTGCTAAAAGAAAAACAATCAATGCCATCTGTAAATTGGAAAAAAAAAATAAAGTAAGAGGCTTTTCCCTTCTCCTGGATATCCTTCTAAAATGAAAAAAAATCCACTCATTATGCTGAGATATAACACTTGCCTCACCTTCCAAAGCCGAGCTACTCAGCTTCAGAATGGCATTAAGATCTTCAATTTCTTGATGTAGGTTTGCATTTTTACTGAGACCGAATATGGGGAGCTGTAGCTCTAATATTAAAGAATGGCAAAGTTTCTAGAGTTATCTTTAGTTTATACATAGCACCATGGCAGAAACAACATCTGATATTCAAAATTGTTATTTAAAATGAAGAGAAGGGCATCTCTGATTTTGATCTTTTATATGTCCTAGGACACTTTGGACATCAATCTTAAATATATAGTATCTTTAGCTATAATAAAGCTGCTGAATAAATAATATGTAAGAGAGGCTAATGAATACAGCTGGGAAGCTTCTCAGTTATACTCTGTGCTGTCTGAAACTGGAACACAAATAAGCGAACACCAAAAAGAAACAAACCAAAGCAGAGATGGGAAGATAAATGCCACAACTTGGATTACATCTCTTAAATGTCCACAAAAATATTTTATTGCACTAGTTCTGTGATGTAGTAGTTCTGACAAGACTATTGGGTCAATATTACCCAATTCCCTTGGGTAATTTTTCAGCAGATGGAACCCCTCCCACCACCCAAGTGCTTTGCCAGTACATTTTTCCAGGACATTCTCACACACCTTGAGGATGACCATGCTCTGTGGAGCACTTCCACAAAGCCTCTCAAATTCCTTTTTCTAGCTGACAAGGCTATGAAGGACAGTCTACCCTTGCTCACTGCACTCCCCCACACATAGCATGCAACCGCAAAGGAGAACAAGCAACCCTCACATCTACTATTATGGGGTTACCATGCCAAGTCCATCTGCTCCACAGCATGGAGCCTGCTGTGTGAGGTTGCTCCAACCCTGAGAGGAGGCTGTGGAGGGGGAGCAGATGCCAAACTACCATTTTGGAAAGGCCACTTGCAAGTCCACATCTACACTGCCCACACTGGGCACCTGCTGCATGGAGATTCGCTGTAGGTGTGTTTACAGAACTGATGGATGCTTACAGCCAATGAAGGATGGTCTCCAACAGGAGACAGCTCTTCTCAGGAAGGAAATGTTTCAGTGTGCCCTCAGGCAGGATGCCAAGTAGCATGCAAGCAGCTGTAACATTTGTCAGAGATTTTGGTCTCATATCCTCACTGGAATGAGCAGGGAGCAGACACCCAGGCATCCTGAGGTTTTCTTCAAGGAGGACTGTGAAACATTTCATTAATGTAATCCACAGATATGCTACCAGTCCAGTTGGGACCACCAACAGCCAGGATTCTGATGTTGCTAAAATTTAGTAAGGATTTGTCTTTTAGACAATGTTGTGGAGCAGAAAATATTACACCCTTTTACCTGTTTTCTCACAGTTAGAAAGATTTGGGGACATCTATTCAATCACTGATTGCGAGTCACTTCAGAGACAGATTTTTGTGGGGCTAACTGTGATGGGACTGCCAGGAAGGCTACTGGAGATTGCTTTCTCACCATTTTCTCTGTGTGCTCTCACAGCTGCATCCACACAAAATTTCTCTCTAGATGTGTTCTGAACAGACCTGCTTTAATAGCTTTTAAATTTTTTTTCAGAGAACACAGCATGACCCTTTTCAGACAAAGCTAACAAACAGGCCCACCACCCCCAAACTGCCCAAACTAACTGGGATTGCAAGGAGAACACATGAGCAGCTTTCCTCTCAAGCTCACTTCCTTCTTTTTATTCCCTATTCTGCATGGGCAGGTTACTAAGGACGAATCATGAGTCACTTTTTACTTGGGCTCTGAGTGACAGCTGCAGCCTGGATTTCTGGGTTCATCCTGGGCAGCAGGAGGTGTATTGAAGCCAAAGTGACCGTGACCAATTAGAAAATAATATACTGAATCATAACTCCTTGGCAGGGTGGTGAAGAGAACAGGCAGGATTATTTGGGAGAACCATCTTTGTCTTTAAGTGATCAGGAAAAAAAAAACTAATGTGAAGAATCAAAGAAAGACACTGAAGCTGAAATGGTGTGCTATATGCTGGAAGTTAATACTGAACTGTGCCTGAGGGAAGGAGGACAGTGAATACTGCATTGACATGCAGATGGAAGGGAAGACCGTAATATAGGGCTGTGAATTTGGCCTTAAGCAGAAGACCCCACATTATTTTTGCTGATGCTAGAGCTGCCTCCCTGAATACTAAAACTGCAGTCCATCTCCCTGCCTTGAATGTAAGGCAATGTTGACATGATTGAAATTCACTAAACAAGGAACAGCTGAGTGAAAAAAGAACTGAAAGCAAACATAACTGCGATTCCCTCTTTTCTGCTTGTTTCTCACCATATCGTGAAATAATTTACTTTTTTTCTTTGAGATCTGATTTTATTGATTGTAATAAAGAATGGGCATATGGACAGAAAACCAGAATCCCTTATATAATACAACTGTCACAGGCATGAATGCAGCGGCCTAATGTATTCTCAGGGTGCTCACAGTCACCAATACATAAATTCTTAGAGCAGCTGTTTCCCCTAAACCCACCCAGATGGATTCAGCTCCTACAAGGGGCAGTGTCACTGCACTTAGACCTTTACAAGCCACCAAGCGCTTCAAGCTCATCCCTTTGCACTTCCCCAACAGACACATGTAAGCCTGCAGTGCTAGAAGTGCTGGAGAGCCCCAAAGCTGCACCTGTCATACACTTCAGCGAGCCAGACCCCAAGCAGGGACATCAAAACTCAACTCAGGTCCATAGGGTCAGGAGAGAGGGAGCTGGGCAGTGTTACACCAAGCAGCAAGGCCTGGATTGAGGAATACAGCACACAAGGCCATGTTAGCCCAATGAATGCTACCTGGCAGCACAAAGTACATTGTACATGGATGGCTGCACAGGCGCACACTGCCCCAGGGCGTCAGCAAGGAGACCCCCTGCAGCAGAGAAGCACAGTTATGTTGCAGTTGGGAGGAAAAGCACTGCTCAGGCCTATGAGTCATGGGGACCTAACCTCTTCAAGAGGAAGATGTGGCTCAGCCAGCACAGGTGAGATGCAGCAGCTCAGCAAAGCACAGCAAGGAAAAGCCCCTGCCCCCCATCCAGGCTGGGTCCCACCCCAAGTAAGGAAATACTGCCGGGGGGGAGAAGGACTCAGCATATTCTCCTTGGGCTGACCCTCTGTCAGTACCTGCACCAGCTTAACGCCAAACCCACGTAGTGCCCATTCCCTCAAGGCTGGTGCAAGGGGCCCCTAATCTTACAGGGCCTCCCAAGTTTCATGCAGCCAACTGAACCAAACCCCACAGGGACCCCTACGAGGGACTCCTAAACACCACAAGGCCACCTGTAAGGGGCCCAAAATCTGACAGGGCTCCCTAAGACAGACAGAGACAGTTACCCTTAGCCCCACAAGTCCTTAAGCCCCACAAGACCAGCTGCGAGGGACCTTAAATTCCACAGGGCTCCCTAAAGCACACAGACCCATTAGCAATGGGCTCCTGAACCCTACGTGATCAGCTGCAAGAGACCTTAATTCCATAGGGTTCTCTAAAGCAGACAGAACCTGCTGCAACAGGTCCTGACCCCCACAGGGTCAACCGGACACGATCCCCGCACTCCTCAGCACCGGCTGCAGCAACCCCGGGCCCCGCGCCCGCCCCTGGGGCGGGAAGCGGTGAGCGGCGGCACCGGCGCCTTCCGGGGCGGAGCCGGGGCGGGCCGCGGCCGAGCGGAGCCGAGCGGGACGATGATGGCGCAGCGGGCGCTTCCTAACCCGTACGCGGACTACGACAAGTCCTTGGCCACCGGCTACTTCGACGCGGCCGGGCGGGTGAGCGGGGCTGGGGTGAGGCGGCTGTGGGGAGCTGCCCCGGGCGTGTAGAGCAGAGACCCGTCTGGTTACAAAAGCTGTTCCCCGGCTGTGCCCGGTGTACCGATACCCACCCGCCTGCTGGCGTTGCCTTCACGTTTGGTGGGTTTTCTCTCCACAGCTGACCCCCGAATTCACGCAGCGGCTGAATAACAAAATCAGGGAGCTGCTGCAGCAGATGGAGAGGGGCCTCAAGTCCGCCGACCCGCATGACTGCACCGCGTACACTGGCTGGACAGGTAGGGTCGGATCACATGAAGCAGGAGCTCCCTGGAGCAGACTTCTAGATCAGGCCGTGGCAGACCGTGGGGGTTTGGCCATTGGAATGGTCACAGTAGATCCACGTCAAGAATGGCACTTCTTCTGCATGTTTTAGTCCATTAGAACAAGGGGATGTCTTTTTCAGGTCTCCCCATTTTTGAAGCAGGTTTCAAGCTGCAGAGGGAAGACCACAGTGTCATAGGGCAGGATTGTGTCTACTCTTGGTTAATAGTGCTGAACTTATGCAACGGAGAAAGCCAGCACTTGCTTGAGAGTAGACATGGGAGCCTTCAAAGGGACAGGCTCCAAATCCAGCCACGGTGGGGATGATGACAACAAAACCAGTGCTCCATCCAGTGCTCCATGAAGTAGGAAAGTGTACGTGGTAGATCATTTACCTGCAAGGAGTCCTTGTATCGAGCAGCAGTGAGCTAATGGCCTGAGATAATGTCCATCTTTTCTGTTCGGGCTGATTTTTATCTGATGACCTTGTCTGATTGGCAGATTGCTCCATTCCTGTTCCCCAGATAGTGCCACTCCACTTAGCGAGTGGAGTTCTGCTCCAGTGCCTGTCAGAAGGAGCAGAAATGCTAATGTGAGTATAACAAAGTGTGGACGCCTTCCTCACACTAGCTCGAGTGCAAAGCTTGCAGGAGCTTGTCTTTCTCCTATTCTGCATTTTCAGCCTGGTTTTCCTTCCTTGGTAGCGTGCCCTGCCTTTGCCTCCCTGTTTCTACCCACTGGTGCCAGGGAGGACACACCTTTCTCTGTGCCCCATCTTTAGCTGCTGCTGTGTGCTTTGTCAGCTGTCCTGCCTTCTGTGCTGTGCCAGGCCCTATGGAGAGACCCTAGGATAGTTGAAATTAATCTTATGCTTGCTGCAAGATTTTTTTGCTGCATCTTCTTTTCTCTTGGCAGTACACTGCAATCTTAAATGGCAACTTTCTACAGTACAGTCTGGGTGTGGCTGGCTTGTGTGTGGGTGCTGTGGAACTTAATGCCAACAGTTTGCTTGAGAGAGTGGTGTTCACTGTGTTGGTGTTAAACTAACATTGCAGCTTGATGACAGCAGTGCTAGAAATGCCTGCTTCAAAATTTTAGTAAGGCAAACAGGCACTGGGAGCCCTCAAGAGCAGTTTATAAGAAATGCTAGGATGCCAGTATTAAATTCCAGTGTGGGAGATCACTGATTTCATCAGCTTCTGTCTTGGCAGCACTCTCCTCCTGCTGCCAGTGAATTTATACATTTCTGCTGAGTGCTGGCTGATTTCACCTTGGGAGACATGTTCTGTTTTCCAGTCTGTGTGACCCTGTACTGAGGTCCCCTCTGATGAAAACCACTGCATGGATAAGGGTGGTCTTCAGTCATGATTGCAGAGTCTGCCCCTGGCCAGAAAATTCAGGAGACAAAGCAGGAGGGTAGTTGATGTTACGAGTACTCTCAAAGTCTTTGGGGAAAAGGAAAACACCTTTCCCCAGAGGCCATACTCCCTTTCTTAAGCTGGTCCTGAGGTACTTCACATTGGGAAGTGACTGCAGTTATGAAGCAGTGGCTGAGAACTCTGATAGGATTTCTGCTTGTTTTCATTTGGAAAGGAGTTTCTCAAGAGGGATTCTTCTCTTTTCCTTCCAGAGATCATTCCTCAGTGGGCACACAGCCTTCTTGCCTTGGCTAATAGGAAAAAAATCAATGGACAGATTTCCTGGAGGTCACAGCCAGCATGGTGAAGTTTGCAGATGTTACGCTATAACTTTGTCACCCTACTTTCTTTTCCAGTCCTAGCTATATTAATTTATTCAGAGCTGGTTTCCAGAGACAAAACTAATTGGGCCAAGACAGCGCTTTTTCCTGTGATTGCTTGTGTAGGAAAGGCTTGTTGAGTATCTCCTCATGTAAATCATCACCCAGCAGTCTGAAATCAACCCTCACTCTCGTGGCCGCTAATAAGAGAGATTTGAAATACGGCTCTCTTGGCACAAACTCTGCATGAAATGTAACATACTTGAGTGTACTACATTACACTCAGTAATATGCAGCATATGCTGGCATTTCACTTGGGGGCTCGTTTCTTTCCCAACACACTTGACAGAGCCCTGTTCCCCCAGTGTGTGCTTGTGCCAGGGAAGCCACGGCTTCTTGGCACATGAAGTTGGAGCAGAGGGAGGGAAGGACTTAGATTTTCAGCTCGGAGGCAGTGAAAACACACTTTGTATCAAGATTATCTAGCATATGGCTGAGTGCCCTCAAAACATTTGAATCAGCTTGTTGCGTTCTCATTTAGTTCCCCACAGCGATCAGGGCCCCATAGGCAGCACCTGGTACATGCCTGGGTACCGACCAGCCTCAGCTCTTGTGTTCCTCTTTGGCTTTTCATCAGTTTAGCAAGACTGCTGGAAGAGTTTTTTCCTAATCTTTTTCACTGGTATCACAGTGTTGACTGAGGGAAGCTAAACTGCTCTAAGCTAATTCTGAGTCAGAAGCGGTTCAGATCCTGGTAGAAGCACAGCGGCCTCATTCATTTTCAAACAGATTAGCATGAGGATGCTGAGGAGTATGTACATGCCTGTTGGTGTTTGTGGTAATGCAAAAGGCCTTGCTCTGAAGACTGTCTTGACTGGGAGCATAGATGATGGAAAGGGAATGGAAGGAAATTCACTCCTGTCACCAGCTGACTGCAGAAGCTAGGATGCTCCTGAGTCCAGCGCATCATTCCAAGGTGATGAGGTGTATAAGAGAGAGATTCACCTTCCTCCACACTATGGCAGTGCATTTGGAATTTGTTTCCCGTGCAAGCATTCCCTTCTCTGGCAATGTCTTAGTCGTGGCTTTCAGCACTGGAGGGCCTCTGAAACAGCCCAGTGAGTCCAGCTGGCCTGCCCCATCCACAGCTTTTGCCTGGCCCATTAGCAAGTAGGAACAAGGAGCAGGGCTCAGTGGTCCTTTGAAAGGAAAGCCATGTAAGAATGAAATTATGACTGAACCAGTTCAGGAAAACTTCTGGAAAAACACTTTCCATTCACTTCAGTGCAATATGTTCGTTTTAACCTCAGAACCCAGAGAACTTGCATCCCTTTTAGTCTTGCTTAGAAAAACTGAAATCCTCAGATAATCCCTGCAGAACAAGAGAAAGTAAGGCCACATTTGCTGGGAGGTAATAGAGTACCTTGTGTCACTCACATAAACCACATTGCTGCCAAATGCTTGGTGGGTACTTTTTGTGAAATTTCTGTTCTTGGCGATAGTGTTTGACTGGACAATGCCCAGAGCAGTGGCATGTAAATTTGAGGTTGACCTTCCTTTCAGAGGGTTGGAGCAGATCACCACTGATCCCTGCTAACCTAACCTGTTGTAGGATTTTGTGATGGGGTAAAAAATTTTACAGAAGCAGCTTTGTTACCCAGGTTTTAAGGCAGGATAAATGCTTAGGCACCCTGAATAATGTCCAGTGTCCCACAGTGCACTAGGAAGATAAGCTGCAAACTGGCTCCCCAACCAGTTCTGAGCATGGACTTCCAGAGATGTCTCACTGTTGCATGCAGTATGGCTTTGGCATGCATTTAGGAGTGCAAGGTAACACCCCATGTGTCTGCACCAGGAAAGATGCTAATTATCCTTTGAGCTGGGCAATAAAGCTGAGCCATCCGTGCTCTTTTACCCCATTCCTGACTTAATAAAATTACATCAGCTGTCTCACTAGAAACCATCAGGCTTCATCGCTGCAGAGATAGGTTTCTGCTTCTTCCCTCTGTGTTTGACATCCTGCTTTGAGGTTGCTGGCTGACTTACTGCCGTGGGTCAATGCAAGATCTTTGAGATCTTTATGACTCTAGATGGTCGGTTTGGAACAAAATATCCTCTTGCGGCAACCTCCTGCCCTTGATAGAAGCAGCACAGCTCAGCTCCTGAGGTAAAGAGGCACGTTCAGAACAGTCTAATGGCGCAACTTGCTTGCAAAGAGAACTGCTGGGAATCCAACAAAAGTCTAAACATGCAGAGAAGTTGAGGCACAGCTTCTCTTCGATCAACACAATGGTCATATGGATGAGACTCTTTCTGCCTACTGCAGAGCTTTAGGTCACAAGCAAGACCTTTCCTGATATTTCCATGGTGCCTGCTCTGTTGAAAGCAATGGTTGCTGGAGTCAGGGTATCAGCACAGGCCAACTGGTGCAGACAATTCAATTTCTACTATATACATACTCCTCTGCCTCACTCAAAAGACATCTCTACTGCAAAGTAGCCCTCTGCACCTACCATACAGGAAGGTGAGAGGAGAGAGGTGCTGTTTACTGTCTTTCTGAAGGTGTTGACTAAGCAAGCTTTGTGAGACATGCAGAATTGACTTTTGCCTCCTGATTCCCTGCAGTGAGCAAGCATCTTGGGCATTTACACTCAACCCCAGTGTATTGACTTCCTGCATGCTGGAGGTAGCCGTTTCAGTCATCAGAGCCCTGTTGGTCTGTCAGTAGCACATATTCAATGCAGCCCTGCACCATCAAGGACTCTCTGAGGCATTCCCCATCTCATTTGGCTTTGCAGCAGGGGCAAGAAGCAAAAAACTTGGACATCTGAGAAACTATAGAGAAGAAGGTCCAGTAGTAAACAAATCAACAGAACAAAGTCCAGACATCTTGGGGAGTAGTGGGCCACAGGCAGCCACTGTGTGGCAGTTCTGCTGGAAACAATCAGGGGTCACAAAAATAGGTCACATTTCCAACTGGGACACTGAACACAGATGTCCAGGGCATACAGAAATGGAGCAGATCCACACCCTACCTAGCTCCTTGTGTCTGGCGATGCCGTGTTTGTATACCACTTAAAGCATGCCAAACAAACACCCAGTCAGTCAGCAAATCCTACCTGGTCAGTTGGGGTGAGGAGGATATTGGAGAGGGAGAGCTGTGGAAGAGCTTCTGCAGAACAACACTACCTTGACTGAACCAAGGTCACCTGGCAGATAGTCTTGTCTCTAACCTGCACTGCCTCTGAAATACTCTGCCTGCATCTTGGCACACAGGTTAATACAGGATATCCCCACCCAGGTGACTGTGTTTTGTATCCTTCTACATACACCTGTCAGCATCGCCTCTTCATGCTTGTGCCTGCCCTCCTCTGCTGCCTTCCCTGCTCTGGGGCTCACAGGTGGCAACAGAGTGAGCAGCAAGCTGAAGGCAGCACTGCTTGCACACTTCTGATCAGTTTGGGAGTAGGAATTCCTTGAGGAATGAATTAAGAAAACTGGCTTTAGATGCAGTTTATAACACCTTTGGGTTTTAAATAAAAAGGAAATATGAATGATTTGGGAAAGCAACTTCATCCTTTAGTACAGGTCAGTGGTTTTTTGGAGTCTTTCCAAAGGTGCTTGGGCCTGGGAGGAATGGGGTGAGAAATGTTTTAAAAGAGGAGAGGCAAAGAAATCAGAGGAAAATAGTGCTGAGATTTACTTTCTAAGAATTCAATCCTAGCAATGGTCTTGGCAGAGTAGTTATGTGCATAATTAGGGTGGTGTGATGGCAGTGGGAATAGGAACTACTTACAAAGCTAAAAGTTGTATATTAAGGCAGATACAAGTGCAAGTTGTGCTCAGACAGCTATCAGTCTAATAAGAGTCTAGAAGATGTGCTAGGTGCTAAATAAATCAAGGAGAGTCACTTGACATTTTCTAGCTGGAAAAGGAGGGTTCCCCTTTAAAGAAGGGCTTCATATCCACATCCTTATAGACTTGAATGATGGCATTGTACAGCTGAGTTCTCTCTAGAACTGCTAACACTGAATTGCTTAGAGAGAGGGCAAGGTTTTTAGCTTCAGCGGGAAATGGAAATGTTATACATAATGTACATGTGGAATTGAACTGTCTGTAGTATGAAGCTTTGGCAATTACCCATGCAAAATGAGAAAATTATCTAAGTTTGAAATTGTCCTCAGTACCTTGGAAGGTAATTTTGCAGCACGCTTGCCCCCTTGACCTTAACACATCAGAATCTGCAGAGGCTGGCTCTATTAATTTAGGCTTAATGCAGGACCTGAGTCTTCTTAGAAACAGTTATTGTTAAAGGGAGAAATAAGCTCTTCTCAAAGTGATGTAGGCCAGTAGCTTTCTTAGTGCAGGTTTGAGGATGGCTCCCAGATCAGAAGGGTGGTTCGAGTGTGGCACAGACTTATTGAGGACTCCTCAGTTACCTACTAAAAGCTTCAAGATCTGAGTGAAGACAAGGCAGACAGAGGCAAAGGACAGCAATTGATGTGACTGCTCAGTAGCAGAATTGTTTTTGTAGCTGGCCAGTCTATTGGAAACCTCTAGTGAGGACCATGCAGCCTTTTCTAGTATTCCAGGCAGCTGTTTGTGTTTCAGACAAGGGCTGATATCATGAGTGATGTGCTGCAGAGGAGAATTAGGCAGTCCCTTTTTTCATTTTTCTAGGATGCACCAGTCCTTGCTGTAGGGCTTGGGACTTGCTCAACAGCAGGAGATGATGTCCAGGGAACTGTAACAACCTTGCCAGTGCTTCCCAGTGGAAAGGAATTTAAAAAGAATAATAGAAGAAAATAAAAAAAGAGTCAAGTAGGATGTCTGGATATCTTAAGAGTCCTGTTTCTCTGTGCTGATAGTGTGTCACTTTTTTTAAAAATCCAATCCAAACTAAGTGACCCAACCCCTTTCCCCTTAAGCATGGGGAGAAAATACAGAGGGTGACAACTCAGTTCTGCTCTGTCACAAGTACCATCTTCCCAAAGGTGATTTATTTTTCCCCTTCACTGTGGAGCAAAAGTCACAGGTACAGTGTATGGATTTAGGTGGGTTTGTCTAGGTCTCATCTTTTGCTCCGTGTTACTAAAATTGTATGTAATTGTATATAAAATTTTATGCAATTCTATACTGTTCTCCAGGCCTTCCTGGGTCACACCCTGCTGTTGTCTTGACCTGCCATCCACTCACAAGCAGCATCAAGTACAAGGAGATGACAAAGCAGGACAGGACGCTGTGGGTTATGTCCCTGGATGTGCCTGAGAAGTCTGTCTGTAAGGCTTATGCCCTAGATGAAGGCCAGGCCAGACTTCTAGGTTCATTGAAGTAACAGAACAAACCTTTCTAGTGTAACCCTTATGTTCCTTCTGCAGGCATTGCTTTGCTGTATTTGCACCTGTATAATGTGTATGGAGACCCTGCCTACCTTCAGGTGGCTCATGAGTACGTGAAGAAGAGCCTGAGATGCATGACCAGGAGATCCATCACTTTCCTGTGTGGTGATGCTGGGCCCCTGGCAGTGGCTGCTGTCGTCTACCACAAGCTGCAGAACCAGAAGCAGGCAGAAGACTACATCATCCGGTAATGGTTATGTCTTTGACCTGACCTTCCTCTTGCTCATAGAGCTGGTCTGGGCTTGTATGAGGCACTCTCTGACAGAAGTGAATACATTTTGTTGCAGTCCTGTGTGAGAAATAATCCAGTAACTTAGCAAGGCAGCAAAAACTTTTCCTGCCCTGCTAAAAGAGGTGGTTTAAGGACAAACACATTTGCATGGCAGCCTGCAGGCTGGGGAGCAAGGATATTGTTCAGCTGGTATTGCAATCTTAAAAATAATTCTGATAAACACAGGAAGAAAAAAGTGCCAAAATTAAAAACAAAACAAAAAAACCCAGAAGGTGGAGTTTGGTGTTTTTTGAGAACATTTTAATTTAGCTTTACAGTCATTTTGATGAAAAGGAAAAATGTGGTAAGATTATTAGATTTAATTTTGGCACTTGCTTCCACTTGCTCTTTATTAGTTGTCTTTGACTTAAACCTAAGATTGACAGCATCCCTTTCAACTGCAGAATGCAGCTGGTTATGATTCATTTATTTCTATTTCCTGCCTTTCCTCGACTGTTTTCACATGTATTTTTGTTGGATACTTAAGACAAGAAAAGGACAAACAAGCAGTCCTACATCAGCATGTGGCAGAGGAAGGAAAACAGTTAAGGAGATGCAGTTGCAAGCTTTTCTCAATTAAGGGAGATGGGTTTTAAGAAGGTGAGAAACAGCCCTGTAGAGAGATTCCATTCATACGTGATCAGCACAACGAAAGACAAAACCCCTGGCGCTTCAAAACACTGACCGCCATTAAACAGCCATGAGCAAGTGATGCATAATAGCAATTAGAAAAAGCCACAGGTAGGAATCGGAGGTGTCTGTATGGTTTGGACACCAGCTTCCCACTCCCTTAACTAAGAATAGCTTCTGGTTTGTGTGGATACAATCAGTCTGAGGACAGAAGTCTATTCTGGTAATAATCTGTGGGTTAGATTTTGCTTTGACAAAGTGGCAAATCTCACTATGATTAACGTATTTGCTAACAAGAAGGGAACTAATCTGTCAAACAGTACTGGCAAACAGACTTAATGCATTGAGTTGTGCTCAAAGCATAAGTCCCAGGTTGTAAAAACAATCCCTAATTCATGTTTTCTTGCTGAGGTCTCCCCTCCCCATATCCCTCTTGTTCTGCCTATGGTTTGGTGGCAGAATGGAATCTCATTAATAATTTTGCACTGCCATCTAATGGTATAATAAAGGCAGAACGTTGGAACTTAGTTTCTTCATACATCTGCAAGGAGGAAAACAGAAAAATGTGGCTTTCTCAAATGAACAGTTATACTGTCCTTACTCTGCCACCAATTCCCAGAGCAGTTAGCCTGACTGTGCTCCTTTAAAATAGAATATTTCTTTGAGAAGTAGCTCCCTTAATCAAAACTCTTAAATGGTTTTTGAGTATGCTGTTTAGTTACAGAACAGTTGCTAAGCTGTGCAGTGCAAGTGCATAGAAAGAGCACTTCTATCAGAGCTGTGGAGAAGAAGGACCTCTGCATTTTGTCTCTGTCTTTTAAAGCACCTCATCTTTACAGAGTCAGTGGAGAGAACCCATCAGCCAGGTTTTACCTGCAGTGGAAGAGACAGAAGCTTGCTTTTTCCTGAATGAGTTCATGACCAAAAAATGTGCTTTTATGCTCTAGAGAGCATAAAAATAATGTTTCAGGGCAGCCTATTTTCCAAGAGCCTGTGAAAATCTGAGCCATGTTCTAGGAGCCCTCTTTTTCTTGTCACCTCCCACCAATTCAGAAGGTCAAAGCTTTGCTTTCAGAGCCAATGATGTACAAAAATCCCATTTTGCTCTACAGCTGCCTTGATTTCCCCCTGTCCAGAAACTGCCAATTGTTGACAGTTGAGGAAGTAGGCTGATAATGTGAATAAGAGTGGCTCTTCCTTTCAGAGACCTTGATTTGCCCCACACACCTGGGAAATGCATTCTGCATGCAATCAGTCTGGCAGCATCCAAGGCATCTCTTTTTGAATGCATGACCACATTTCAAAACCAGTAAAAACTACTGGCAGGCTTCCTCCCCTGATGATTCTGCTTGAAAAGCAGTTAGAGGTAAAGCAGTAATGCACAAAGAACAAGAACAGTAGCTCCAGTTGCTCCAGACTTCCCCATGAAAAGAAGATACCACATCTAGAACTGAGAAAATCCCTACCACTGGTATTAGAATTCATGCATCCATCCATTCCTTCTATTTCACCTGACATTTCCTGACATCTCAGAGCTAAACAACATCACCAGCCAGCTTCTCTTCTGGCCAGCCTGCTGCTGGGCAGAGTCTATCTGTCCAGACACCTCCTTGGAAACCCTCTTCATCTGCCTTCCTTGGCCTTGAAGGCAGGTGCCATGAGGAGGCAGCAGGCCTTTCCTTTCAACTCCCGCAGCTGAGAGAAGAACCCATGCCTTGGGTGTAAAGTCTGTCTCTTGGGTTTAGTCTGTGAGAAAGAAAACTCCCCGGTGGAGCAGTCCACATGCCAAGTGGTACAAGAGCCAATCCACCCTGAGACACTGCTCCCTCCTTTCTCCTTCAATATCCCTGCTCACTTTGAGTCCAGTGCCAAGGCACAGTTTCCTGCCATGAGAAGTCACAGCCCAGCATCCTCTCTACTTGAGACATTTGGTTGCTTCTTTACATTGCAACACGTTGTTGCAAAGTCCCTGGAGCCCAGGGAGCAAAGGCTGCCAAGGCACTTTTTCTGTTCTTCATACTGCTGTTACAAGGAAGCCCAGCACATACAGAGCTTTTCCTGGCTGGTTTCACAGCAGGAAGCAGTCAGGGAACAGTCTTAAAGCCACTTATGCTGGTATTTTAAAAGTGGTGTCACTTTTCAGATTGCTGTTTTAGAGGTGAACAGAAAAATAAAGCCAAATCCAGTCACACTGCTACCTGCTGCCCTGATAGGGAAGGACGTCCAGTCTTTCTGGAAGTGTGATGAGAGGTAAAACAAAGGAGAAATTGCATCAAGGGTGAATTGGGCTACAAAGCAGCAGTGTGAAGCACTGACAGTCTCAGCTAGCACTACAGGAATATCACCAGTTTTGCAATATTGTAATAGAAAAGTGACAAAGAAAATACTTGACTGCAGCACACCTCACTCTGCACTTGGCCTGGTGCCAGCCAAGTTGTCCTCAGACAGCCACAGCATTCTCACTTTGCTAAGCTGTCCTCACTGCTGCTCAGTTCTTCCTAGAGAACATTCCTTCTATGTGCCATGGTAGCTTGATGTTAAACAACATGTGTAGCTCCACCTCTTACTTAGATTTTTAGCTCATGGAGATACCTCTTTCTCACCTGACAGCATAGCCCAGGCTATTTGCAGGCATGGAGAGGAAGGAGCTTTTTTATCAGGACTTATGAGCATAAGGGGTGAGATTTTTCCACATACCATTAGTACTAGTTTGACTTTCTACTATCCCTTAAGCAGCCAAATTAGAAGGATAGCCTTTTAAATTGAAAGTAGTGGTTTTTGGCAGTGTCTGCCTTGCCAACTACATCACAAGGAGATGATGGTGGGCAGTTTTTCCTGAGCAGTCAGCAGCTTTATGCTGACAATTTCTTTCAGCCCAGGTTTCCCCCTCAAGTAGCTTTCCAAGCTGGTGCTCTAAAACCCAAGCACATAGGATGAGTGCATTGTGAACAGCTGAGCAGACTGAAGCAATCAGCCAAACAAAAGGCAGAGAGGAAGGGGCGATTCTGCACCTTGTGTAGCTGGAAGGTTGAGAGCCAGAGCCTGGCCTGACAACTCCCAGGGCACAGATAGCGTGAAGGAATGAACCGTGGTTTTGAGCTCCAGTCTTAGTGTCTTAAGTGGCTTTGAGTGTCCTCTCATCTCCCCCATGTGAATTTTTCATCGTAGTTTGCTCCACCTACACAAGGCTGACCCACGAGTGCCAGATGAACTGCTCTATGGGCGCATGGGCTATCTCTCTGCACTGATATTTGTGAACAAGCACTTTGGAGAGGAAAAGATCCCTCAAAGTCACATTCAGCAGGTACTGTGCCTTCTGCTGGTTTGTTATCTGTCTCTTTCATGCAACTCACCTTTGGGCAGGTAAAAATCAGTGCTAGATGTAAAGAACTGGCAATAAGGGAGAAATCATGGTATACCTGCTCTTCTTCTAAAGGGACAAAGCACCACATGTCCCCCACTTACCATGTAAATCCATAGGCAATACTGAACTGGCATACATGTCATTCCAACCTCTGCTTGGGCAGAAAAACAAATCTCGTTCTGTGTCAGAATACCCACTTGTGCTGTGTCCAAGACAGCAATGTTTCCTTCACCCACATTTGTTCCCATCAACAGGTCTGCGAAGCAGTTGTAGCCTCAGGAGAGACCTTAGCCAAAAAGAGGAACTTCACAGCAAAGAGCCCACTCATGTATGAGTGGTACCAGGAGTACTATGTAGGAGCAGCCCATGGTTTGGCTGGGATTTACTACTATCTCATGCAGGTAAGAGGCATGAGGGGAGAGGCCCTTAGCAGCTGTTTCACATTTCTTTGAACAAGGAACAGCATTTGAATTGGCTCTTGCTGATGTCAAACTGGGAAAGATACCTTGTTTGATGGGCTTACCCATGTGTTTATCATGCATTTCCAATTGTAAAGGTTTTCTTTGAATCTAAGATTGAATCTCTGACCTTGGAGATCTGTGGAGAAATGTGACCTGCATTAACCAGCAGTGTCACGTAATGGAGGCCTGTGGTTCAGCTAGGTCTGAGTTTCCCCCTCATGTATAAAGTATTCACATTTGTTAGTATCTACTGGCTGGCTCCCTGCATTTTCTGAGGTGGTTACTTGGAGCAGTGTCAGATCACTAGAGGGAGAATCTCTGAGAGAAAAGCATGGTGAGAGAAATTTGGCTCATAGTAGGAAAGTGGGAAATGCTGTTGTATCCAAAGCAGAACCTGTTTCTAAATGTGAAAGAGGTGGGAGTTTGATAAAGGAACTGAGTTCTGCAGTGCCTGAAGCAAGCAGAGCAAGATAAGAGGCTGGGAAATGCAGTACCCCTTTGCTTTGGTGATTTCTCACTGTATTGCACAATTCACTGGAGCTCTGTCAATATTTCCTATTCTGCCTCTGAAAAAAATGAGGGTGATAATTCCCCTATGTGGGTCCCTTTGTACATATATTTACAGTGCTTAAGCACTTAGAAAAATAACAGCAATAAATAACATTGAATTTTTAAGGCATTAAGAGCACCCATGAGCAACACAAATTATTTTGGTCTAGAAATAGTCTATAATCTTTTATTAGACATCTCTCAGAGCAGGTGGAAAAGGAAGCCACCAGGTTTTGAGTATTTGAGCTTTCCTTCAGGGCTGTCAAAGTTAAAGCCCATATACAGGATCAGTAGAAGTCCTGTGAATATAACTCTCTTCTGTGGCTCAGAGAGGAAGGGATGGTTGGTGGTTTTTAAGTAGAAGATTTGGCAAGAGGAGGATGCAAGTTGGTTATTGCCCAGGAGCACAGAATAGCTAGCTAGGAGCAGGGGAGACAGTGATGTGCTGTGAGCCCAAATTTGTACCAAGTCCCTGAGCTTGTTCCCAAATGGCTGTTTTAAATAATTTTAAGTGTAAGTCTCCCATAAAATACTGCATGGGCTTTATGCTTCTCTGCTATATGAAGTACAAGGAGCCTGGATCAGCCAAGCATGATGCAGAAAATGCCTTGGGAGAAGCAAGCAAAATATGGAGAGGAGAACATCTTTCATCTCTAATGGTTTTACAGCACAAGTATTGATTTTTAATTTTCCACTTACCAGTCTGGGAACAATGTGATCCTTAGATGAGAGTACTCATTGCAGTCTGCCATGGGAAATTAGAACTGCACAGATTTCATGTGGGGCAGTGTCATTGCCCCACATGAAGAGAACACTGAAGCCACTCCCTTGCTTCCATCTGAGGTCAGCAGTGAAGTCAGCCTCTTGAAATTACCCAGCAACATCTGTGAAGATACAGAATTGCAGCCTGCCAGCTGGGCTGACATGGTCTAGGTGCTAGGAATTGTCCTTAGTACTGATTTTAGACAGTTACCTCTTTACTTCAGATCTGGGTACCTGAAGCTGTTCCTGCTCATCTTTAGGAAAAGCAGCAGCAAACTCTCTTGCTCAGAGGACTAGGTGACATGCTAGGGACAGTCTTTGTTTCTGGGATGCAAGGGCAGGACTGGAAATAAGTCCCTGCCAAAAGGCAGAGCAGCTAGGGGCTGACTGGGTAATTGTGAAGTATGAAAGCTTGAATCAAAGAAATTACTTAATTTACAAGGAGCAAGAGGGAATGTAGCCATAGTTGACTTGGTTTCCACCTTTCGGGCAGACCTTGGGTCTCTTAGGGACAGACAGAATGGTAATTCTCCCTGATTTAAATGTTTTCTCTCTCATAGCCTGGCTTTGGAGTGAGCCAAGTAAAGCTGCACAACACAGTCAAGCCCAGCGTGGACTATGTCTGCCAGCTCAAGTTTCCATCTGGGAATTACCCTCCATGTATCGGTGACACCAGAGACCTACTTGTCCACTGGTGCCATGGAGCACCAGGTGTAATCTACATGCTTGTCCAGGCGTACAAGGTACCAGAAACTTTGCAAAGACCCTTTAGAGACCCCTAAATGTGAAACTTCCTCTGGAGAAGATGCTGGGAGACCCCCCTTGCCTGGAAGTAGGATGGCTTGTTACAGTGAAATCGCCCCACAGGAACCACTGACTGATACAGAAATTAGTCTTTTAAAAAAGTATTTCTGAAAATATCCATCAGTTTTGTGGGCTGCCCTGTTGCAGGTGATGGATGGTGACTAGTTGCGTGTGAAGTAATGGTCTTACATCCCCACTCATGATATCAAAAATATCCTCCTTAAAAGTAAATAGCAAAGTCACTTCAGCAGGAGACCCAAGCCTCTGCATCCCACAGGGATGCTCTTTGTTTGGAGGACATTGTCTCAGCAAGGACAACTGTTCCTTGTCTTTACAGGTCTTTGGAGAGCAGCAGTACCTGAATGACGCCCTGCAGTGTGCAGAAGTGATCTGGCAGTACGGGTTACTGAAGAAAGGCTACGGGCTATGCCATGGGACAGCTGGCAATGCTTATGCCTTCCTGGCACTGTACAACCTCACTCAGAACATGAAATACCTCTACAGGGCCTGCAAGGTAAGAGCTTGTGTGGGGCAGTAGAGGGGCTTACTCACTTCTGCCTTCTACATCACTGCCTTGGCCTTTGAAACACAATTTCTAGTGGGGCAGACATGCAGCTAGATCTGACCATCTGCACCAGAGTAGTCCTTGAGCAATGCAGTCACTGTCTGACAGCCTGTACAGAAGGGATTTCCCTTAGAAGCCTTGCTCTGCAAGGGGTAACATGAGGGCAAGGGATAGTATTTTGTTTTCAAGATTTGCCTTTAACCAAATTTGAACACTTTTTGTACCTCTTTTCTCAGTTTGCAGAGTGGTGTTTAAGCTATGGCCAACATGGGTGCCGGACTCCAGACACGCCATTCTCTCTCTTTGAAGGTAATCTCAGTCTCTAGCCTTGTGTTTTGCTCCTGGATCTAAGCTGGTCCAGCACCAAGGAAAATCGAATACACATTCCACTGGAGTCTTTGCAAAACTCAATGTAGAGGATGGAAAGGAAACTGTACTCACTGGGTTTTTTACCCTTTCCCAGAAGCAGTCTCCCTGTAGCACAGGCTAATGTCTTAGCTGGAGCATCTTGTCCTCTTAGACCTCCCACACAGATTTTGCATACAGATCTCAAGGGGAATTCTTTCATGGCTCCAGGTGTTCTTTTGGTTATTTGTAGCCTGGCTTCTCAGACAGTCTCTTTTCTGTACATTTTTAAGGATTCAAATCCGCCATCAGCGGGTATGGCTGAAGGAGCTAGCCTAAATTTCCCCAAGCTCTTGCAGGCTAAGGGACAACAGCAGTTCCGTCAGTGAGGACCTTGGGCAGCAGTGTCGCAAGGACCAGAGTTTGACAAAGCGCCCAGTGTTGAACTTGTGGATTGGTAAAGCAGAAGGGAGGGAGCTGGAGTGGGGAAAAGACCCATCATGTTTTCCCACATGCTTTTCAACATTTGATTAACTTCAAAATGCTTTTCCCCACTGAAGTATCAAAGTTGCTCGGGAAACCTGGCCTCAGACCTTGAAAATTATTTAGGGCCTTTTCTTCTGTCTTCATAATTCATTCACCCCCTGGATAACTGAGAAAAATGGTGCCTAAAGGGAATTTCTCTGAAGCACAGTGTTTTTTTCATCCTCAGGAATGGCTGGAACAATTTACTTTCTTGCTGACCTGCTGGTGCCTACCAAGGCCAGGTTCCCTGCATTTGAACTCTAAATCTGAATCCTGCTTGGCAGTTTGCTGCCTGTATCCTTCTGCACTTGGAAACACAGTTCAAGGCTGCTTTCTCCTTTTTCCAGACTCATCGTTGTTCACCTAACTGAATATAAATCCATCCTCCTGAGGGCGTGCTGAGTTCTCTAACATTTCTAGTTGTCTCATTACATTGTTTCGATGTAAAAGACAGAATGCAGATTTTGCTGGTGTCCCTTAAAAATACAGGGCTGCAGGTGGGAGCAGGGAGAACTGTACAGAATTTCGTTGGCTACAGAGTTTTGTTATTTCCTGTATCCCATTTCCTGGGAAGAAGTTTTCTATTGAATGTAACCTGGGCTATTCAACTTCTTTTTGTGCTAACAAATAGTTGCAGGAATTTAGCTGCCTTTTGAAAACAACAGATGGAAAACTGAGACTATTGCCCTGGAAGTTGTTTTCAAGTGTTTTCTTTCTGAGCATCCAGAGAGCAGATGGTTCAGTATCTGGCCTGTGCCACATGAAGCGAATGTGATGGACTGTGGACTGTTATATGTATTTTTAATATCTTATTGCAACTGGCAGAGCTGGCACTGACTTGCCAAAGGCTCGTCCTGAGTTTGCATCTCTCTGCTCTAAAGGCAAAGGCTATGTATAGCTCTTCTGTGCATTTGTTCCAGTTACAGACAAGTAATCCACTGCCATCTTACATTAAACCTTGCTAGTCCATTGGTCATCCAATGGCAAACTCCAGTCCAAAAGTGAGCTAAGCATGCTTGCCTTTTGTGGTCTCTTCTGGTTAGCTCTGAGAGTTTATTTTGAAGTCTTTATTTAAAATTGTGTATTAGGTGGTGCCAGGTGCCCACCAGGAGCAACAAGGGAAAAGAAATGTATGCCACTGAGTTCTGTCAATGTTTAAACTATTAGCTGTATAGATGTTATTTACATGTTTTCTTCTATAAGCTTTCCCAAACCTGGATAATTTGAATCACTTGTTTGCCATGCTACTGCTTGTTGTAGTTTGATTTGCAACCACACATCTACGCAGCTGGAAAATCTGCACTAGGTCAACTGGCTTTGATGTGTCAGGCAGATCAGGTACTTGCAGGGGGTAAATCTGCTTTTCCATCCTTACCAGATGCTACACCAATTTGCAGAAATTTGGGACATGTAAACCACTTTCTTAGCACTAAAGAAACACATGAGCTAAACGCTGAGCTCAGGGAAGTTTACAGATGCAACCACACACCTTTGTGCTGTTTGAGGGTAGCTCCTCAGCCTGCACCAATGTGGCCATGGGTTTTGATCTTTCAAGGGCTGAGCTGCTGAGTGCCTCAGGCCCCATAAGAGCAGGGGAGAAGTAGCAGGGCAGCACAGCCACACTCCTGGACCAGCAGTGGCGAAGCAGGACCACCAAACGTGGCACAGTTACACTCACATGTGCCTGAACTCAGGGCAGCTGAGCCCCAGTGGCATAGGCAGCCCCTCAAGAACCTCCTGGATAGGCAGAGTAGAAACCAGCCCTGGAAGGCTGGCTTGTTTCCTCAAAGCCCATGCTTCTGCTGCCCTCATAGGTTTCTGAAAGTCCATCAAAAGACAGCCTGAACTGCGGAAAAGCTCATCTCCTTGAGGCTGGGCATCCCTGTCAGAAGCCTCAGGCTCATGAGGAATTAGCAGCAGGTATCCCCTATCATTCAGAGGACCTAAGCAGCACAGGGAGGTGACTGGGAAGCAGAGAGGAGTTGCCTAATCAAACAGTACTTGAAGTTACCTCCCAGTTTGGCTAGTGTGATGGCAGTGCAGGGACACTCCTCTGAGCCTGGGTTTCTCCTGGGCACCACTTCTGTAAAAGGAGATGGTTTGTGCAGCCTGGGTCATGGTGGCGTGAGAGCATAATGTCTCGGGGTTTGTACATTGATCAGGGGAGCATCAGGACCGTGTGTACAACTGCTACGTGGAGCACTTTCTAATAAAAATGCTGAAACAACCAAACTTCGGGTTATTTCTACCCCTTGCTTTTTGACCAGGATTCACATCTGAAGAGATCAACATACGCCACAACAGCTGTGCTGGCATCTCCTGGAGGCTCAGTGGCCTTCCATACACCCTGAGTATTAAGAGTATTTCACAGTTTTCCCTCATCCCCAGTCCATCGAGGCCAGTCCTGGGCTTTCCCTTGCAGGCTCTCCTTTCATCCCAGGGCATCCTTTTGCACTGCTGTCTCCATCCAAGGCTGCATCCTCCCTCTGTGCCTTCCATTGGAGACCACAGTCCTTCAGGTTACTGTTAATTGCACCAAAATACACCTGTGCACAGTGCTGGCCACCAAAAGGAAGAGGTGAATCCTCCCAGGAAAGTACCCTCCTGCTTAACGAAAGGAGGAACAGGGCACCTCAGGAGGGCTGTGACTGTTCAGCGGCAGAGGCTTGAAGACAAAGCTGTCAGGAGTGGTATAGATAGAGGTGATCCTGCCCTCCAGCCCAAGCATATATTAAGTTGCTTGAGGTCCTACGCAACCTGGTTTTCCATAGTTTTTATTAAGGTTTGTGGTAAAGGTCTTGAGAAAGGGGGTCCAGCAACGAGGATGAGAAAGCAGCATAGTGCACTTTCTCTTGTTACCCTTTCTTATACAGGGGTTTGGTGTGGTGCTGCCCACTTCCTCCTACCTTTGTGCCAAGGGGAGGGAGCAGGACCAAGACAAGGTTTGAAAACACAACTGCACCTGTTTCAACAAGTTGCCTGAGAGGGACTTTATCAGAAGTGTAGATATTTGACGCTTTGTGATGGTTGTTTGTCCATGGTGGTGGTTTGTTTAAAAAAAGTAAAAAATATAACCTATATTCCCAAGAAACAAGTAAAAAACACATTTTGAATGCTTTACCATCTGGCTCAGTTTGTGTTCACCTCTTGTGTATACTAGTATGATCAGCAAGATGAAAAACATCCCAGGTACTGTTAACCAAATGCCATCTGTAGGTGTGCATGTCCCCTGAGAGCCTGATGTGGTTTCCACTCTCAAGAGCTGACAGCAGCCTCAGCTATCAAAGAGGTGACATAGAGATAGTGCAAGAGAACACATAGTGCTGTCTGTGCCTAAATTACTTCATTTCTCATTCTTACATATTAACTTTTTGAATGCCCACTAACTGTGACTAGCACTGACACTAAATTCATGGCTAACATTAAAGTTTTTTGCCAAAAACTGTTGCCATGAGCTGTCCTCAGCCCCTGCAGCCTTCACAGTCGGACACACTGAGCTGATAAATCCATTCATAAACTACCACTGCAGTGATTTGGTGCACACTGGTTTCCCTTTGAAACCACTTCTGAGTAGGCTGCTGGCTTGTGGCATGGCAGATGCTCTCCTAGAGTTAATAGGGAAAAAGCACAGCAGAAGAGATCTCAGCCTCCACAAACCCCAGCTCATCCTCCTGCCCCAGAACAGACACTGTTTCCATCTGACAGGCTTTGAACTGAGCCAGGTAGAGAATAAGGATGGCACATCCCACCTGCAGTATCTGGGAGAAACAACCAGTGAGGCCCCAAAGCTGCTGGCTTACACAAGCTATCCCACCAGACCTCACTGCACCACTGTCTCACCTTTCCGTCTTCCCCTATTTTATTTTGTCCATGTTTTTGCACTCAACTGTAATAGCTTGGCCAAATCTGAGTGGGGTTTTCTGATGACAACACCCAAGGGAGCTTGGCTGGGTTCAAGAGCACAAGTCCTGCTCCAGGCCAGTTCCCAGCACATACAGTTAATTCATAACAAGTTTGTTGGGGTTTTTTTAAATTACGTATTATTTTTTTTTACATTGGTAAGAACAACACAGGTTCCTCACGTGTTCCTGCCCAGGATGTCTGAGTCCTTTGGCCAAAGCGTCCCCTGCATTCCTTTGGCTGCACCCAGGAAAGAAACCTGAAGGCCAATACCCAGACCAGGAAATTTAAACCTCCGGAGTTACAACTTGCATGTTATTAGTGCCTGAAGACAAACTCCAGCAAAGCAGGGGGCAGCAGATCAGCTCAAAATAAGCACCCGAGGAAACAGGCTGGACCCCAGCCAGGCTCACCCCGGCAGGGTTGCTAGCTTGGGGGACCCCTCACAGAAAAGTGTTGGTGGCCCCAGCAGGTGGCAATGCAGCCTGTCAGCAGCAGCTACCCGGTTGCTTCAAGCACACACCCGCACTCCTCAGCTGCTAGATCCTACCTCGGGAGAGCTCGGGTTCAGCTCCTGGGAAAGTCACTCAAACCAAAAAAGCCCACATGATTGAGGTTGTATTTGTGTACTGTGTGGGAGGACAGATGTGAGAATCATAGAAGCCCTGCCAAAATGCATGGCCTCTGAGTCATATACACCCCTGGGGAAAAAAAATATATATAAATAAATAAATAAATAAAATCTTTCCCAGTCCTGCCTAAAGTCACCCAAGCTCCCCATAGGGGAGGACAACTCATGCTCCTTAGGCAGGTTATCAAGGAAATGCTCCACATACTGGGTGAAAATACTTTATCTCCCCACGTCGGCTTTACAGACATTGCACAAGCCCTGCCACCAACCACTCCCAACGTGCAGGGAATAGAGAGTCAAATACTCCCTTTTCCACAGGTTGCCCTTGGCTCTTTGAAGTCTCCTGCACCAAACATACCTCCCCCTAGAATGCCATAGGTATTGGGTACATCCCAAAATGGCAAGAGTATCAAGAAAATCCAACTGGGCACATGTGTAAGGGTACCAAGGCTCACCACTGAGGTATTTGTCAAGGGAAAAACCCAGCCTAGTAGAGCTCAAATGGCTCCTACAGATGGGCTTGCAGTGCTATCTCTCTCCCCAATAGAGCTAGAGCAACCTTGGTCTCCCTCACCTGCTAATTGCCTTGGGAATTTCCAGGCAACCCCCTGCTTTGGCCATGCATGAGGACAGAGAAGCACAGGGCAATGAATTTGGCCTCAGAGAGTGGGGGGGTCTCAGGCCATGTGCTGTTTCAGGTTTTCAGGGGGGATCTCTGTGTACAGCAGGGGTGCAATGTTACCATGCAAACTCACTCTTAATGCAGCAGGAAGCAGATAAGCCCAGGCCAACATAGACTTAAACCCCCAAATTCAGTGTCACAGCTGGTGTGAATGGATACTGCAGCATCTCCATAGCTGTGCCTCTCAACTTACCAAGTACAGTTCAATAACCTTGGCAAAAAGTATTTTTTACCTTTATGTGGGCCAGTTCTGGAGCTGCATGGACTTAAACTGATTGAGGGCAGTTTAGGATCCAGCCCCTCTGCAACAGCTGAACATAGGAGTCAGGGGGAATTACTTAACTATGAACAGTTGGTCAAATTTGAGGCGTAGCTAATAAGCTTGTTTGTGCCTGACCTTAAGAGCAAGTCTTGGTTGGATCCCAGCAATATCGGACAGGTAGATTTTTGTTGTTTCATTTTTCTTTTTTTATTTGTTTGGGTTGGAGTTTTTTGTTTGTTTGTTTGGGGTTTTTTGAAAGAATAAGCAAACTCTTCCAAGACTGAGGATGCCACTCATCAAACATCCCCTTACCATGAACTGGAAACAGATACACCACCACTCTCACTTTAGGACAAATATATTTACATTCCTCCTACACTCCCTGTCTTTGCCAAAGATTACAAAATGTCACAACATACCAACTGGGGTTCAGAGAGCTCCTTCCCAGCTCCGGAGCAAGGATCAGGGATGTTGCTACTGCAGAAGTGACATTGCTTGGCTTGGGTGATGCTCTGCAAGCCTATAAAGGCTGCTGGCATTACTGCAAACATGGTATCTGGAGTCTGGGGATGAGTATTGCCTTTCACCCTTGTGCCACCCCCATGGCACAGTTAGCCTTTCAAAGCAGAGGATGAGCATGAAGATCTCTGCCTCCTGGGCAGGTGCAATGCACAGCTACTCTGAGACCCAGAGACGACCAGCATATCTCTGAATCCTGCAGGATTTTTCCTGTGTCGGCATCAAACCCACTCCCTCAAAAGTTGTTGGGGAAAAGCAGAACAAAACAATCCTCAATATAGTTGCTGATTCAAGACAGTCTGCTATTGCCTCACCCACAAAGTTTTGTATTCCCAAGTGTTCCCCAAGCCAGCTTTCACCCTTAGCATGGTGGTCCCTGCCACTTTGTTCTACAGCAGACACTTCTGGTTTACCTCTCTCCCTACCGCAATCACCCACTTGTTTCTGTCTCCATGCTGCCACTTTTGGGGTAGAAGGGTGGTAGCTTTTACTTTGGATTGTTTCACAAATCCAGTTTACAGCAGCACAGCAAGGAGAAGGCAAAATGCAGTGTTAGGGGGAAGGCAAAACCAGCTTATCACAAGGAAACCTGAACCCTCCTTCAGCTCTTGGGACTTCCAGGAGGAAGTTCAAGACCTCCCAAGAACAGCCCTATTCCCAGTATTTGGACATTCTGGATGCTAAGAGTGCCAGCAGAAGGGAAAGGAGAGAATTAAGTTCTTTTTCATGTATCCCTCAACTTCAGAGGCACAAAAGCCATTTGTTTGTGCCACCCTCTTTTCTGGACAGGACAACTTGCAACCACCCGTCACTCTCAGATGCCCTGCAACGCCTTCACTTACCCCAGAGGGTGAAAGATTACAAACTTGGCCAAAAAAGTACAATAGATCCTCTAATGACTGGCCACCCTTGAAGCCTTCATCAAGGAAGAGAGACAGAAATGGAGAAGGCACAGAGGCAGCACTAAAACCAACTCATAAGCCTCAAGAAGGGAAAAAAGAGCAGGACTGTGAGGAGCTGTTTAACTCCATCTACTCATGGCCAGGGAATTTCTTGCTAGCAGGACACGTGTCAGGTAGTCCTTGTGAAAAGCTCATTTTGCAGCAGTTGCAATTTGCTGCAGCATTTGCAGCATTTGCAGGCGGTAATCTAATCCACTGGTAGTATTTTGCTTTCCATAAATCCCATTGGAGCCAGGCCCATAAATAGTTACACTGTAGTATAGAGCTGCATACAAGGGAAGAGCAAATGTTCCACATAACGGCTGCTGGCCTTTATCAGACTGAGGAGTTGATCATATTTCCACCATTTGCCAAGTTTTATTATAGATCTCCCTCTTTAAGGATACCCCTAAGTGGTGAGGGGGAGACCACAGTGGTGCCAAAGAGCTTCCTCACAGGGGACACACAAAGCACCCCTTAATTGCAGGGGTTTCCCCTATTCCCAGAAGACTTTTGGAACAGTTTTCTCTGTAAATGAGATGTTCCACCTCCATCCTGACACTCCCAGCAGTGGACAGGAAGAGATTGATCAGATTTTTATGAGTGGCTGAAAAAATAAAGAGAGACACACCTCCAGAAACAAACTTTAGGACACTCCAAGAAAATCACCGTAAAATACAAACTTTGGATGGAAGTATATCCAACATCCAGGGATACCCTTGTTGAGAATTCAAAGCTCATTTATCACCATGGGAAAGAGGACAAACCCCACCTGAGTGACAGCTACAGCAGGTGGCAGTTAGGTGACAGCCACACCCAGCTACAGCACAGCTGTTCCCAGAATCGTGCTCACCATCCCATTAGACTGTAGTGCTTAATATTTGCAAGCCTGAAAAGTTCATCTGCAAGAAGCTGGGCTCCAGACCAGAAGCAGTAAGTTGCCAGTGGAAGCATTTGGGAACCCCTGGTGGTTCATCATCACAGGGGATAAACTCCAAGGTGTTTATATCCCGCAAGGCTGGGAAATATCTCATTCCAGCAGGGCTGACCCCATGCTTTACAAGCATATGGAGAATCTGGGGTTTGGGAGCACGCAGACCCTTTTTTAAACAGAAGAATCATCTTTCATCAACTTCCCTTCTCTTTTATTATATTCACAATGCCAGTAGGCCCAATTCCCTGGTTTTCAGCAGCAGTAATCTCATTGGCTTATTCCAATAATCGCTTAGCCTTCCACTGAACAGTCTATGCATTCAAGTGTGGAATTACTGCCTTGTAAACCCCAGGAGAATTATATTAGCACTTACTCCCTATACCCTAAATTTGGGACAGCTGGTGTCAGCAAGGGGGAAATAGACTTTCTCTGTAATAACAGAAATATGGTCTGACATCCTTTCCTTGATTTTCCTGCTTTAAATATGATAGGTATTCTACTGCAAGAGGGCCTGATTTGGGACTCTTCCCAGCTGCAATTTTCACAAAACCTGTAAGGAAGGCAATCACCTTCCTACAAATATCCCTCCTTCTTTCCAATTTTGCTGGAATTAGAGTAAAAAAAAAAAAAGGTAAAAATATCGCTGAGAGAAATCAGAAATATGAACAAGCAAGGTAAGTACTAGAGCCTCACCTTCTTAGGAAACCAGGCTGAGAAGAGTGAATCACATTACTCAGAGTATGGAGGTTGCAGTCAAAGTATTGAGTTAGAAAATGGATTAGATATACCTGTACAAAACTCTTTAATGATCCATATGCAGCTTGGATCTTCCTTAGGTAAATGACGGATAAATTCTCCAATGAATTGCACCATTTGGAAAAAAGAAAACCCTACTACATTAACACATTTTAACCCTGCTAGCCTTAACACATTTTCAACTGTAAACAGTTCATGGTCTGTCCATGCAGAGCTGCATCCTTTAATAAGTTCAGCTGATGGAAGTTTCACGTGCCATCCTGCCACCACTTCTGGTCTGAGAGGAAGGTCACCGAATCCCAGGATGGTTTGGGTTGGAAGGGACCTTAAAGCTTATATTGTTCCAACCTCCTGCCATTGGCAGGGACACCTTCCACTAGACCAGGTTGCTCAAAAGCCCCATCCAGACACATCATTTCCAGATGTGCTCCCACTGCCTCCTCTGTCCAATTAGCTCAGGACAGTACCCCAACGCCACTTTTGAAGGCAGCTTTGAGAACTCCACTAGGAATTAGGAGAAAGCTTCCATCCACTTAGAGTGGCTGGAGGTCTAACCCACTGAAAGTTAGACTCAAGCTTATAACATCTCTACATAACACTGACAATTCTCTAAACATCATCATTTCATTAAAAGGAAAGAAACTTAGAGAACAGGTCTGGAGGTGGTTTGAAAGGTGCTCAGATGAGACAGCCTTGCCTTGGACTCAGCAGACCAGTCTCCTTCCTCTGTCTGCAAATGAGCAGAAAAGCCAAGCTGAGGCTGTTCCAATGAGTCATTTGGCTGCTCTCTGCTATGGTTTTCTCTCATTTCTTTTGCTCATTTTCCAGCATCTCTGATGCAGAGTTTCTCATTATTTCTTGGCATGGCACATCACAGAGGGACCCCAGTTAGAGCTTGAAATCTGACAATGCTTCTTCTGCATTTGTCACACTGCAAAGAGTAATATTTTTACTGTACACAGAAAATGCTCAAAAGCTACTGAGGAAGAAATCAGTACCTAAAACTCCAAATACACAAGTATAGAACAAAGCAATGCAAAATTAATACTGCGGCTCCAATATCATGCCCTTCTGAGTCTTGTGAAAGGGAGTCTGGGAAATGAAAAGTCTTCACAGAAGCATGTCATTTCCCAGATGAAGAAACATGTGAATCATTTCTCATCTGATTAACCCATTATCATCATGCTCTGCCATTGATTATTCCCTGTACTTCAGAGTCAGGAAAGTACTGCCAAGGCAAGAAGATGAGCTCTGGCTGGATTCACAGTGATCAGGAAGAAGGTAGCATCCCACGTCTCAGATAGCTGCCAGCTCTTTAGCCATTGCAGAATTCTCATCTCCTTGGCTCTGGCCAGGCCTCCCAGCTCAGCTAGAGGAGGAAAGTTGGGCAGAAAACCTCACTGCTCCCAGCCAGCAATGCCCAGCCCTGGAAGCTTGCAGGAGATGTGCTGTGTGAAGGTAGGTCACAGGGAACTAGGCTGAATATTTGTTTGGATGTCCTTTGCACACATGCAAGGCCATGCCCTATGAACCCAAGGAAGGCACAGCCCACCAGCACAGGAACTGTCACTAGCTCCTTAAAGGACCATGAAAGTTTGAGATGCTTTACTTAACTGCTGCAAAGGTCATTCACCGTTGTGAAAACTGAGTTACAATTAAGGGTACCACAAAGACTGGCCAAGACTGTCAGGGAGCTGTTAAAAACAGCAAGGATCTCTTGGCCATCTGTTCTACAGCAGGCCAGGCACCTCAAGAGCCCCACAAGCTGTTGGGCACATTTTCTTCAGCTCCAGCTAAATCACTGGAAACAACCTTTAGATATGACACAGGGCTAGAAGCCTTTCATGGGCACAAATTTAGGGCTGGAAGAAAAGTCAACACACAGAAATCCAACTGGCAGTTTGCAATGGCCATAGAAAGGTGAAAAGCACCATCCTTCAGCTGTGACTAAATGCATTAAGAAAAAAAACCAGGCATGCTAGAAGACTTTTCAAACCCTGGAACAGGGAGCTGGAAAACAAACTGAACTGTGATCTTCTTAAAGTGAACTGGAAGTAATGAAATTCCCCATATCTTTGCTTTCCAGAGGGGTCAAGCACCTTCTTTTGTCTCATGGCATGGGGATTCAAGCCCCATGATCTGGCCACAGGGATGGGGATTCAGGTCCCATGATCTGGCCACTGTGCAGACTTGAATTGCCCCCAAAACTCAGAACAGAAAATGTTGCGCCAGACCCTTGTTTAACTGTTCCCATCAATTCAACATCCCAGTATTTGCAGATGATACCATTTCAAGGTACAGAGTACCAAAATTCTGTGTTTACACATTTTCCTAGCTCTTTCTATGCCTTGAACCCACTTACCGGACTGCCTGCCTGTATTTGTGCCTGCTTGTGTCCTCCTCTTACCACTGTTTCCCATTAGGATCTTTTCCTCTTTAGTTTAAATCCTAATCATGCAACACACAATGTACAGCATAACACATGTTTTTGTGGTTCCAGAGACATTATTAGAAACAGACTTAGCCATCACTTGCTCTTTAGAAATCCATCTGTAGTAACTGATTTCCAAAATGAAGCGAGTTGAGACACCTTGATTTGGAGGATGTTCAGCTTAAAAATCCGTGACAGGAGGCCACAGAGTGGTTTGTTTTTAAGAGGAGAGCATGCATCACTTTCTGAAAACCCAAGACTAAGTCTCTCAAAATCACTTGTGACTGCTGAAATCTTTGTCCAATAAATAACAATTACCATCCTCATTACTGAGCAAAGGCTGACAGGGAAAGCAGGTTTGCACCAGAGGGGAAAGAAACCCTCAGTGGCTGAAGCTGCCAACAACACATTCCTCCTGGCAGATGTCATATTCTCCCAGGAGCTGCCACTGCCACTTTCAACTGGACTATTTTCTTCAGCTGTTTAATCCCTCTGCAGCAAACACACTGCTCCTCTCCTCCCAGCAGCAGACAGACCACAAGAGTGAGGGTTCACAACTGTGCTGTGTCTTTAGGTTTCTCCTTCCTTTTGAAAGTACAGGACTGTGGGACGAGACAGACTTGTCAAGTTAATTAGGAATTGAGGAATGTCAGTTTTGAACTCTACTGTGAAGCAAGCAGATCTGCTAAATGACATGCGCTGGGAGTGGGGGCAAGGTGCTTTTTACCATTCACCACCCTCAGACAGAGAAGCAAGCATGCTACCCAGGATTATCAGCATACTTGTATTAAGTGTTAAAACCCACAGCAGACAGACTTGATTATGGTTTTTTAATTACTGATAAAATTACAAAAACACTAGACAAAATCTTTGTAGAAATTGCACCTTTGAAAAGGATAGATAAAAATTCTGCCTCCATAATGGCAATAAAATGGAAACTGCAAGAAGGTTAAAAACAGAAAAGAAAAAAAAACAGAAAAGAAAAAGAAAAAAGAGATGCAAAGAGAAAATGGCAGAGACTACAGTGATGCTCTGAAGAAACATAAGCTCCATCTAATTTTACAAGAGACTGAGAGTCTCAATTCTTTTCAGAGCATAAGAACCACAAATGGGAGACGGGTATCTCCAACAACAGCAGACACAAATGTGATATTCCAACCTCACATCTCTCAGGCTGGTTGTTATGACATTTTTAAATGTAGAACAGCCCCCCACTCCAAGGTACCCTATAAAGGCTGTGCTACACTGACATTCAACTCAGGAAGAAGGAGAAGAGAGGCACTGGCAGGAGGCTGCTAACACTACATTACTTTCCATCCTTTGGAAGACACATCCAACAAAGGAAAGGTTAGATAGCCACAGCCACATTCCCAGATGCCTTGATTCTCACATCCCCCAATTATCTCAACATGATTTTACTGTAATAAGAAACACACTCATTGCAGGGAGTAGCATTGAAACTAGGAGATGGTATCTTTTAAAAACTGCTATACAATTTAAATCTAAGCAATCTCCTTTGTCCCTGCCAATTCACTTAAACACAGTAAGAATTAATAAAAGAACTTCATCAGTCATGACCTGTATGTAACATTCACAAGGACAAATCAAAAATGAACACGCATGAAACGATTTCACAACAGATTCTGAAGGGGATGCACTGGCTTGCGTTCACTGCAGCACAACTAGTTTAAAGAAGTCACTGGGTTTTGTGTTAGACAACTCTTGCATGGCAGCATAACCTTTCAGGACTCAATTTCCCACCTATTTTAGAGCCTCCGAAACTACAGAAGTGAAGCTGCCTTCCACTGTACTTCCCACTGTGACTTAAACTGTCTTTGCTATAAACAATCACCCAAATCAGCTTTGGCACTTAGGTTCCAGCTGCACTTACTGTTCCCACTTCTAGGATTCAATATTTCTCAAGCAGAAAGGTAGAAATAACCTTCTAACAAAAGTGTTAAAAAACCTGCACATACGCTCAGAGCAACCCACAGCCAACCGGTGCAGTTCTATCAGCTTAATGGAGTTGCTTGGGATGATGAGTTTGGGGAAAAGTATTCGATAACAATAACAGGCATTTTTGAACTACCTTTGGGAGTAACAGTCTTCTAAAATACGTCATCAGCCTCTTGCTGGCAGCTCTGAAGCATCTCATATTGCAAACATCTGACTCTGACAGAAGTTTAACAAGCAGAAGAAAAGCTCTCAGGGCTATTCAAACAGAAGGGGCTGAAATATAAGCCTTGCTTATATTGCACTCTAAGACACCACTAAACACCTGATTACATGTGTCTTACATGAAATTGTAGCTTTAGAGATAATAATTGCGAGTGCTACAGGCAGAGGCATAGGCAGCTTGCACTGGCTGCCAAACTCCAGGCACAAACAAAGCTTTTGTAGGGTGTTCAAGGTGTTCACTCACTCCCTAAAGCCAGAGACCCTCCCATGGGGTCCTTCATCCCTTGTGTTTTGACATCTTTCCCAATCCCACAGGATTTCCACCTCCTGTATCCAGCAGCACCGTCTGCAAGAGTAACTGTGTATCTCCTAACAACCTCTGATCTCATAGGTCACACAAGAAGCAAAGTGACATTCTGGAGCATCACCATGTCACTTGCCTCCCTACAGCTAAATTAGGAGTGCAGCAGCAGCAGTCTATTTAGAGCCAGCATAGCTTCTTGACAGACCCTGAAGGAGAGACATTTCTTACATCTACATCACTGCTCCCCAAAAAACAGGCTTGCACTGAGGAGCAGCTTCAATGGGAAAATTTTGCAGTGCTTCACCAAGTTTGTTTTCACACACAGAATGAACACACAAACATTAAGAGCACAGCACAGGTGGCCAAGCTCCATCACAGCTAGTTTTAAACAGCTTGGCCAGGTTTATCCATTGTATCGCTGGCTGCAGCGACCTTCCTTCCTCCTTGAAAAAAAGGAAGTTCACTGTGTGCTCTCTCACCTTGGACTGCAGCATGACTGGTTGCTAAGTCTCCCCTCTCCCACTAAAAGCATTAAGGGACACACATTGTCATCTTGTGACATTTCTAAAAGGAGGCTCTTTACCCCTGACTGGTTGGAGAAGTACAAGAAAACCTTTCCAGGCCCTGCCTGCAGCCTCCTTTGCCTGCTGGGTGGAAGACACCTCTCCAGCCATGGGCTCGGCACTGGGAATGAATATCCTGCTGGGATAAGAGGATACAATGCCACCAGAAAGCACCTGCTAATGGTACAGAAGAATGTAAGTTCAGCGAGACCATTGAGTTGGGATGGCTGGGAAGCTGGACCAAAGGCACAGCATCAATTATAGAGGGATGCCACAGCTGGGAGTGCCACAGGGAATACTGCCACCAGACAAAATAACCTCAAACTCCCAAACCTCCAGCCCAAACTGTCAGCTCCATCTTTCCATGTCAGTTCTCTGCATATAGACACTTTTTACACAGGATGCTTAGAAACATTATCATAGTGATTAATGAGAAAAGAGGAGCTCATCAAATGCTTTATGTTCATTTGTGTCCTCTCAGACAACTGTGGCACAGATAAATTCTAGATATTTGTGGGGACTCTATCAGGGCTTAATAAGCCTTGACGATGCTACTTACATTCTTAAAACAGCTTTCTGAGATATGTATAATGCGATTGATCATATGATAATGTAGTTATGGCGACCTCTCCCCAAGACAATGATCTTCATGGATATGATTCAAAATGCACAAATATTATCTGAAACCTATACGGGTTTCATAAATCCAAAGTACTTACTACTAAACATGGAAATAGCTGAAAAATTTTGGTTCCTACAGCTTCGTTCTTGCTGGGCTGTGTCAAGGTTTGCATATGACTGAGCTACATACCACTTAAATTCGAACACAACAGCAAGAATCATGCAGGTATTTGAAAACAGTGTGGTCCAGTGTATTAAACACATTTTGGAATGTCTGGGCTTTTATCAGTATTTAAGCAAATGCAGACTGTGTGCTTGGCAAAGACAGGATTTATGAGAGAATATATGATTTCAGAGAATGATGCTTGTATCTCCAAGTTCCATGTCTTGAAAGCTATCCATACCTCATTGAGAAGTCTTACTACCGACTGAAAAGAAAAAGAGGTCTAGACTGTGATAGCGTCAGATTTCCTAAAAACAGATATGACCTTTGAGTTTTGTTAGATTTCCAGCCCAGTTGATCCCTAACAGAAATCAGCCAAACTTAAACCACATCACATTAAGCCAGTTAGTCCTTTAGTTCCTGGTCTGACTCAAGTCCTGGAGCACTTTGTGTCAAAAGTGAGAGGGAGAAGAAAAAAAGTGAAAGAAAAGAGGCTGATGCCCCACAAGTCATAATGAAACCTTTCAGGCAATGCAGGTATGTCGACCTGAGTTTTGCAGTTCTTCAATGTTTTCATTTCTGTGATAGAAGTTCTCATGCACTTTTCCCCAGATGTCACACTTGGACACGAAAGGAAGCACTTAGCTCAGTTCAGGACAGGACAAGCAGCCAGGAAAAAAGCCTGGCCTTCTTTATTCGGTCAGTTATATATCTTCTCAACAATCACCGTGGATTGGAGGGTGAAATTACCACACCTCAATCACACTGGTCGAAGGAAAAATCCATCAAACATCTCCGCCCAGGAGAAAGAATGAAAAACAATAAAGACGGTTAGCAAAACACATGGCTGTTTACAGAAAAGTGCATGAGAACTTCTATCACAGAGATGAAAACATTGAAGAACTGCAAAACTCAGGGCGACACAGGTATGTGGGGAGTCCGGGCCAGATACTGAGCTATCTTTCAATGCTCTTTCCAAGCCTGAAGTCACTCCATCTCCTAGTAGATTAAAATGGGACCCAGGAAAGACATATCATTCTAAATGGCAGTAACTTAAATCCTCTGCTGCATGCTCCAGGGAAAAGAGAGGAAGGAAAAGGCAAGGGAATCTCTGCAGCTTACATGCAGGCTGTGGAGCTCTGAAAACAGAGGAATCCCAATTGCCCAAAGCAGCAGCAAGGGGATTTTATCTTGCGCAGTGTGAGAGAGCATGCAGAATTTAACATCTTATCCAGTGCCTAATGGTTATGTTCCAAACTACACACTACCCCTCCAGGCCTGCAGGCTAGTGTTCTCCTTGGTAGTGAGTCCTGCTCTGTGGGATTTGATGCACACATTCTGCCTCCATCGCCCTCTGTTCATGCATACTGTTGTTACATTTAGCCAGGCACTTGCATTTCAGGGCCTGGTTGCTCAGCAATCTATAAACTGGTGCTCATGACGAGGAAACCGAGGGGCCAAGGAAATAACTGGAAGCTTTAGAGGACAGCAAACTGCAAAGAGCACTTGGGTGACACTTTCTTCCGCAGGGAATAATGGCATGAGGAAGGTGAGCTGCCCAAAGGTGAGGTTGAAGGGACCCCCCAAGCAAGGGGCATCCGGGAAAGGTTGAGAAGCAGACACACCTTCAGGAAGCTGCTCTCCCCTCAGGCAGCCCTCCTGGGGCAAGATGGGGGCTGACTGAGACACTCCCTGGCTCTCCGGGGAACGCCTTGTATGTGCTGCTGCCAGTTGCTGGGGGACACTGACATCGTCTGGGACAGAATTAGAAAACCTTGAGCAGAAGGAAAACATGGTACAAGTGCTAAGTCAGCTGTGTGCTATATGTGGCACACCAGTTGGTGCCTTCTTTCCCCTTCTTTAGATGCTCATTCCTCTGCCTGCTCCTTCAGCAAGGTTTGACTTCAGCCTACACTGCCCTGTGATTGCTACATGCCCCTGGCTGCATTCAGGCTAGCAACACCTTACGCAGCACTTAAGGGAGCCAAGAGACAAATCTCTCCAGCCAACAGAGCCCTTCATTTGTCCATGTAATCCAAGCTTTGTGCCATTATATAAAGCTGTGCCCCGTGTTCACCCATCACTGCCCTATTTCCCACCACCTGCAAATCCCATGGGGCCACTCCTGACTGCTGGTGACACCCCTGCAGTCAGCTCCAGATCTCCTCCCATGCTGTACCCTGCTCCCAGACCACCTTCCTGACAGGGTCCTAAGACCAAGATCCATAAAACATGCTGACCAGGCAATTTTTCGGGCTTGACTCTCCTCTACACAAGTGTCTACATCTCATCAGGATGTTCTGCAGCTCTTGGATAGCAAAAGGCTTTGCTATTTTGTTGAAAGTTGGCTTTCATGCTGTGAGCACTGAAAAACCAAATCATTAGCAGATTAATTAGGCACTCTGTGGCACACAGCCAGTGTTGCGGCTAAAGCTGAGACCTTAAAGTTTGCTGGAAGTGGATCCCTGGCTTAATACTTAGACCTTTGATGAAACAGGCAAGAATCAAACCAGACAAGCAGTCCCTCTCTCTCATGACAAAAATTACACATTGAAGAGAGCACAAAGAACTCTGCAGCATCTCGGTGTGGAAAAATGCACCCAGTCTCCATTAGTTCAAGAACTGCTCAAGCACAGTAAAATGGATTATATATCCTTTCCAAATCTGTTGTGAATTATGGTAAGTCATATATTCCTGATAACTGCCTAAATACCCAGTTCCTTCCTGGATCTTATTAGGTTCTTGGCTTCAATCTTCCAAGGTGTACAATTAAACTGGTGTTGGAAAAAACATCATTTGCATGTATTAGTTTTAAATTTCACTGAACCTCCCTTGTTTGTGTTCAGTAGGCTCCTCCTTGAGTATGCCTGTATTTACATTAGAAAACAAGACCACTTCTCACTTATGGGCTGAATAAAATATGTGTTTGTACCAGGAGACAGCTCCAGACCGTTGCAATCTTTCTCAGAGATTGCTGCTTGCCAGGTGGTGCATGTACACTTGTAATTTTTCCTGCTGACATTGCAGCCACCCAGCCTTCAGAAGAGGAACACAGCAAATATTTAACAGCAACAGGTATCAGATAGAAGTTGATCATAGGAAAGAGGAAAGACATTAGCTGAAATTGTAGCAAGTAAGTGTGCATGGGACAGAAGAAAGTCTTCAGGAAAAGAGTGGAATACGCTGACTGTACTTAGGTGTTTGTAAACAGTCTATATTCTCACACCTCGCCTGAAAGCAAACTCCCATCAGAGCCGTCTGAGCAACCAACATTTCCCCTGGTACTTGATCTGGTATCCTGCCATGAACTCAACAATTCCATTAAACAAATAGGAAGTTAATTGCATTTTCAGGGATTTTAGACAGCAAAAGGCAAAAGTCTCAAAGGGAGTTCATTATGAAACAGTGCAGAAGCAGCAGCACACACCTTTTCTTCCAACAGCTCCAGGGCTTGCACAATCCCCTGAAATACAGGGGGTCTTCTACTTCATAGTATGGATTTAAACCATCAGGTCCCTCCTCCAGAAGAAGGGCCTGACTCCCTGGGCTACAGGAAGCCCAAAACAGAGCTCTCCTTTTAAAACTGGAACAGAAAGACAGAAGTCTCAGAGTAAACACACAGGGAGTGCAGCCCAATACAGGTATTCCCATTTCCGTTCTGGTGCTGTAATTGATACCACCTCCCTGTGACTTTAGCCTGACAAAAGGAACATAGTCCACTTCATAAGTGTTGGAATGAGTCACTTCAATGATCTGGACATAAAACACACTTCCCTTATGTTAGTTCAACTAAATCCAGCCCAAATGCATAGAAGTTTTGTACTGGCCAGAAGCATATCCTCATCAATTAAACCAATAAAAACCAGGCAAGCCCCAAGCAAGCTGCCCCTTGTGTCAGTGAGTAGCAGGGCTAACAGGACAAGGCTTCCAACCAGCACCTTTCTCACTACTGAATTTTCTGGGCCCTTGGGAAACCTGAAGCTCCATCACTGTTCTTTCCCCTCAACATGAATTCTTTTGCAGGAGAGAAGCATCCATGCACGACCCAGGAGCTGTGCACCCAACAAGGCAGATGCCTATGAATTCTCATTCCCAGCTGCGGCTGCCTTCCCTTGGACGTGGATCTCAGCAAGTCCTAGCAAGCACAAAGGAGAGCCTGGATTTTTCTCTGGCAATCTTGCTTGCAAAAAGTGGCCGCTAAAAGTGAAAGAGGAGCCTTCCTGCTGCAGCCCCTGGAACCCACAGCCTAGGGTGAGATGGCATAGCACTACCGGAGAACTGCAAACCTCCCATGCAAGATCACAGAATCACAGAATATCCTGAGTTGAAAGGGACCCACAAGGATCACTGAGTCCAACTGCTGGCCCTGGACACGACAGCCCCGAGAATCATACCCTTTGCCTGAGAGCACTGACCAAACATTTCTTGAGCTCTGTCAGGCTTGGTGCTGTGACCACTACCCTGGGGAGCCTGTTCCAGTGCTTGACCACCCTCTGAATGAAAATCCTTTTTCTAATATCTAACCCAATCCTCTTCTGACACAGCTTCATGCCACAGGTACACATCTCTGCATCACCTGGAATGACTTTGCTCCCCAAGGCTATACCTGACATGTTCCCAGATATGTCTTGGGACATATCCAAGATTGCCAGGCAGATAAACCTGTGGTGTCCTATCGCAGCACCGGAGAACTGACTGGACCCAAATCTTTAACCCAGCAATTGAAATAAGGACCTGCTATCCTCCTCCTCCATACCTGTTTTATCTTCTCATCCAATCAATATATAATTATTTTGGGTCAGCACTTCTCAAAACCAACATTACTGGCAGAATGAAGCACATCTAGACACATCTGCATTCTTACACAGGCCACGATTGTGCAAAAACAGCACTAAGTTTGTTCTTCATTCCTGAAATCCTTTCTTCCTTTAAAAAATACATTTGATGGTGGCTTTCAGGCTTATTTCATTGCAAATCACAGGTGATCATAGAAATTATTAGAGCATCACCAATTCTTTCTTGCAATGAAATTTCTCACAGGTGTAAGGATTGATAAAAATTGATTTACACTATTTCCATCCAAGTTACACCTCCAGGATTCATTCTACTGATGGATTCACTGAAGTTTGGTTTGGGCAATGTAAAACATCAGAATCACTGGAGATGCCCCCATCAGGCCCCTTGGGGATGACAGTCCACAGGCTCCTGCTAATCAGCAGCAGTGCAGAGAGTCCATGCTATCACCTTCCCAGACAGTCTATCAGAGCAGGAATCCCTCCATAAAGCACCTTGGAGGCAGCCAGCAGAGCTCATATATCACAGGCTTTAGACTAAACGCAGAGAAATAGGAAATAAAGTCCTTCCTGGTCTGTGTTCCCTAAAGCAGAGACTGAGCCAAGGCTTCAAATTATATCCATCAGTATAGGTCTACTGATTCAAAAGGGATGACTCAACTTCCAGCAAGTCCCCTGCTCAAGGTCGTGGGCTATAGCAAAGAAGAGATCTGAGCATGATCCTACATAAAAGTACACCTTTAGCCACTCTCCATCCCTCTTCTTGGTGTGCATATTTTTGGTAAGTTTACCTTCCTTAAAACACATTAATCTAAAATGCAGATGCTTGGATATCCTACCAAATTTTGGATGTCCAGGCCTTCAAGCTTTTAACTTCTAAGTATAGAACACTCTACAGTATAGTTCATGAGACAGAAACTTGGGCCCCATCAAAAGCCTTGCACTTACTAGCACAAAACTTCAGGAATCTTCAGAGTAAATACAAGAGGGATTTCTAGACAAGGGAGGAACAATCAGCGCTCCTGGATTTTTCTGTGGAAAATCTCAATCATATGGACTCAGGAAAAACATCAAGTCTGAAAGAGTTAGAAGCTGTTTTGCTATCATGGAAAGAGTCTAGTTAAAACACAAAATCCATCTTCTCCTGAAAGCTGCGTCTCTTGAAGAGCATGGAGAGCAGGGACACCCATCAGGAGACTGAGGGTTAGAAAGATAAACAAGGGTCACAGGATGGCAGGCAAACAAGATGAAAACAGAAGTGCCTCCATTGTCTGATGGCTAGTTTCCAATAATAAATACATTACAAAAGGAAACCTTTCAGTGTGGGAAGACAACATCCAGCTGATCTCCATTCTATCAGGGCACAGCTTATCCCTAGGAGAGGAAAAAGAAGATCAAAGAAGATTAAAGGAAGCAATTTTCAATTTTAAACACAGTCTTAATGTGATGGAAAGGAATAGTAAGAACAGCTGAAAGACACCCAGGGTCGGGTCAGGGAGAGATGCCTTGGCTGAAGGTACTGTGGTGTTTTCCGTATTTGTCTGCTTTATTTTTAAACACCCAGAGCCTTTGCTTGAGCAACACTTCCTTGAACAAAAAGGAAGCAGAGGAGGAGAGAGGGGCTGTAGAGAGAGAGGCAAATGGGGTTGTAAAATTATGATCTCCCCAGCCATGAAAGTCAAAATTACTATTTGAAACTGAATCCTCCTGGAGTACTACACAGGCATGGGGGAAAAGGGGCCGGGAGGGAAGGAAAGAAAGAAGATTTATTACTTAAGCAGAATTAAAATTCTGATGAGAAAAGGGACTGTTCAATCCATGCCCAAATTTCAGATCAACGGCAGATATGAAACTGGGCTTGTTATATTTCCCTCTCCTGTGCATGCATAAAAAAGAGAGGCGAGGTGGATTGGGTTTTAAAGGGGAGAAAAGTCCCTTGATCTCATAAAGCCCTGAACTCTTACATTCCATTTATAGCTCTAGCTAGAATGACATCCCCCTTGATTATCAGGCTGTCCAATCCAGCTGCATGTGTCAGGACTGTATGAGGCACTAAGTGAAATATATATATGCTCTTACAGAGTTTAGCACATCGGGTCCTTCTCCAGGGCACAGGCTGTTTCTCATTCTGACCATTGCTCCTCTCCCAGGAATCACTTATTGAGTGGGTTTTGTTTGAGTTTGGGGTTTTTTTAAACTTTTTTTTTAAGGCACTTTTACTTTCCAATTTAAGTAACACAAAATGGCACCAAAGAAGGATGTAAAGAAACCAGCAGCAGCTGCAGCACCAGCGCCTGCGCCAGCACCAGCACCTGCGCCAGCCAAGCCTAAAGAACCCGCCATTGACCTCAAGAGCATCAAGGTAAATGTGTGAGTGTGTGCTGATCACAGGCCCACAGGGGAAAGGCAGTAGAGTCCTGGGTAAGAGTTGCAGTGAAGCGTTGCGTGTGTTTGGTTCCGGTTTGGGGACTGCAAGGAAATGAATGAGTAACCTCAGCTGATAGATTTGCTGACCTGCCTGAGATTTTAACTATTTTAGTAGCTGTAGGGTGTAAGGCATGGTGTATGATTTAACACAGGAGTGAAGCCTGGGGATGTCAAAAGTATGTTGGAGTGTGGACCTCAGAACTATTTACCCAATTGGTACCAGTCTCAGCTGTTCGGTAAAGATAAATTAAAAAAAAAAACCACACAACAACAACAACAACCAAAACAAAACAAAAAAAAAAGAGAAAGAAAGAAAAAACACCTGAAGTAGGTACATGACAGGAAAGGGGTTACTGAAACTTGAAATACGTTTTCCCATAGTGCTGTACTAAAACAAATCTTTTATAGTTTAAAATTATTTTCCAAATTTTTGAACCACCTGATGACCCTTTGGTCATGTGCTTTGAGATCAATATGACTTATCTTTAAAAGAAACAAAACAAAACAGTTTAAAACAGAGAGATTTGGCAGACTTGCCTATTTTTTTTTCATTTGCACTGTACAACAAACAGTGGTGAGACCATGAGCAAGAAAGCCATGGATGGAAGCATTTCAAGTGATTTTCTCTCAGCCTTACATGTTTGGTCACAATTTATAATTTGCTGCAAATTGAAAGAAACAAAGAGAAAGAGTCTTTTGGAGGTTTCCCTCTGACTGCACTGCCATTTGTTCTCATAATGTCTTTAGATTTTGCATGTCAACCAACATCACTAACTGTTGCCCTGGCCCTTCAAAGAAAACTCCTCCATTTTGGGAGATTCTTTGCTTAGGAAAGAGGAGAGGGAGGCTAAGCAGTTAAGAGATGAAGAGACAGACTAGTTTCTCTGAGTAGGACTATAAATAGTTATTCTGCACCTACCTGACAAGCTGATTGGCCCCAGGACCAATTTGCTGAATTCTACATAAAGAATCATGCCTATTATGGGTAAAGGAAGGATGAAGACTACTAATAGGACCTATACATGTTGAACTGTGTTTCAGATACCTTAGTACATATAGTACCAAGATGTTAAGCCATTTAGTGAAACTTCTCCAAGTTTACTTTAATTTCACCAATCAGTAGTCAGTATTTTTCTAAGAGTATGTATCTTCTCATAAGATTGAAGCTGAAGCCATTGAAAAGAGGGGAAAAAAAAGACATTTTGAAATACTTAGAATTTTGAAGAGTCCATGAAAAACCCACTAGTTATGAGCATACTGTCTTAAAATTAGATTAGGCCTCACATTTCACTAGATGATGGGGAACCAAGCTAGATTTCCTGCTAAATAACTTAATCGGTTTTGATAGCTTTCTATGTCCAGTTAACCAGGAGAAAATAGAATTTTGAACTCCATTGAACCTAGCTAATCTATCTTTATATAAATAATAATATATTAGCAGCTAAAAAATGTCAGATTGCACTCAGAATTGCAGTTCACTCCTTTACCCAAATGAAATAGCAGCAAGAAATATACACTGGTAGAACAGAGAGAACTCTCCAGGTTTTGTCATATTCAGACTGATAAAAGAAGATGGAATTTAAGGAGACTTTATTTGAAAGATATCAGACAAAATATTTTCTTCCGGGTCCCAACCAGCCACCATGGGTTGTTACCCCTTTTCACATTTTGAGAGTTCAGGCAGTGAAGGGAAACAATTTCATGTTATAAGTAACTTGCCTAGGATATGTGGCAGAGTCAGGAATCAAAGTTTTCGGAGTCTTAGCCCAGTCCCTCAATTATTTCTCAGTCCTTCCATTCAGCCACCAAAGTCTCAGCATGATAAAAGGTACAGCACCATTTCCAGCAAAACTTTGGAGCCAGGGAGTACTTAAAACTAAGCTTTTGACTGGGACTCAGTGAACAATCCTGACCTGGGGCTCTTTGCAGTGATTTACCAGACATGGAGACAACACCTACATCACTTTAAACAAGGGGATCAATTGGGCTGTGCTTCAATCCTCAGGGAATTAGCAGCCATGCCAGAGCTTGCTACTCAGGAGAGGTGACTGCAAATGTCAGGCTACAGTGCTAGGATGATTGGGGGAGCCACATAGCAGGTAAACACACAGAGAGGCTTTGTTAGATTTTACAAAGACACATCCAAGCCCCTTGTTACAGCTGGGGTGGGTAAAGGTAGAGTTGCCTAACCAGGGCTTACAGCAGCCAAATATGCCACATTTGGCTGTGCACTTCATTCTCAGTTGGCATCAGAAATCATAATAGTCTCCAAAACGAACATGGTGGTTTACAAACATGAGTAGTGATTCTCTTGGTGGTACCTCCCCACTCAGATGCCCTTCTTGGCCTATCTTCAGGGAATCTGGTTTTCTGAACTTTTTGGGGTACACATTTTGCAACTTTGGTGCTTTTCTTTCTCCTTTCTTAGGAGGACTCAAGCTGGGTTTGTCTATCAGAATCAGAAGCTGTGATAAAGTTGTGACAGGCCATTCATTCTTTTCTGTTCCTTATCCGTCTCTTGAAATTAACCCAGTTAGAGGAAATATTTGGTGATTTGCTAGTGCCAACAGCATCTTATATAAGATGTTCTATTTTTGAGCAACATCTATTGACTATAAAACTGAGTGACAGGAATACCCAACTGGTAGACTCAAATCTCTAAACTCAGCCCTTTTACAGCTCACTTTTGGTTACAGCATAACAACCATAGGAAGAGAGTCAAGGCAGAGACAAAGAACTTGGTTTTAAATGGAAATGTGAAGGCCTATTTCCCTCTACTCAAGTAACAGCATAAAAACTCAATCTGCTTTGCACAAGCCTTTCCAGACCAAATGCATATTTCCAATTTTCTTTATTACTATTTATGTCTTGGATTTGCATAGGCATAAAAGTTAAAGATTAAATAATAACTGAAAAGAGAACAGGGCAATGGATGCAGCTGAGAGCCACCACTGGAAACCAACCATGATTAAAATCAAAATGACCATAGAGATCATTTTCTTAAGAGACCCCCAAGAATTCTGCAGTTAAAATTGTGGCCCAGTACACCCCTAGAAAGACAGGTTATATATCAACCTTCTTCTACCACACAAGCCTGAGTGAGAAGGAATGTTTAAGTGATGAAAAGCACTACTGTGGGTCTATGTCTGCAACAACTGGGATGAAACATGAATGATGCAGATGTCTCATGCTTGGTTTTGCAACTGAGGCAGTGGGAAATGGATAAACTTCCCATTGCACAGATCTGTATAACTTACTCCCTATTACCAACAAGAAAAGTATGTTGGTTTTCTAGTGGAAATCTAAGAGTCCTTCCCAGCACATGTAACCAACCCTTGGACAGAGCCCAGGCTCATAAAATCAACTGGGATGTTTTGGGATGCAGGTGCTGAAGATGCTGAGTGCAGTGCTTCACAGGCTTCTGCTCTGCAGATGATGATCTGAATGTGTAGTGCCCTGATCTGGTGTCACATTAGGTCCTTTACTTCAAGAATACAGATGAGTATCCTCACTTGAGTAGAGACAGAGATTGGACAAGTGTCCAGAGTGGAAGTGAGATTCAGGGGTACACAAGGCTTCCTATGCCAGTGTTTTTAGGACTGAAATCCCAGGACATCAATTATGCCATGCCCAACTGCAGATAAGCCACCCAAATGTTTAGGAGAAAAATAATTAAAAGCTACCAACTAGTAAAGACTTGCTAAAATCTTGTGTAACTGTGTGATGCATGATGACGATGCCTGTTGCATGGAAGCAAGCCTGTGATTGTTTTTAACTGCAGAGCTCTAAAGGCAGTAAAAAGTATTTCTCCAAGTGTCCTTATTTCTTGTTACATTCACTATTTGAGTAGGTCATCTCTGAACAGACATTGCTTTGGATATAACCAGAGAGAGATAAACTCACTAAAATGCACTGACAGAAAACTACTGGGCTGGAGGGCAAGCAGCACTGCAAATGTCAGCTGAAGCACTCGGAGAGCTGTTGTGCTGCAGACAAACTCCACATGAAGCTGTGGAGTGAGAGCAGGAATGTCAATGGTAGCTTTGCTCAAAAGAGCTATGGGCTTTCTTAAGAAACAGCAGGTTTTTGCTTGAAACTTTTGGCTTGGGTCTTCAAATTATGCCTGATCTAGCTCCAGCTATAACTCCAGAAGGATTCCCTAGGGCTGGTGATCCGTTGGACAAGGTCACCAGTCCCAAGTGTCCTTACAGGTAGGAAGGGGACAAGCGTCAATATAAATTCAGTCTTAAGAGATGTAAAAGTGCCTCTCTGATGCCATCCAGACCAGCTTCCTGCTACTGCTTTGACCCGTGATACACCATCCAAGATCCAGTCCAGAACAGCCCCAGCCACAGCCCTTGCCTCTGTGAACCTCGCCACTGACATGTCACAACCCACATCGCAGACAAACACAGGACAGGCAAGGCATGGCATAAAGGTGTCCCAGGACAGGCAACAGACTGCTGCACACCAAGACATCCCCTTGGGACACTGTTGGAAACAACACACAAAAACCACAGCTTAATTTTGTTTAAAAAGTTTTCAGAAGAACTTTGCCTCCTTTTTTTCCTAAGCTGCTAAGCAAGGAGCTTAGGAGTCCCTCAAAAGTAGAGACTACCCACACATATTAGTAGAAAGTTTTCCTTAATGTTGCTAACCAGAAAAATTGTTTGAAAAATCATGATTTTTTTCTTCAAACAAGATCCATTCTTAGTAATTCACATCTTTAGCAGCATTTTAAAAAGAATACCTATAGCCTTTGGAGGCTCTGGAGAATGGCAAACCTTGGTAGAAACAGTGGAATTTAAAGCAAATTACAGAAAATATAACATTTTAAGAGCGCACAGGGTAACTCCAAGTGTTAACAGGAGTTATGTGGCAGAGCTTTACTCCCATCGAACAACCCCACAATATTTCTAAAATACTGTTTTAAGCCCCCTCAGAGCACAGAGACATCGTAAAAGATAGTAACAAGATATTTGAGTTAATCTTACATAAAGCAAGAAGAAGGTGACAAATTTAGCCAATGACAAGCAGAGAAAGAAGTTGTCCGTAAGGAGATATGAAACAAGCAACCTGGAAATTTGCCCTTGTTTCACTAAGGCTTTATTACATCTTACACCCACTGCCAAGAAGCACTTTGAACTGACTGGTTTACCGCAGAGCACTTAAATGTCAAGTAGCAAGGGTTTAAATTACGTTAATACTCTAACAGTGCCGCTGGGAGGCATGTTAAAACAAGAAGTCCCTGCAAAAGCAGGGCTCCAGAGCCTCATATCTTGTGTATCCCCTCGATTATACACATTCAAGCACAAAAGCAATTAGAAAAAGAACATGTTTACAAATGAGTACTGCTGAAGGCACTTTGCCCCTGAAGCTAATGAAATGTGTTCAGAAGGATATGACCAACAGTGCAGCTAGAGCACATACCACACCCAGATATTTCAGAAGGGCACATTAATTAAACGTCAAGGCTCACCCAAAAGTTTTTGCACAGCTGCGAAGCAACTGTGAAGTTACAAGTTTTAAAAATCTGTAAACTGGAAAGTTACACAAAATGCTTAGGAAAAAAGTCAAATTAATCTGCAGTCAAGTTATTTAAACTCAGAGATATTTTTTGACCATTCTTTCAAACCTCATAGTATCACACATGCGTTTTCTCTCCTGTATTAATGGTGGTTGTTTTTATTCTTTCTTCAATTGTACTTCTAGGCAGCTCTCTTGTCAAAAAAGACCTCAGTTTCTCAAGAGCTCTTCTGCTAATGTTTCTCTGCCTCACATGGCAGGAATCTAAATCCATCAGGCTGTTAATTCTTACTTAAATGAGAAGCAGCCTCTCTAAAACTTGTGGAATTGATTGCACAAGTTACGTAACTGAGGCAAGGGATGGGAAAAGGACAACCTGCTTTTCAGAGGGGTTTGGAAGCTGTGTAATCCTGCACTCAGTGATGTCTACTAGAAAAGATGTGCAGCTGTATTAATCAAGGAGCAGACATTAATGGTGAGCAGGTATCATACGGTAGGCACAATCCTAGATTAACTTCGTAAAAAAAAAAATCAAAAAAATCCCTCTAGTCCTCCATAGAAGGCTAAATGTACAAGAGTATCCTAGGAGACTCTCAAATTTTCTCCTCTCTGATTTTCCAAGGTATCTGATATGTTTTAGTCTCTTTTAAAGACAGTACCTTGAAATATCTGATGACTCTCTAATAAACTCCTAAGATTATTCACTTCTTGTCATTCATCCAAAAGGTAACAAGCAGATGGAGCAGCTTAATGCTTTGACTCCCAAGCAGCACCTTTTCCAGGGCTTTTCATCCTGTCCAGAACTTTCCTGAGTTACAGTGAGCAAAAGGCAGCTGCCCCTCAGCATAGCTGTACTCAGTCCCAGTACCCACCAGCCTAAAGAGGTGAGCACAGCATCACATTGCAAAGCTTGGGGCCTTAAGGCACATAAACCAGTGATTTTTGGGAAATCAGGAACTTTGTTAATAATTTGGAAATAAGGATTTGTGTGGATTAGGTCTCTCTTTACCTGGTGATAAAGAGTTACATACAACCCCATCCACCCCACCCAATAACTGGGACCTGGACAAAATGCCTCTAGCAACAGAATTGCTAGAAGGTGGACACAGATAATGCAAGGATCAAAACAAAAAAAAAAACCCAAACTCAAAACACACCACCTTTTTCTTCGGCACAAATAGCCTTCTGGATAATAACTCTGCCCATAAATAAGGGCTGAATGAAGTTAGAAAAATCCAAGTCATTCTAGTCTTTCCCATGTGTTGCAGTGGCTTCAACCTTTCATTCTTTTTGCTAGGGGTGGGGCATTCAGTTTTTGTTCAACTGAACTCCCTGAAATATCAAAATCATCCCTAAAGCCTCAAGACTTACAGCGTCCTCTGACAATGCAGAGAACACTGCCAGGATCAGAACAAAGACCAGATCACTGCAAAATATTTCTTTGTCCCTTTTGAATTTTCTGAAAGCTCCTTATAGAATCAGAAATCGCACCTTTAATTTCTTTTAAGGAGTATTTGACATATTTTTCATCTTGCCCATTTTGTAGGGCCCCTTACTGAAAGCAAGTACACCTTAACCCCCCAACAGACCTATTGTCTTAGAGCAGGCATATTCTTAATTTAAGTGAATGCAACATGTCCATGCCAGAATATTCCTCCCCGGTAAAACTCTGTCTAGTGAGATTTTATTCAAGGATCAGTACTAAAATGAAGGGCTGATATGGTGCACTAGTTTTTCCTCATCTGAAATCTGAGTCAAAGTCTTATATGGTCAAAAGACAATTAGTATATATGTAGACCCCTCTCAACTGATAGATACTTGATAGCCCATTTAAGCCAGATGAGTAATCCAGGTACCTGTTTTCTATGCCCAAAACAAATGCACTCCAATTATTTTTTGCTTGGCATCTTTTGGGATGAGCTTTGTTGTAACCAAACATAAAACTTATCCGTTCCAGAAAACTAGTCTAAGTTTTCCCTAAAACAAAAAACAAACAAACAAGCAATTCAGATCTGTTTTCAGAGGAACACTTCCCAGTTGCCAGCACTGCAGAGCAAGACGCTGAGGGCCGAAGGAAAACTCCACAAAAAGCAACATACTACATTGACCCAGACAGCATTTCAGCTTTGCCGAAGTCTTCTAAAGCTCCTCTATAAATTCATGGGGACTGATGGCCAAGTTCTCAATGACCTTTCTCACTTGCTTGATTTCTGCTCCCAGCCAGTGTAAATCAGGAGCTCTGCACTGTGCTAAACCTATGTCAGCAAACCCAGGGCAAAAACATCAGCCCCCTTTCTATGCAGCCGCACCTGATTGTGGCTACACCATCATGAACACATCCCTGTTCCCATAGGCTAATAGACTACAAATAGCAAAAGAAACACCAAAACCCAACAACAAACCAACCAAAAGCAAAGGACTGTCAGTGGAGCTTTTTTCATACTCAGTATATTTCCAGATATTTCTAAAAAAATGCAAATAATTTGTTTGAACAGAGCTTTTTCCAGCTAAAATGGCAACCTCAGAAAAATCTTTGCAGTTGCATCTTTATATTTTTCAAATAAGAGGTAAGAGGTTAGTATCTCAAATCCACTTAATTTGATTGTTCAGTTTAGAAACACCAGTAAAATTAAGTCTGCTTGAATTTGATTCTTGCATTCCGAGTCCTCAATATACTGAAAAGACACAATCACAAAGGTTATGCTTCTCTTCAGGGTAACTAAGTAAGCTACAGGAGAAAGTTTTTCTCACTAATCACATCTCATCATTAGAAAACCAGGAGCAGTGACTGCTTAACAGAGGCAACCAATAGAAGTTAAAAGGGGGGATTTGAGTTCAGAACTGAGAGTCTGTTGTTGTCACACAGCTATTCCCACCCTGGCTTCATGACACTCTTGATCCAGTTGAGGCAATAGGGAAAGGAAGAAGCTTGGAGCAAATTTTGGTAATCCTTTTACATGTCATAACATCCATTCAGATATTTGACCTGGTCTTGGGGGATGCTTCATGGTGGGCTTAGGTCTTTTCTAGTAAAAAAGCTGCAGCCTCTACCTCCTGCTCCCTATCTGTAGGCCCACCATGACCACCCTAAAACCCAAAAAGTAAGTACCCCTTTCCCCACCATAAACAGTCATCTTTCCAGTTCACAAAGACTTTTGGGGTCCTTAGCTTCTATCACAGCTTCTCCTTTGCCTCAACCTCACAAACACCTGAGCAGCACCACTTCTGCACACACCTGTGAGCTCTAAACCCAGCACCCTGGTGCCTTGCCTAACCCCAGCCACAGAGGAAGAGTATCCTAGAGATCACAGGCTACCAAGAATATAGATTTTACACTGCCCTGCAGGGTACATCTACACATTAGCCACTAACTTCATACAATTGGTTCCAAAATACACAGATAATTTTTCCCTTTAAAATGTTAAAAATTTGGAAAACGTGATCAGTGCAGAGGAAGAGCTTCACAGCAGGATACCATATCAGTTGACAGATAACTTTTCTGCTCAGTGCCAACAACTGGATCCCCCTGAGCGACAGGCAGCAGAACTACTCATCTAATGTTGGGCACTGTATTATCCATGTAGGGGTTGAGCAAAGCCCTGCAAAGATATGAGGACCATTCTGCTGCATCTCATACATCTGGCAAGCCATGTGTATAACCAGCCAGCTGGGCAAACATGTGGCACTCCTCACCCTCAATGCTCCTCGCTCACTGACTCTACAGCTTATCAGAGAAATAGAATCCTTCCCTATAAGGAAGTCTTGGTAGGTCTGGACAAGGAATATCTCTTCCTGATGGTATGGACCCAGAAAGTGCTGACATGAATCAAACTTACTGCTTGTCACTCCGTGCCCCTCTACAGCCTCCTAAAAATAGCCATCATAAGATGTCTATCAAGACATGGAGCCTCCTGTCACTTTGCCCTAAGAAAGCTAAAGAACTCGCCAAGGGGAGGGACCTCTTCCTTCTGACACCTAATCCAGGCAATGCCGTCAGCACTACCGGATAAATAAGGGGAAGAAAGGCAAGGAAAGCAGGACCACTCTCAAGACCTCTCAGCTAATCCTTTCTACCTTTCTGCTGCTCTGCATTTCCAACTCAATCATGGTGGGTGCACTGGAAAGCTAATGGTTAGCAGGCAGCCAGTGTATTTTACATAAGTAAATTGGGCTTCTTGCCCACATTAGGTCTTGGGGGGTGGGGGAAGGACAGTCCAGAAGACAGTTTAGGTTTGCCTGGTTTTCCTGTTTAAACTTAAAGGACTATGCAAGGTTTTCCAGTTAGCCTCCAGTTCTGAACCAGGCAACAGTAGTGGTGCAGCTTCCACAGCTTCCAACAGAAGGGTTACAAAAGCTTTTTTTAATCAAATGCAACCAGCTAAAGTGGCAAGGACAAATCGTATTTTTATACAAGCAAATATCATAGATTAGTACTTTATGAAACAATGTACCATCAAAAACTAATTTGTGACATAAAGGGATTAATTTAATTTCTATGTTAATGAAAAAAACCCTGATTGTTTAGAAATATTACTTCAAATTGTATAACTAAAATGGATCTATGCTAAAACAGTAAATGGACCTGATGGTAATTAATGACTTCTTTGTTAGTTAAGAGACTTTCAATTTTTGTTGCTTCTTGCCATAGCTCTGGCTTTCCTTGGGATGTAGATTTTAACGAAAACTTTAAGAACAGACTTGTCGATGCATTTTTACACGGGAAGTTGCTAGATTAGGTTGCTATGGCCTAACTACATTAGGCAAGACAGAAATGAAAGCACACAGGTACTTTGCGCTATTTACTTTCTCTCAGTGCATTTTCAGCAGTACTAGTTCTTTTTTCTCTCTTTCTCCCCAACTGCAGTCCTTCTCTGCTGATGAAATCAATGGTAAGTGAAATCAAAGTTAAACTTTAACAGGGGGCAGGAGGGGGAACACAATGGTTACCAAATGCTAAATATTCGCTAGCCTTAACAGCTCTTTTGCTATCAGCATTACTTCTGCACATTTGACAGGCCCCATTTTTGCTCTTTTGGAAGATGACTCATGGATTGAGCTGGATGCTTTAGAAAACACACAGGTTCTCCCCCAGCCCCCCCTTCCTAAGCTATTTTTTGTGATTGATTTCCTTCCAACAGATCGAGTTCTCCAAGGAGCAACAGGATGGTAAGTTACAAGAGAGCTGCTGTGTTTTACATGTATGTGGGTTCAGAAAAGAGCTACAGGCTCAGAAATTAACTTTTATGAAACAATGAGCTAAGACTTCCTCTGGTATAAATCACCACACTCTTGACTTCAGGGCAGTGGTGATGACTTAGGCTGAACAAGAAGGTGACCGTAGATCACATGTAATTTATCTGGATGTTTGTTTACACGCTATCTGAACTGAGAAGTTTATACCATGGTACAAAGAGGAAATACACTGTCTCTACCTACTGAACATTTTTCAGTTGTGCTCCTGTTCTAGCTCTTCACAAGGATGCTGAAAATAAGTCTTAAACTTGGCAGTCCCAGGGGAAATAGGCAGAAGGAGGACAACAGAAGGAGGAAGTGGGTTGAAAATGTAACTTAGCTGCAGTGACCTTGCAATCTCACGTGAACAGAAGAAGCAAGAGTTCTACATGTCACTTTTGCCAGGAGGTGTTGTGGAAGGGGAGGAACAAAGGCTGTTTTACTGTAAAAATGTTCTTTAAGCATGGAAATAGTCAGCAAATAAGTGACTTGTGTAAACTGCTGCTTCCACAATGGTCTGGATATGTTGCAATTCTTGAGCATCTCGCTGTATTTTTTGACTCACAAGCAACTTGCAGCTTCCAAATTTTTTCTTTCAATCTTCTAGAAAAATTTTGACATGAACAATAATTCTCACTGAAGCTCTGAAAATCTAATTTTAAGTGTTTCAAATAGCCTAAGACATGCATTTGGGCTATATTAAGTAACATTTAAAAATGTCGAGAAATCAGTAGCACATACAGTAGACTGAAGAAAGTGTTTAGAAAGGAAGATACAAGGATTTCCTAGAATTTCAGAGCAAGTAGAATAGCTAGAAACACGTCTTGAGAGAGTCCTAAACTTTGTGAACATGAGCCTGCTCTCAGTTACATCATCAAAGCAAAAAGGAGAGGTATAGTGCAGAAAGTGAGACTGGTAGCAGTTCTCTTCTTGCAGTCCAAACTCTCTTGATCACAAAAAAAAGTCATTTGGGCTCTTCCTTACTTTTTAATTCTGAAAATTTTACAAAAGGATTGGGAGGGTTTATGGAAAAATGTCCTCCATTCAAAGCTGCTGGCATGTATAATGAAGCAAAATACTTCTTACAGCTTCCCTACGTATTTCAGATCATCCAGCTGCTGTAACATTACAATGACTGAACCAAGCAGCAGAGCAAATGGAAACTACTTGAGAGAGGGAGAATTTCCCAGGAGCAGAGATGGCCCACCCTCAGTAACTATTTCCATCCGCACAGGCTGATGCACCAGCAGCTGGGTAGTACCATCCTCAGACAGATTTTAAACATGCTTGCTCCAGCAGAGGTATAAACTAGGACTGGCTAGTAAAAAAAAAAAATTAAAAAGAAAAACCCCACAGCAAAGATATATTGCAGTGAAATGCATGCCTGAGAGACAAAAAGAAATCAGTCCTTTTCTCCAAGCTGGGGAGCTGTGTTCAGAACCCAGTGAACATAAAACTTCATGGGGTTTACAAAATGCAGAAACTCTCCTGATGGTTTTGCTATTAGCACACTGGCATTGTTTTATACCTCGCTGCAGCTAAATGTCATTGATTTAGCAGATGAAAGATTAGATCATATGGTATAAATCGCTACAGCTCCACTGATGTCAGCTGCTGGAGCTGATACCAGGAAGCTCTATACAGGTCCCGAAGGCCATAATTTAATACCCTGCAATAAAAACTGTAAGGAAAGAGAGTTAGCAGCAAAGAGTTATAGGTGTCTCACATCAGACAGTAAGAGGATTAGTTTCAGATGTATTAGATTACAGCCAATCAGGCTGACACTGTATCAGCATTTTTACTGGGTGCCAGTAACAACTCCACTAAGATGGTACAAGGAAGACTAAAGCAAAAACATAAATACCTCTGCATCACATGTTCCCAGCACAAGATGAATGAAGACACAATCCGAAATGTGGCTTCTTACTCCTAAACCTGCCCCAAAGCAGAATGAACATTCAACAGGCTGTGAAACAAAAGGCCTGTCTGGCTGCAAAACACAAAGCCTGTCTGGCTGCTGGATGTGCATCATGGCCAAGGAAAAGACATTTTACTTGGTTTACTTGGAGCTAAACCACAACATCATCAGACACTTCAGTGCAGAAGAGATCAACAGCACAGTCCAAGATGCTCGTGGCATATGATGTTCAAAGATAGCTTTTTAGCCACACAGTTGACCTTTGTCCCGTCCTCTTTTTTTAAAGCCACAGTTCTTTATTCAAATACTCCTAAAAAGCCAAAAAATATAGTAATATGATTGACATGGAACTTCACAAGAGAAGATGAAGGCTGGCAATGCAATGAAGGCAACTATCTGTGCTGATTTTTGTAGGAGAAATGCCTGTACCCAAAGGCCTTGTCCAACAAGGGGAAATAAGTGAACACTGATCACTTGGCAGCACTGAAAGAAGTGAAATCTCAAAGTGAACACACTGGAAATGCACAGGAAAAAGCACCACATGAGTACTTCCACTGGAAAAGCAGAATATGCATTCATTTGTAAGAAGCAGGGACAGACTACAAAGCACAGAAAAAAAGAAGGAACAAATATGTTTAGAAATCCCATTGTAAGGCAATTTTAAGGGAAAAACAACAGTAAAAGCATTTGAAACCCACCTTCCAGTTTCCTATTAGCACTGTGTAGCTGAGATGCTGGGATTACAGGCAGAACCCACTGAAGCAGGCAGAGGGTTTGCACTGCTAGGCACTTGATGGTCCCAGTTCTCTGGAGAGATAAGGTGGAGTGGATAACAACATTTTTACCATCTGCTGCTACATCATGCGAAGAAACCTGTTCTTGAATGACAATGTTGGTAAAGAACTTATCTTCCCCCTGTCCTTGAAAAAACTACACGGTCAATCATAAAGCTATTGATGGCTATTAGAGCCAGGAAAGATATGAAAGATAGATATAAAAGTTTAAAAATAGTGAAACCGAAATGTCAGAGGGAAGGAGTTTTTCTTGGGACCGTGGGCCAGAGATTCCCCTGGCTGACTCCCCTGGAGTCAGTGGAAGAGTGCCAGGAGACAACAGGTTCACGTCTTTGTCAATAGGGAGCTGCCTGGCTCAATGTTGCTCTTCTCTTGCAGACTTCAAGGAAGCCTTCCTCCTCTTTGACAGGACTGGTGATGCCAAGATCACCCTCAGCCAGGTTGGCGATATCATCCGGGCACTGGGGCAGAACCCTACAAATGCAGAAATCAACAAAATCCTGGGAAACCCAAGCAAAGAGGGTAAGTGCCCTACAGTCTTTTGGCCCCTTCTTGAGACTGGGGAACAGAAATGAGGCAACACCAACAGTCACAGCAGGAGAGAGGGGAGCTCTTACTCTGATGGGGAGTCAGGGGGACTATGCAACAACACATGGTATTTCATTAATTTCTTTGGAAGAGACTGATGCTGATGGGGAATAGAGGAAAACCTTCTCCTTAGGACATAGAGAGTTCTCTGTAGGGACCGTTTTGGTGTCAACTCAGTGTAGGTATAACACACTCATTGTTGCTCACAGTCCATTAGTGCCCCAGCTTTTCCTTGGGGAGCCATGAGTCCATTTCTAACAACTGATACTCAGCTCTTCAGGTCCTTCCAGTGCAAGAACATCTGCATAAGCCACAACATGCCCCGGGACTGGAAACCCATCTGTGTATTTCAGCTGACTGGAATGGTCTTCCCAAAGCTCCTACAAACCTGGGCACACTGAGGCATATATTGGCCATTTATTATTGCAGCCATTTTTTATTTTCCTTTCCTCCCTTTTAGAGATAAAAAGAAAGGATAAATACTGTAGTGCCCTCCTTTTAACAAGGACCTAGAAGCAGGTGATCCCTGATTTCAGTCATGCAGAACCATATTAAGATGAGCTAAATTATATGCACATCCTCTGGCCTGGTAAAGACAGCTCTGAGCAACAATTTAGAAAGCTTTGGCACCAGCAGGAAGCATTGAGGACAAACACAGAGGTGAGATCATACCAGGACTTGAAGTGATTCCAGCAATAAGTGACAGTGAATTTGATACAAGCTGCATAGTAAAATAGGTTTTGTAACAACTGTATAATGAAAAATATCTGTCACATTTCCATCTATTATATTTTGTTGCTGCCCAGATGGCAATGGAAAGATCCAAGAGGAAGAAGAAAGAATAGACAGATTCTTTCATTTGGTAGCCTTGCTCAAAAAAACCAGAAACAAAAACAAAACAAAAACAAAACAAAAAAAAAAAAACCCAAAAAACAAAACCAAAACAAAACAAAAAAAAAACCCAAAACGAGCAACACTTGGGGAAGTCCCCACTGAGGACTACAACTTTTGGCTCATGAGAGGAAAGGGGTTAGATGGACTAAGCTCAGGAGCTCTTAAACCTCCATTGTGAACGTGCCCAAATTTACTGTTGGCAACCCACCACACTGTACTTTCCTAGTTTTAATTTATTTACTCTTTTGCTAATAGGCTCTGCCACCACATCAAAGAGACCCTGAAGAGGTCAGTAACATGTGAGCAACCTCAGGGGCTTGTCTAAGTGACCACGTCCCACTCTGGTTACCTTTTCCACATTGCTGGGGCTCAAGATTTTTGTTTGACTGTATTCTGCAGTTCCCTCACTCTCCAAATCCTTTCAAAGATTAACTCACACAGCAAATTACATTTCTGAAAGAAAGGTATAGCATGCACACAAGCATACAAAGCTATGTGAGAAGGATCCTGGAGGAAGGATGTGAAAAATCAGATGTATGTGAAAACTAACTCACAGGATAAGAGAATCCAGATTCTGCAAAGGAACTGTCAACTTTTGAGGCAAAGACTAGAGTAAAGGCTAGAAAGAGCTGTGAAAATGAGGTAGGGGAGGCTCTCCCACACTTGAGGGCAAATATGCCTAAGGAATACACATACAAATATCTAGCATGTAGCAACTGGTGTTTTTTCCCAGAGATGAATGCCAAGAAGATTACTTTTGAAGAGTTCCTGCCCATGCTGCAAGCAGCTGCCAACAACAAGGAACAGGGCACCTTTGAAGACTTCGTTGAAGGTCTGCGTGTCTTTGACAAGGAAGGCAATGGCACAGTCATGGGTGCTGAGCTCCGTCATGTGCTGGCTACTCTGGGTAAGGGACCATGCTCTCTGCAAGCACCTCGAAAACTGCTGCTGTTTGAAGGCATGAGAGAGGGTGGAAAGGTACTCCAAACAGTTTGAAGAGTCAGGAGGCTACCAAGTCAGACAAGACTCTGGGTTTCCTAAGTGTGAATCCACAAAGAAAGCAAACAGAACTTTTACTAAAGACCAAAGGAAAAGGCTAGGCTTATGACATCAAAATTCAGGCAAGATATTACGAGTGAGCATTATTTGATGAATAGAGAGAAAAGTGTGTACATCTCAGTGACATAACAGAAATGGACAAAAGTAGAGGATTTGCTGCATAGTTTCTTTACTCTGTAGGAATAACTAGAATCCCAGTGCATATATGTCTCCATCTTCTAAAGAAAGTTGAAATTAATTAAGCTCATGTTGTATATAGGTGTTTTTTCACTAACTCAGAAAATAAGGAAAGCCTTTGGAAGAGCTGTAGGTTTCAGCCTCAGTTCTGTGTGGAAGAATGAAACAAGTTCTCTCCACTCTCAGGTGAGAAGATGACAGAAGAAGAAGTAGACGAACTCATGAAAGGTCAGGAAGACTCAAATGGCTGCATCAACTATGAGGGTAGGTGCAAGAGTTCAACATCCATTCTACATTTCTCCTCTCTCTTACAGTTTCATTGCAGTGGGCTATTAGCTTCTCAGGCAAATCCGGCTGCGTTAGGTCAAAAGACTTATGTGTGAAAATGACCATGGCAATATGCTTATCCAGCAGTCACACCATGCAAAAGACTCGATTCAGCCACAGCAGAGGAGGCTGTTTTGATCAACACCAAATCTCTAGACTCTGACTTTCTGTAGAGCAGTTGCAGTGATTGTATCCAATAGCTACTGTCTTATCACACTTAAGCAAGAAGAGAGCTTGATTTGTACAACATTAAACACTTAAAACTTCCTATCACCCTATCAATCAAATCTGACCAGGTACACATTTTTAATGCCATCAGCTCATGAACAGCTGTTATTTTTAGAGTTATTTCCCAAGGTAACATTTGCTGCTCCTTCTAACTAGCGTATCTGCATTTTCCCACAGCATTTGTAAAGCACATCCTGTCTGTCTAAGAGGAATTCTCCAGGTACCAAATGGTATGTTGTTCTCATTTGCACATTTAACTTCATCCGCTTGCTATGCTTAAAGGCTTCTATATACCCATGGCCAACAGAGGCTACAAAACAGTGGCACCAACAATATGAAAATAATAAAATGAGACTTTTGTCCAAAAGCAAAGATAGCAGGAGTGAAGGTTCCTGGCTCTTGTTCACAGCCCTGTAACTCATCATTGTTTAGTAGATTTTTCAAACACAATGTAAACTGAGAGCCTGACACATTTATCCTACAAGCACGATTGAGATTTTTTTTAACTGAAATCAAAGCAACACCTTCTAATAATTTGTAGATTTCTGTTATGACAGAGTGGCCTGAATACTCATGTGAGCTACTGAGAACAGGTCTTCAAACTAAATAATCATCTGAAGAAGTATATTGTCACAGTCATGATCAATAGCCAAAAGAGGGCTTCAAAAGTACCCAATTATTTAGCACTTCTCCTACAATCAGGGGAAAATAAAAACAACAACCCCCCACCCCCAACCTTTATATGCTACTATTTTGTCCAGAGAAAGAAAAAAACCCACAAAAAACAAACCCCGAAACAGCAGCTGTCTTTAAAATGCAAACAAACTATTGTGGGTTTATGTGAATTGTCAGTTATTCTATCCAAGGAAATACAAATTCCCAGCTGTAGGAAACAAACACCTCCAAACAGAAATCAAGGGCTCAGTTTGTCATTTTGCAAGTGTTTCTTCAGCCAACATTGACTTCAAATACAACTCTCCCATTCCTTCCCAGAACAAGCCAAATTTAGAAAGACCAGATGGCACTCAAGATTTGCCTGAAATTCTTCCTCAGTCTGTCACCATCAACATGGAAACTGCATAGAACTGGATGATATGACTCCAACCTCACCACTTTTTACCAGCACATCTGTGGGTATCACCTTTGGGTCACTACACTTTCATTTAAAAAACCCGAGCTTTTACCAAAGCAAACCTCATGGAATAAACTCTTACCATCCAGGGTCCATCCATCCCAACCATCTCTTTCCATGTTATTTGCGTTGAAAAAATGTAATTTCCTGGAAAAATAAAGCATCCATAAATCCTTGTGGTCACTTTGTGGCTATAAAGTCTTTTTTTCCCCATCTATTCCAACCCACTCAAAGCAGCATTCAGCAGTTAATTCATTTTCCATTTTGTGGTATATTGCACACCACAAAATAAAGTTTTATTTAAAAATATAAATATAGACATTTCCAGTACATCACTCTACTTGATCTGAATTAAAAATTCTTTGTTTGGGCTCTGGGAGGAGGAGTAATTAATTAGGGCACTACCACAACATCAGCATTTACAACATTTTTGGAAGAAGAAGACCTGGTATCTGTTGTCAGAACAGCTCCAAAGGTGGCAAGACCCAAAACCAGGAAGAGTGGCCCTGCTGCAGGGGACCTTTCAGAGCCACTTTTCCCAGCAAAATCTCCTCTGTACTGCTGCAGCAGCAGGTAAAAAGCACTGTTAGGAAAAAATCCTACCTGCTGTCTTTATTTACAGTTTTATGGACAACTAGAAAGAGCAATCAGAAGTTACAGCCACCCTGAAATGCTCTGTAACTGGGAATAGACCCAGCACCAGGCAAGAAGAGGCCAACTACCCCTTCTGCAGCAGCAGTGGGAATAGCCATCGCTCAGGGAAGTATTGTTACATTCCTGCCCTTAAATGTAGCTCCTCTCTCTTCCTTAAGTGTTCATGAAACTGCCTTAATCCCCATCTGGGTATCAGCCTGTTCTATTAAAATCCTACCTTGCCTCATCGAGTTGCTATGCACAAAGTGACCATAATTCAAGTGCCAACAGGTGCAGAGGGGTGGCTGGCACCAGAATAAACCACAGCCATTCATACAACAGCTGCCTCTTTTCTGAGGCTTCCCAAAAAATCTCCCATTTAAACCCTCACCATGCTGGTACACAGGGCCAAATGAACCTGTGAATTATACCCTGCCCAGAGACTTATGCCAGCAGATAGTTTACAAAGGGTTGCAGTTGCTACACTCAAAATGCAAAAAACCCTGGATAGAAGAAAGAAAAAAAAAGGAGTTATTAAACTTCATCCTAAAAGGGCAATTACAAAAAAGTGCAGGCTACACAAGCAGACTCAAAGCACTGCTACACAGCCTACTGTTCCTCAACATCCTGCCTATACACCCACACTCCAGGCAGTTTCTCTTTCCAAGAAACTGTGGATCTCAGTTGCTGGAAAAGCAAAAAACTGAAAACCAAACCAACATTACATTATGTGTATATATATATAGTGAAAAAGAGGCTGACAGCATATACATACGTATATGTACATGTATACATATATGCTGTCAGCCTCTTTTGCACACTGCCTTGTCAACGCTGCACTGATATGTGGTCACAGTACCTGCCTAGTCCAAGGCTGGACACAGCCCTAAAGGAAAGGCTGAATTTTCCATCTTTTTTTTTTTTTTTTAATTGCAAGTTTTATTAA
>VXAD01008525.1:167183-194806 GCA_013399195.1 Dicrurus megarhynchus
GAATTTTCCATCTTTTTTTTTTTTTTTTTAATTGCAAGTTTTATTAATTTCTAAAATATTTGAGACTCAGGCCTGGACAAGTAACAAAGTGGGATGACTTCACTGTAGAAGCAGACAGATTTTTAAGCTGGCTAGTTTTTAAAAACTCACATTCATATTTTTGTTTAAAACAAAAAGCCAGATTATGAGACATAACTAGGCTGACAGTATTTCTCTGGATTGCAATTGCAAAGAATCAAGGTAATACTAATTACGCTACTCTCACTCCTCAAAAATTAAAGTACAAATAATTGTTGCAGACAAAGCAGATGAAAACAAAGAGAATACTCCTTTCCTATTAAACTGAGGTCAAGCCTCAGAGAATTTCATAGAGCTGTGCAGGGAATGGATTTTTATGCTATCCAAAGGTTTCAGTAATTTTTAAAAATTTCCACCCTAAATTGAGACAAATATCTGAAAAAAATGTTCACAGTCTCATAAGATCTTAAATAACTCAGTCATTTATAAAGAATAGCAAATACTTTATATACTACTAGCCTCTTTCACCTAGTGACAGATTCAACATAAACCTTTTTATTTATCCATTTTGAAAATGAAGAAACAAGATGATTTGGAAACATAATGATAAGGGGGGTTTGGGGCTTTTTTGAGAAACACACAAAACTGTCTTAAAATCAGCTTTAATTTTATCAATAAATCCCACTGAAATCATACCCAACCTGAAAGCACAGTTTGGAAATGCATAAACAGCTTTGGTGCCTCATCTGTAGGAGAGCAGAGAAACCTCTTACTTTGCCTCAAAACCATTTAAAGGTTGAACTTTTTTCAACCTACTGCCTCCATACTAGTAAAACAAGTATCACTCAGAGCTCTGATTTTGGGGAATGCTCCTCACTGAAGGCTGCTTTCTCTTATATTTTGTGTTCACTTAAGGAAAGAAATACTCTGCACCACCAACTCCTCCAAGAGTGACAGAAGACCCCAGCAGCTAGGGAAGGAAAGCCAGCCTGCATCTGTTCAGGCTCTGAATAGAAAAAGCTGTTCTCAGTCCTGTCATCTGACACCTCTTGCCATCACTACATTTGCTTTGTATTTTAAATAGAACATGGTTAATGAACATACTTTCCACTACTCCACCCAAATGACAGATTAACTCCTTGGGACCAAGGCTAAATTCCCAGAAGAAGATCGAGATGTGAATCCTTGGTATGCAGCAGTAGATCCAGCAACTGGCACAGGGAGCAGGCAGCCTACAAAACTGAAGTGGAAGCATCAGAAAGACTGAGGAGATGGTCATTGGCTCCAAGGATGTAATTCTGCTCTTGGCAGAGGCTGTATTCATTGGGTTAGCCACTATCACACATCTCCACAGATGCTTCTGCCAGGCTAGGGATAACCAAGAAACCTCTTGAAGAACGGGATTCATGTGCACAGAGCAGAATGGATTTCAGACAGCAGGGAACTGCAAGAGGAGCAATGTCTCTCAATCTAGCACTGCTCAAGGGTCCAGGTCCCTGCCTAGGAAAAGGCAGAGGCTGTTTTCTACTACTTACAGTGCTTTTCTCTGAAGGTATCCTAGACCCAAAAGTGTCAACCATGTTATCAACAGAAAGATCTCTTACATGCAGGAGCTGAGTATCAGAAACACAGATGCTATTCTTAATAGGAACAACGGTTTCTGAACTCTATCAACATTCTCCCTAGTCTTGGGCTGTATTTTAATTTATTTTAGAAGAATGGTTTCCAGACAGTGGGTGGTGCAGCTCTGTGCAGAAACAGACACCATACGGACAGAAAGGGGCAGTTATCCAGGACAAAAAAGCACGGCAGGTCAGGTGTGCCTGATGTGTCAAGAGCTGTTTACTGGTCTTACAGCACCAGAGTGTTGAACACAGTGAGCTCCACCCACTGCCCCAAAGTCATTTGGGCAAAGGTTGTTCAGACATGTCTCCTCAAAACCCTCTCCATATGGCTCTCTTTTCTCATTTCCAGGAGCTGTTAGACACTGGTAATTTCTCCCTCTCACCTACAGACCAAGAAACTGAGGAAGCACAACAGATTGTAACATGACCTGGGTCCTTCGCACAGATCTGCTAGACCTGACCCTCATGGTACAAGGGCAAACCCAGGAGAAGAAAGTTAACAAAGACATCTTCTTGCTGGCAGGCAAACTTGACTGTTCACATCACTAAGACCTCTTAGCCTTCATATCTGTCTTCTTTAGTATTAGTACTGAGGTATTTTTAAAAAGCCACAGTACACACAACACTCCTGTCTGAACAAACTCCACAAATGTAACCCTCCCAGTGAAGTAAACTTACTTCAACAGCGAAGTATTTTCCTTTTTCACATAGCTCTTCTCTTATGGCACTGCATACAAGAAGAATTGTTCCACTTCAGTGTGTTTTCAACCAAATCTCAGACTTTAAATGCAACACATTTAAGCACTCTTCTTCTGAGTTGTCCCAGTTTTGCTTGCAGGTGTCTAGAAGTGGGTGGAGCTTGGAGCCAAGTGGGGGTGACCAGGTTGCTATTCTATACCAGTCAAATCATTTGGGGGAAAAAAAAGGTGAACGTGTGCCATTTTGTTCTGTTTCTTCCTCAGAGAAACTGCCATTGACCAGCACTCTGGCTTCTGCCTCTGTTGAAATCACCCTCTCTTTTGTATACTTTTGTTAATACTGTTGCTGTTACTCTTAATTTTTCATCCTATTGTTTTTATCTCAATCCATAGTGTCTGCCTTTGTCCCTCTCTGACCAGAGGGGGCAGAGGGAGGGGAGCAGCTTATTTGGAATTTAATTTCCAGCTGGTTTTAAACCACCACACAAGTACTATCTTATTGTCAATGCAATCCTCCCATAGATTTAAATCTACTCCGTTCTTATGCCAGGGAGGCTGACTTTTACAGGGATACAAGGAAGTGCTCAAACATTTAACAAAGAAAATATACTTCTTTACTAACCTGTTATTTGTCATTTATTTTATAACAAAAAAAAATGCAATACTTTCATTTACCCAGGCACTTACATTTACTTCAAAATGAAGTATCAAATGTTGCTGAAAATATCAAATTTCACACACATCTACCTTCTAGACTAATTGGCACAGTACATAACAGACCATGGTTTATTAGAGCATTAAACTATATTTTCCATTATCAAATTTATGGTTTGGGAGGATGGCATAGATTAGTTTATAAACGATCATTTTTCCACCAATGTAGCAATAATGGGTAGCAGCATTCCTGGTTTTGTGTCTCTGAGTTGGTAAAGCTGAGGAATGTAATAGCCTAAGAGGAAGCCCAGCCAAATTTGTTATTCCTGCCAAATTTGGTACTACTTCCTTAGACACAAACAAATTCTCTCTCAACTCCTTGCTAAATGGGCAATAAGAAAACATACTTTTTTATTTGTCTGGACTAATAGGTCCAGCCTCAGCTGATAAACATCTCTTGGTCTCAGTATCTAACACAATTATTGCAAAACATGGGAATGAGTCCATACCATGAAGGACACCTTAAACACACACCTCTCAATCTCCTTTCACACCACCAACGCAGAACTAGTGAGAATGTTTTTAGGTAAGGGCTGACATAAACTGGCTGTCAGCGGAAGACCTGTGAAGGAAATACTGAGTAGCTCGTTAGAGCTACTGTATCCAAACCCCCAGTGATAGGTACATGAAAGGATACATATGTATTCTGCACATTAAAAAAAAAATGTGTTAAAAGAGCTGTAAAGCTGCAGAATTTAGGATTAGGAAACCCTAGCTTCAAAGTTACTTGGCACTTCTGAAGTAAAAGTAGTTCATGAGGGCTGATCTCGATGTTGTCTTTATCATCTGAGCTCTATTAAATCAGCCAAATGGAGCAGCTTTCTCCTAAATACCAAACCAATAACAAACATGAAGTTTGAAATTGTAAGCATTGATACTGCTTGAACAGAGATGCTGTAAAACACTATTAGAAGTATTCAATACCACAACACAGGATATCGCTCATTTTGATTCTGATGCAATAAAAAGTACAGAAGTATAGTTTCATTCTAGCACAACTATAGCACTTATTACACATCAAGGGAGTAGTCCTTTTCTGGGAGATAATGCCTCAATTGCACAGCCCCGTTTCATGCAGTGCTTTCAACCTTCAGCAACAGCTTAAGTATATTCATGTCTGCTGTGTTCAGCAAGTGCCTTTAAGTGCCTTTTATGTTCACAAACTGCTGCTCTGATCTATGTTGCTCAAAAATCATGTGCATTTTTAATGCACAGCTGATTTACATAGGACAAAACCAATCAACAGACAAACTTCACTGATAATTTGAATTCTTCATAGCCCTCCTTGAGAGCTTTCACCCTGTGCCACATGCTAAACTAAATGCAAACTGATGAACCCCTGAGTAGCTGAAGCTTCTTTCTTTGATATCAGACTAAACAAATTCTCTCCACCGAGGAAACCAGGACTTCAGTCTGTAACTTCTATCTTCACTGGGAGTGCTCCCTGAAATTACTGCTCTTCTTGAGCTTTGGTAGAAGTGATTTTGAAATAATTTACTGAGCAAATCATATGGTCAAGCTCCAAATTGACACTGCTGCATGCTGAAAACTGCTGACAGCTATCTAACTAACAGACAAAGATATGCCTGCATGGGCCAGCATCCCAGACTGGCAACCCTTTTAAAACATGTTAGTTTGAGGTTTCATGTTGGAAGACCCAAGGAAAATAAAATCCATCCCATGGTGAGTATCACCTGCCACCATCACCTTCAGACCTGTGAAGTCATTCTCAGCTCATGAAACTCCCACACTTGACTCCCATGTGCCTATTTCTGCTGATTCCCAGCTAATGCTGGACCTCACACACAGGCCTTGGAGGGCTGTGGGATCTCTCTGGTGCTCCTAGGCATATGCTGAAGGAGTTGGGTCTCCTGCCAGCTGTGTGTCTATATGCTACATGTGGTCAGAGAGTGAGAGCACAGTTGGGGTGCTCTGCCAGGATGGAGGAATGAAAGCTGGTCACCAGGGGCCCATGCCCACTTGAAGACATGACCATTAGCTGCTGTTTGTCTCTGTCTGTCACATCATTTCACATCCACGTGACTGACACTGTGTGACCCCATGCAAAGGCACACTAAGGAGAGTCACGTATCAAGGGGGAAGTAAGCTGAGAGCTCGGCATCTTATTCTAGTTCTCCCTGCACTATAACGACAACACTAAAAAGTTGGATGAAGAACATGGAGGTCCCCTGATGGGCACACATGCTAAATTGGCACTGTATTCTTCTTGAAAAAAGACAGCACATCAGCTTTAAATAACCTGCTCAGAAACCAAACCTCTAGGCTATTCATATTATGAAAGTTAGACATGAACAGTTGGACTCATTCTTTGCAAAACTGACTGAAAGTCTAAAAAGGAAATAAAGGGCTTTGTGAGAGGGCCTAGTGCTGTCCCTTGTTGCGTTTTCAAAACCTCTGGTCATATCCTGCAGCTTGGCTTTACAGACAGTATCACCACCACGTGGCAAAACAGAGGAACACAGGTAACCAGGCTGTTTGAGCAGCAGCTTCCATTACCCAGGTACAGAGACAGCCGTCTGTCAGAAATCACCCTCAGGGCTGGGACATGGTGGCAACAGCTGTGAGGGGAGCTGTTCAGAATGACTGATCATTCAAGAAGAACATATCTATAAGCAGATCTCCCACTTCAGATTTGTACCTTGGATAGCAAACATTATTCAAAGGCAAGCACGTGACAATAAAGCTCTGAGAAAAATTAGAACAGTTGCATCCAAGGGCTATGTTAACTGGTAGTTTTTCACATAAAGTTGTTATCAAAATAAAATCCAACATGCCTATCCCTGGAGGAGAACACCCTTCCACAGCAACAAATGCTGCTGCAGATGTAATAGGACTAATGATATCCCAGCTCAGGAATACACATGGAAAGTTGTAGGTGAATTATTTGACAGAAAAAATGCGTACAATGATACTTGTTTGCTCAATTCTTTTAAAAGTTCTTTTACTCTGCAGTGGGAATGGAAGACTGCAAAAATTGTGTCTTCTTAAAAACAGATAATTTCTTTTATATGGCTGTTCTTAACTGAATATACTTGTACAGTCTTCATGCCTGGAGAATACATGTTTCTCAGATGAACTTTGCCAAAAACCAACCCGATTTTCATTTCAGCCTGTCTTACCGACAGAGCCCTGAACACTTTTTCTCCAGGTAACGTACAATTCCTTTATTTGCTAACTTGGTATCTAGCAAGGCCATGTGCATTTTTTGTCAGCAAGATAATGCTTTAAATTACATTCACTGTAGTAAACATGTTAGACATTGTTCACAGCAAAGCAGACACTGAAGAGAATGCAGATCCTTTCCAGCTGTAGCAATGACTTACTAACACTGTAAATTGTTGCTATCATGCAGCCTGCATTGGATAGATGGGTTGACTACCCATCGCAGGACCCTGCCCCCGAAGGCAGACAAAAGGCAGAATCTGCAGCATAGCAACACATCCCTTGCATGTCACTCACACCACATCTGCTTTCTTATCACAGAAGCTTCAAGTCCTGTAACAGGCCAGCGTGGTTTGAAATACCCTCCAGCTGTTTTGTTATTTGTTAGTTTGATTTTGTTCCTCCCCTGAGATGTCTTTATTGGTTTATTATCATATATCTTCCTTTCATGATTGGTTAATTCTGTTCTCTCTACCTCATGATGTAATACCTTAAAACTGACTGCCAGAGAGCAAACCGGGGTCTCTCTGTTCGGCTTCCCTTCAAGTAACTGCCTCTCTGCCCCCCTGAGGGCAGGAGAAAATAAACTTGGACTGCAGCTAACAGAGTTTCCGACTCTTTCCTCTTTGCCTTTGCTGCTGGCTTGATAAACAGCAAGAGCTACTTGCTGTAAAAATGGCTTTGGGCTGAACTGGAAAACTGAGGCACGCAAACCTCAGTTACCATCAATCCTTCAGTCGCTAGTTCACGTGGGCATCGGACCTCGTTTACCTGCGAGACAGGCTGGAAACAAGCCCGGCGAGCAGCAGTAAATAATGAAAAAAACAACCATAAATGCATGACTGAAAAGAGACTGCTCAACCAGACCAATTCATAGCAAAGCCCAAATGTCACAAAGTCCTCAGGTCAGGGCTGTACGCACTGTAGGGGAGCCCTCTGACTCAGTGTCTTTACGTTACACTGGCAACAGTTCTAATACCAGAGGAGTGGATATTGATACTTCCGGGTATGACAGGGGTCACAGTGTTTATCACAGAGTAACAGAGATCTGTGCAGTTTGGAGTGTCAAAGGAAAAAGTCTGCCACTAACCCAGCAGCAGAGAACTACTAATTTGGGACAATTTACACCCAATAAGCTAGGGCAAACTGTATCCTCTCCTGAGCCATCTGTACCAGCGTTCAGGAAGGAGGGACAGGCCACATACTGGTATGGGAGATGACCATAACAAAGAGAAAGCATCACCCTGAAGGGCAGAAAATAAGAATTAGAGATTCAGCCTGTGCCTATGCCTCCAGGAGGAACAGAGGTGCAGGGACCAGACACGGCTAGGAAGGAGTACAGTACTGTCACTTAACCCTGGCTCTGCTGTGTCTCTGTAAAGACCCATCAGGCTGTTGCAAGAAAAGCACAATCCTGAACTGGAAACAGCATCTGTAAGGAGAAACAATGCATTTGCTCTCTCTGTCCTGTTGCAGTATCTATTTCTACTGTTTTCTGCAAGCACATTAAAAAGGAAAAAAAATTGTTCTTAAGGTCCTATTTTTTGTAGCCACCCTTCATTCCCAAAGAATGCTAAATGTCAATCTGATTGCCACTGTTTGTTTAAGGAATTTCCTGATCCCAGAAACTGATCCTTGAAGCCTAGACAAAGCTTACTTTTCTGTGGCTTAGGACAAGATCTACCATCTCTCAGCTCCATTATAGTGCATAGGTGCATATGTGATGGGATATGTGATGTCCTGCCAGATTTTCTTGCTACAACAAAGCTACCAAGACTGTAAATTGGGTGACCTGGCACCCCTGGGAATGCAAATCTCCCTGTCAGCCTCCTGCTTGCTAACAGACCTATGACCAAGATGCTGGGCTTACCCAGGAGCCTACACCAGCTTAAGGAAGACACTTTCCAGGAGGCTCTACCTGACAGGACCTCCTAAGTATAGCCAAATTTTGCCTCTGGACATCCAAGTTCAATAATTCCCAACAATCTCCTTTTTACTTCTTCCCTGTCAACTGCTTCTGAATGGTTCCCTCCTGCCTACTCTGATACAATAATATGAGATCAGACTCCCAAATGAAAAAGCAGAACAAGTTTCCAGGCTGCAACTGGTTTTGTAATGCAGATGCTTCTCTCTGTAAGTACAGACACCTCTGTGTATTGCCAATGTGTCACACTGAAAACACCGTCCCTTGTCTAGAGGCATTGCTGCTTTCAGACTGGCTCATCCATAGGAATAGCTGTTCCTGTAGTCCATCTCCTGGCTTAGGGTGTAGGAACACAATAGCTGAAAATATTTTTTATATATGCTAAAAAACTTTACAACAGGTTTAGACTATGGATCAATATAAAAAAATACCCAAACCACAGGCATTGTTTCAGAGGATTTTGTACAATTCACTCCCAATAAAAGTTTAAAATTATGAAGTTTTGAAAAATATCTCTGGACCAATCCGCTTTGCAATTTGAGCCTTTTCAGTATTTATTTCTCAACAAATATCAAGGTTCAAAACTTCCTTTTTGCTTAAATTTTTTGCGCCATCTTATGACTCCAGAGGGTAGTTCCTGAGAGTTCCACAACACTACACAGAAAGTGAGGGAAGTATGTAAAACCCCAGTTATGAGAACCGTATATCATTTTAACCCCATACTTACTGATGATTGGTAACACATATTTTCTAGATATCAGATCTAGTTATCAGATCTCTATAGCATATCTAGTTATATCTATCAGTTTGTAGGTCAGGGTATTGTTGGTAAAAGAAGCTGATAGGAGCTCCTTTCTTAGTGAAAGATGCCAATTTATGGCTCAAAAATCTCCCAAAAGGGCTGACTTGGGAGAGTATCCCCTGTCAGGACTATGCCCCATGCAGCAGGGTGACCTCAGGAGCCAAAGGGTTGAAGAACTATGAGCAGACTATTAAATCTTTATCCTTCTCCCCACCTCCTGTGGTTTGCTCTTCCTTAAAATAATGCCTGCTCTGATATCAAGCCCCCCATGATGTGAATAACTGTTTGAGTAAAACTTTGAATGTTGGGGTTTTTTAGTTGTTAATCAGTACAGTTTATGAGCATTGCAGTAACTGGGGGAAAGGTAATTCTGGCAGTGGGAGATTGTGACCACTGACTCATTGACCACCTACTCAAAATAGACTCCAGACTCAAATGGAGGGAAGAACTGCACATGAAGACTAATTTGCATGAGAAGTGAGAGATATAACTAGCAAATAGGGGGTTGAGTACTAATTAATAAATAGGTTTTGTAATAATATGTATGCCTTTGTCTGTTAAAGTCTATAAATAGTGTAAAGCTTTGACGAATGGGGAGCTAGCCTTTTACATGTTACCACCTAGCTCCCTACTTTGCGCAAACTAAAATAAAAAAAATTAGAAATACCTTGCCTCTGTGTGTGAATTGGTGCTATGCGATGGGTAATAACATTCAGAACAACACCTCCATCCTTTGGAAAGCCCCTGCACACAATAATCATAAACCGCCTAATTTAGAGAACCAGCACTCAAAATAAAAAAGGAAAGTGTGAGAAACGAAGCCCATACTTCTTTTTGGGGTTTTATAAATTTAATAAGGGACAATAGGGGACAAAGGTCATTTAAAGCAAAATCACAGCGCTGGGCGCGTGGGTCATAGCCAGACGCGTGCACACACACACAAATTTCCCATTTATATGCTTTAACATTATGCATATTAATAAACCACAATGCATATGCATAGTTTTTCTGAGAACTAATTTACGTTTCCTTTTGGAAGGGATTAACACAGTTCCTCCCCCGACCCGCCTTTTAGAGCATGCGTATTATGATCATGAGGGTCTTTAGGGGTCTTCTTCGATGAAGGCTCTGGTCTTCCTCATATCTCAAACTTTTCAACTTTGTCTTTGGAGCATGCGCAGTTATGGTGTCCCTAGGTCTTTCTGGATCCAACTGGTTTAAATTCTTTACTTTGTGGCTAATTGGCTTCATTGTTGCCAACTTCTCATTAGAACATCCTGCTGCTTCCCTATCTAGCCATACTTGTCTATTCTTGAGATTATTCACCTGGCGAGTTTCCCTTTATTTAAGCATTAAGCGATTAGTTAACCATATACTAGCTACTACATTGTATAGAAAGTTATGATTCAGATTATATAGGTACAGAAAGTTATGATTCAGGTTATATTGGTATCTTATAACTCAAGCTATATAAGCATCTTGTAACTTTGACCCCAGTTATAATGTTAACTAGTTAATATCTGCATAGCAAAGTTATTTTTAACATATTTGCACATAATATTTTCTAACATATTCTAATACATACTATTTCTTACATTTTACTACCTGCTAAAGCCAATGCTATAATAGCATTTTATCACAGAAAGAAAAAACTAAAAAGGAAAAAAGGAAAAGCACACACACACATACACACCCACCAAAAAGGCATACTAAATTATTTTGGTGTGCAGGTTTTGCAAATCAAAACCCATTGACACCAGGAGGACCGGCCCCGCGAAGGCAAAATGGCCAAAAGGCCCAATGAGGGGCAGCCCTTAGGGGAGGGGGCTCAGGTTCCAGCCATGCCGCCCCGGGGGGTGACAGGCCCTTTTCTGAAGGAAGAAGGACGGAGCCATGGCCAGGAAGGTCGTCCCTCATGCCAGATGCCATCACACGAGCTGCCTTCAGAGCACAACCCCTTCGTCCGGCTGTGAACTTTGCTCCCGCTCCCCTCCATGACGTTGACTACAAAGCTACATTAGAAAAATATTAATTATACAGCTGTTTCACGATACTCCCGCCTCCAGCCCGGAAGAGAGGTAGGTAGGAAGCCCCGTAGGTAGGCGGGCACAGGGATAACTCACGGCGTTCCAGCGGCAGTGCCACCCTGTCCCGTCCCGCCCTGTCCCAGAAGATGGCGGCGTGGCTTCCTCGCTTGCGCGGTCTTCTGCGGGTCGCCGGCTCCCGACCCTTCTCCGCACACCCCAGGTGAGCGGCACCGGCCATGGTGGGCAGCGCTGGGGCGGAAGGCACCGATCCGTGGGGGTGGGTGAGCGCCCCTGAGCTTGGGTTCCGTAAACAGCGGGGTGAGTGTCTTTGCCCACCTGCTTGGGGGTGTCTGTGTGGGGGCTGATGGGCCTGTCTGTATCTGCTATTCAGTCTGTGTGGATGTGTGCACGCATCTCTGTGTGTGTTTGGAGAGTGTGGATGCGCGTGGTCTGTATACGTGTAGCGGGAGGGTTAGAGGCGCTATATGCGCACATATGTGCGTGTGTGCGCGGCCGTGCCCCCATCGCAGGAGGCAGCTGGAGCTGGGCGAGCCCCCCGAGCCGCGCGGGCCCGGGAGCCCCAACGCATCCATCCCCGTGCTCTCCCGACCTTTGTTCCACTTCCCGGGAACAGCGAGTCCCGTGCTGGCAGCAGGTGACAGCCGGGCGCGTTCTTTCCCGGGCACCGCGTTCCCCCGTGGCAGCAGTGCTCGAGCTCGGGGACTGGGGGGAACAGAAAGGCAGGAGTGGGCTCACACCTTCCCAGACCTTCGAGTTGTCTCTCCCAGGACTGTCGTTGAGAATAAGGGAGCAGCCAGGCCCTTCCCTGTGTGACTTGTGCAGTGTCAGCCACAATTAAACAAAAGGGTGGGCTTAAATAAAACTCGACATCATCTTAGACAGCTTTAAAAATAAGGTGGAGCTTTTGAGAGAGTCACTGTGTGCCTAGCTTTGAGGGTACAAAATACTCAACAAGCAAGTTGCTGTATCCCATTTTTCCCAACTATTATTAGAAGTAAATATAGTCTGTGTTTCAGGGGGATTATTTCACTGGCAGAGCCTGAGTAACTGCATGTGATAGTAAATAAAGACTTGTGTCTCTATAGCAGAGTAAATAAGCGTAGGCTCAGCTGAGTTCTGTAGGACTACACACAGGTGATGTGCAGAGGAACTGAGAGATTAACAAAATAGCTTGAGAAAGGAAAAGTGAATGCCTCTTCCATGTACTCAGCTCTGTACTTAAAATTTCTGATGTTTCATGGCAATACAATAAAAGCAAGCCTTAGAGTAGTATGTCATCCTTGATGTTCCAAACCCCTACAAAAGTTTTATAAACCCTTCTTTCTTATTTCATAATTATACTTTCCTTGTGTGGTTTCTACTACTGGCGTTTACCACTATTTCAGTTTTTATTTTTTTGTTAAAGCATCGTTTTGGTTTTACATATGTTCTCATTGGGGTAACTTTATTCTTTTACCTATGTATGTATTGTAATTGTTTTTAATTTATTTGAAGTGTTAAGGACAAACCAGCCTTGCTTTACCTCCATTAATAGTCCAGTGGAGTTCTTTGTATTTATCATGGGTAACCTTTAGACCTAATGGTGTGCCAGAGTTAAGATGTGAACTATGTTTAGTAACATGGGTGTTTCTTCCCTTTTAAAAGGGTTATGCAAATAGGTTGCCTGTGTCCTAACAGATGCATTAATTTGTCTTTTTTTAGTCCTCTGCAAACAGAACAGCATGGCACAAAGCGCCTGGAACCATCTTCTGCTAAGACTTTGATTGATATAGGCACTCGGAGGATCTTCTCATCAGAGCATGATATCTTCAGGGAGAGTACCAGGAAGTTCTTTCAGGAAGAAGTACTGCCTTTTCACACAGAGTAAGATAACCTCTTAAACATTTTAGTTTGCCAATAATCATTTTTCCCCAAAATGCTTTTTGCGGTGTTACGCCTGATACAATAGGATATACAAATTTACCAAATTGAAACAAACTTGTGAAAGTCATGCGTGAAGGAAAATCACACATAATCAAATTGAATGCATCCTTTGAGCTCCAGTGTAGGCAATCTGGCATCCTCAGCTTAGGCCCATGAGCAGACAAATGCAGTTTGCAGAGTTGCAGCAAAGTTTCCCTGCCGATAGGATTAACTGACACAGATGTTTTTGGGAGAGTTGGAGGCAGTTCAGTTCCCACGCTATTGGGAAATAGCTACTGAAAAAGGCTTTGATCATGTGTCTAGGTTACTGTCTCTCTTGCAGTAGATTTTGTAGCTACATACAAGTACATATAGCATCGTGAGGTGAATCATATATTACCAAGAAACTTACACTAAACCTCTTTGTTTGAATTTCTTTATTTTTTGTTTCTGTGGAAATATGTGCATTTTCTGTACAGAGTAGAACTGTTGTAATTCCACTGAACTAGAGCTGGAGGATGGTTTTAGCCCTTATTTTAGCCATATCCAATCACATTATAGTGGTGGATAGCAAAGAAATTAACTCAGGTTATGGTTTTGAACCAAAAGTGTCAAGCTGTAGTAGTGTCTTAAGCAATTTCTAGTTTACTTGAAGTAAAAACAGCAAGGGGTACTGAAGGGCTTATTCTGAAATTGACCTGCTAGAATAGAGTATCCTGATACAGCTCAAGTGTGTATCCACAAACAGCCGAGGTGCCTCAGTTGAGTGAGTGGAGCATCATGGCTCTGGGGCAAGAATGAGCAGCAGGAGGCTTACAGTAGGGTTGGTGACAGGTATTTTTTTTATCCTCAAATCACAACCTCGTAGTAGTATGCTTTTCCACTGTACAGTCATATTCTGTCCATAAAACCAGATGTTTTCCCTCATTTTGTGTTAGAAGGACTTCCAGGGCATTGGCTCTGCTTGAGGTTGCTGAAGATCCTATTTGCCATCTTGCTGACACAACAATTTCTTAGGGAGGCTGAATCAAGTTGAACTTGTGTTCTTGCATCACTTCAGTGACCGATGAACCGCTCTGTTCTCGCACCTCTGAAGTAAACAAGGAGGCTTCAGGCACAGTATTTTAATTGTCTGGGCTGAGGTGAAAAGACATATGTAGCATCAGTGAATGCAATTGTGGATTATGTTGAGGAGGAGAAGCTTTTGTGCTGGGTGAAGTAGAGACAGGAATGTCCCTGAAAGTGGGGATCAGGGGCAAAGCAAAGATGGTAAAAAGAGATTTAAGATTTCCAGTGTAGAAGCAAAAGCTCTGTGAGTCAGCTGAAATACTGGAACAGCTTGCTCAGCGAAGCTGTAGCCGCCCCCTCCCTGGGAGTGTCCAAGGCCAGGTTGGATGGGGCTTGGAGCAACCTGGGCTAGTGAAAGGTGTCCTTGCCCATGGTAGGGGGGCAGAACTGGGTGAGATTTAAGGTCTCTTCCAATCCAAACCATTCTGCGATTCTATGATTCTGTTTTATATGTAGGATAAGATATTTGATTAACTGTGGGTAAACAGCTATAATATAGCTCTGCTGCACACAAGTGTAGAGAAAAAAAAGCTTTAAAAAAAGAAAACCTGAAGCATTAATGACCATCCAACATTCTATTGAGTTGGCAAGCCCCATAAAGAGGCACTACTTTCCAAGAATAGATTATTCCTGTGGTGTTAAAGTTTACAATCTATCAGCAGATAAGCCTCAACTATCTATTTACACAAACTTGAAAGTACCTTAAAGCAGTAATTTACCAAGATGCAGTACTGACTTGTAAGAAGTGCACAGGGACAGGTTTTTATACAAAACTAATATGGTATCTTTTGGTTCTGATAAAGCATTTTTTACTGGTAGAGTTGAAGTCTTTCACAAAAGCTACTGATGTGTTATACTCATTTTGTATGTGGATAAATGTACATTTGTAAAGGGAATGTCAGGAGGATAAAGACCTGCCTGTAATGATTCAGATGACTGGGGCTAAATTGCCTAAATCCTAGTCTGGTATAAGAGTCATAACAAGTCTTAATGAAATCCTGTCAGGTTACACACTGGAAGCAGGAGTCACACTTGTTTTGCAGTTGGTGTCCCTGTAATGCCAGTGGCATCTGTGGATTTGAAGACTAGAAACTTTGTGATTAAGCCGCTCCTTCTTGGCTGTAGCATATAGTTGTCTGTGTACCTTCACACTGTCTGTCGGTGTTCCAGTGTGAGGCAGCAGCCATGACAGATAAACAGTAGCACATGGGGGGTTCAGTGTGTGACCCTGGTTTTGTGTTCATTTTGCAGATGGGAGAAGAATGGCCAGGTGAGCAGGGAGCTCTGGGAAAAAGCTGGACAGCAGGGTTTGCTGGGTGTTGCTATCGCTGAAAAACATGGAGGCATCGGAGCGGATATTCTCTCTTCAGCCATCGTCTGGGAGGAGCAGTGAGTACTAGATGCTTCAGGAGGAATTTCAGTGATCATATTGTTTGTGACTGTATTTTTTTTCCATAAGTTATCCTCATTATTGACTACATTTGCTTACAGAAAATGATGTTATCTTTCCTGTGGAAAGAATAGTTTAGATATATGTAAATCCCTCCTGTTTTAAGTATTCTGGATCATTGTTTGAGTAACAAGTGTCATTATGCTCCACTGGCTTTGTGACTGGGGAAAGCTTTTTTTTTAGCCTGGTAGTTATGTACCCATTTGGCTGTGAAATTACATTCTATAAATAATGGTAAAAGTGCCAGAAGATCTCTGAGACTTCTGTGTAGTGGGGTTTTCTTTATTATTGGGTCTGTGTTGTAACAGTGTAAGTTCAGTGTTCAAGTCTTGGTAGTACTTTTTTCTGAACTTCCCCCCTGTTTGTTTCCAGGATGTATGTTAACTGTACAGGCCCAGGGTTCAGCCTTCATTCAGATATAGTCATGCCCTACATTGCAAACTATGGCTCTGAAGAACAGATTAAACACTTTATCCCCCAAATGATTACAGGCAAGTGCATTGGAGCTATTGCCATGACAGAACCTGGGGCTGGCAGGTAAGCCAAATATTAAAACAATGGTCCTCACATTATTTGCTGTCTATTGATTTGTCAGTGAAAAACATTCTGAACCTCCTGGTTAGTTACTGTACGGACTAGACTATCCATATTATAGGTAAAACTCGAAAAACCTGTTATGGATTACTTTATTACAATTTTTTCATTTCAAGATAGTAGTTCAGAATCCATTTCTGTATTTGTCCTACTGTGGGCAATTATGCTTTGTATTTGCTTTTGCAGTCTGAGTTTATAGTTACCAACTTGCTTGTCATGTGAACACACTTATGAAGCATAGTCAGTGGGAAATTGCATACATTTGTAAAGAAGGCTTGGCTTTACTACTAGCTTTTTCTGTGGAACAGAACACCTTGTTTTTCTTTCCTCTGAATCCTTTCAGAGAAATGTCCTTCCTTGCCCAGCACATATCTGGAATAGATACTGCTGATCTGACCCGTTTCCAAAAGAGAGAGGGACACATGAAGTGCAAAACCTGTTGGTGTCATGTTTCTACAAATGGTAGATGTTGCTCATGGCTTTTCACAGAGCCTCCTGATCAGGATTGAGCCTGTTTAGAGGATGTGATTTTGTGTGGCATTTGTCATCTGAGGCATACTGGTGTAAATGCATGCTGACCTGCTGTTGTCAGTGCTTGTATTACACCACCTCCCACAAGCAGAGATGAGGAAATGGGACCTCACGCTCCTGTATGGTTGCACAGATTTTTCATCCTTTCCCGCAGCGTGCTTGTGGTTTCTCTTACACTCGGCTATTTCACAATGTCTCACTATCCTCATCTGTTTTCACTAAGCCCATGCCTGGATGGTATAAAAGCTACCTTATTTTGTACTGGGTAGAATTCAATATACAAATTGCAGCTTCCAGAATGGTTTCCTGAAGGACCTTTTGAATTTCGTTTTAGTGACTTGCAGGGAATACGGACATATGCAAAAAAAGATGGAAGTGACTGGATTCTTAATGGGAGTAAGGTAAGTGCGCTGACATAAATACCGCTCGTAGGCTTTAGGAACTGAATGCATTTAGCTGAATGCAGCAGGATGTGCACCACTCTTAGTATCTCCTCCCAATCTTCTGGTTTGGGGTTTTTGTGTGGGTTGTGTTGTAGGTGGGGTTTTTTGTTCCAGTTACTTTTTTATCGGTCTTGAGGTATGTCTGTTGCAGGCAATTTACAAACTGATTTATGGGAGGGCTTGTATAGGTTCTTTTTGTAGCTTTTAAATAACCCTATTAAAAGGCTTTTTTTCCCTTAAACTGTGAAGAAAAGGGGGAAAAATGTGCTGTGTAGTATGAGCAGGATGGTTGTTAGTAATGATGTTTAACAATAAAATATATACACTACTGCCGTGAAATATTCTGTGGCCTGAGTAAAAACTTGTGTTGCCACAATGCAAGCTATGGAATCTGGAATCTTTATTCAGGAGCTTGGTGGTCATGTTAGAAAAAAAACAAAACAGCTGCATCAGATGCTCTGACTGCCTTGTCAAGCTGTGGCAAAGCACTTTTTTCGTTATCGTAATGAAAAACAAGAAGGCAGAAATAATGTTGAAGTGGGAGTGTGGGTTCAACAGACCATTTTTTAAAAGGCTATGAAATGTCTTAATCTTCTTTTTTACTGCTGCTGATAACATAGTACTGATAGAGACTTCTGGTCTTAGCAGAATTTCAGTGATGAGAATGTTTGCAAGCAAATACATATGCATAGGTGCTAAAAAAGGTGCTCATGCTGCTCATTTGAAGCCAAGCAGGACAGAAAGCTTTCTTTTGCTGGACTTAAGATGGATCCATTTGACAGACTCGTGAGTTGTTCTACAGGATAATAGTAAGCAGTTGTGACAAGAAGCTGTTGATAGTTTTGAGTGTTATGCCTCACTAATTTAGTTTCTAGACAAGAGAACCTGTGTTTATTTATATACTGTATTCCTTCTTTATCATGGGACAGACAAAAGAAACAAATCTGTGCATTCTTTAACTTCACACTTCCGCCCCACACAATACTTCTCAAATTAATGTCTGCCTTGTTCCAAAACACTTAATATCAAAAGCTTAAAATTCATCTGGACACTTGAACCTTGTCTTTCAGTTCACCTGTGGAAGTGTCAATGTAATTTTTCTTTCTGCTACTTGGTGATCCCTTCTAACCTCTATCCACCTTGTTTTATTCTAAGTTGCCTTTTTTTACAGGTGTTCATCACTAATGGTTGGATGAGCGACGTAGTGATTGTGGTTGCAGTTACAGACCGGGAGGCCCGATCCCCTGCTCATGGGATCAGCCTTTTTCTGGTGGAAAATGGAACAAAAGGTTTCATCAAAGGACGCAAACTGAACAAAATTGGCCTGAAAGCTCAAGTGAGTTCATACAACCTCTAATGCAATAGACTTGGAGAAAGTCTAAACCCACTTAATGCCTGGCAACTGCTAAATAAATATAAGATGGAGCTATGATGCTATTCTAGCTGTTAGACTTTAGAGAACAAAGATGCAACATATATATCCTGATTTTGCCTGTGGAAGTCTGAAGCATGTGATGTGCAAGGAGAGGCTGAGGAAGCTGAATGTATTTACTTTGAAGAAGCCTGGAAGGACAGGATCTTCCTTATGCCTTTAGCCTATAGAGATGGTGGGGCCTGATTCTTCTTTGAGGAGCAGAGTGAAAGGGAGAGTGGCAAAGGAGACAAGTTACATTAAGGAAAATTCTTAGTACGTAGTAGGGAAACAAGTCCACCAGGAAAGTGATTGGTTACTTGCACAGGGGCCGAGAGAGGTCCTGAAGCCTTCATCTTTCAAGCTTTGGAAAGCTTAACTAGACAAAGCCCTCAGCTGATTGTTTTTCTGGAGCTGCTCTGAGTAGGATGTCAGCTAGATGACTTCTGGAGGATCCTTCCAGGCTAAATAATTCTGAGATTTCAAGTTAGAGTGCACAATAGCAAGAAAAAAATAGGGCAAAATTAGTGTACTGAGATGAAAATGTCAGACTCTCAATTCTTGCATTTCAAATCCTCTTAGGACACAGCAGAGCTGTTTTTTGAAGATGTGCGGTTGCCAGCCAGTGCTTTGCTTGGAAAAGAAAACAAAGGCTTCTACTATCTGATGGCAGAGCTCCCTCAGGTAAAAGGAATGCGAGTGTTTGCTGTCTGCAGGAAGAATACAGAGATAGTTTTTGTCATTAGTCCTGAAGTTTATGTATTGTGGTGAGCCATCTGGGTTGCCAAAGCAGGATGCGTTTGTAACACCCCAAAATATTTCTATGGGTTAAGCTCACAGGAGAAATAACAATCAGATATTCTCAAGAGTCACAATTACACAGGTTTACTGGCAAAATATAGAAAATCAAGAAACTTTGGCAGAGGATGTAGTGCAAGTCCAATTAACATAAAACACTTATCACGGCATTAACTTAGTCCTTTTAACTTAGCCTTGTTTAAACCCGTCCGATGTTACATAACCCAAAATGTTCCATGGAAAGAGAATTAGAAGAAGAAGAAAAGGAGAAAGATAGAAAAAATACGGAAAAAGACACCTATAACTACCAGCTCCCGAGTTCCAGTGATGATGAGGTAGAAACTCCAAGAGGCTGATAGGGTCAAGACATGCTCCCTTTGTGGTCAGCCTTTTAAACCCCAGAGCCACCCTGGCCCTCCCCCCTGCTGGGACTTTAGTCACTTGGCGACTCAGGAGCTGGCTTAGGCAAGACTGGGGCCCTGCCTCCAGTGTGCCACTACTGACAGACACTGAAGGGCCGGGATGCTCTAGGGCTGGGCTGGGGGTGTGCTGTGCAGAGCAGGGTACATCTCGTCAGAGCAGGGCCCGACCTGCCCCCTTACCCCCACACATGCATCCCAAAATGTCTTGAGGCATCGATCTTTTCCAGTCTTTGACAGTCTTGTGTGCAATGTTTTGTTGATACTGCTGATTTTTAATTGAAGCACACAGTGCTAGGTGTAGAATTCTTTGGGTGTTGCTAAAAACGTTGATATCCCACCAGCTCAAAGCCAGATCTCTTAATCAACAACCCAGCTACTGATGAACCTGAGGGTAGTGTATTAAGAGGAGCATACCACAGATTTCTTGTGTACTTCTAGTATGGAAGCACTTTGCTTAGTAAATTAAGTGCAGTTTGGATGTCTCTGATTCATTTGGCATTCTCTTTCAAGAAAAAAGCACTGCTGTTCTAGCTCTTCTGCAAGTAGAAGCATATTAAAGTTACATGGAACTCTGTTCATATAACAAAGTGAAGAAATTGTTTAGCTGCCAAAATACTTTGCCAGTTTACAACTTACTTTATGAAGTTTTGGAATTATTTGGGAGGACAAAAAGGCAATGTGGTTTTTCAAAATGTGTCTGTGCTTTGTCAAAGCTCTGATGTTGTATTTACCTCATTTGGTAGGGATCATGTGTTTTAATTTTATACTGTGAGTAAATAAAAAACCTGATCAAAGGAAATCTTTTACTGCTTTAAATAGATGTGCTCATGAACAGGTTGAATGCAATGCATCAGACTGTTTCAATGCTGCCAGAAACAATTGTTCTGCATTTAGTTTTTGTTTTTCACCGTGCAATGAGGAAAGAAAAACAAGCCATTTTTCGTAGGCTTTTTTTCCCCTAGAGTTGTCCTATTGAAATTGTTAAATACAGTTGTTGTTTAAACTGAGCAGTGAAAGCCAATAATTGGAACAGAATTATGAATGTGAATTTTTCTGTTGGTAAGATTCCTGTGCTCAAATCTGTAGCTATTTTTTGAGTCGTTGTGATGGAGCATTATCCCAGTAAAAATTTAAAAGTGAGCTTTTGTCCCACTTATTAATTTCAGTAATGCAGTATGTCTGGTTTGATATTTTATGTGACTTCTGCTCCCACTCCCTTAATGAACAACACTGAACATCTGTGTCCTAATTGTGCATCTGATGCGGAGGAATGTAGGACTAACTCAACTGGATTCTGTAATTTGTGTTTCAAAAGGAAAGACTGCTAATTGCTGATATGGCTCTTGCTGGCTGTGAATTCATGTTTGAAGAAACAAGGAATTATGTGAAGCAAAGAAAAGCTTTTGGGAAGACAATTGCGCATTTGCAAGTGAGTTAAGAACTGAGCCACTTGTGTACAGATTCTAGTGTGTGGTTGCTATGCATCTGTGTATATGAAATAGTTACTAAATGAAAATCACTGGACTGTTTTGAAAGGATTATTTTCACAGGTGTCGCTGTTGGATTGTGGCTGTTCTTTGCCTCTGTGCCCATCATTCATCTTTGAAATGCTAAACCAATAATTTTTAAAAAGCACCAGAAAAGCCTTAATGTTTGTGTTTTATGACTTGGGTAGGTAACGTCCCAGCAGTGCTACTTCTAAGATGGAAATAGGTAGGCAGGAAGTATACTGGCTCCTTGCTGCTGCTAAAGAACAATACCCTTGTTGATCTTAGGCTTGCATTTTACTGCCAGAGGTCCTAATCACAGGGTCCATCACACCTGCATGTGTTTGTCTGTGCCTGGAATCCTGGGGACTGTCTGTGCAGGTATTGTGTTCCTCTGCACACAGAGCATTGCAGAAAAATTACTTTGGAGGTTGCTGGAGGTGGGGACTCCCAGGAGTGCCCTTGCTGCCCGAATGCTGTGGAGGTGTTTCATGAATGTTGTAATGAGAATCCTCAACCAGCAGCAGTCTGGGTGTTTGTGTGACTGCATGTGAAACTGTTGGGTCATGCTCTGTGGGCAGAGCTCACTCCTGACAGGGATAGGTAATTGAGTTTTGAGATGTTTGTGCCTACAGTCTTTAGCTGCAGGCATAAAACACATGTTGCTTTCCACAGGATTGCTATACTACAGTGTTCCTGACAACGACATTAACTGTTAGGGCTGAAGCAGGCCAAGCTTCTGCACGTTTGGTTTATAGGATAGAACTGACTCATGTGGGCTAAAGATGTTGACTGCCTCTTCTTTTTTATATACTTTTGAAATTTTTTTTTTTAAATAATTAACAAAAAAATCAATTTCTACGTCTTGAGACTTCATTTGTCAAACTCAAATCTTTAGTTGTGAAGAGCACCAGAACTGGAACTTTTAGGGGCTGGAATGCTAGGTATCCTTCAGGGGACTATGATCTTCATCTGTTTTTAAAGTTAACTTTCAGGAATCCATAATTCCAGACGGAATTTATTATGCGCACTGTGTGACTGTAACACAAAAGAACTATATTTTACCTCTTTAATGTAGGTAGGGGATGCTTCCTATTTGTAGTAGTTTACTGTGCAGAGATCTCCAAAATAATCTCCTTTTTTAGGCTAGGCTACCAGCAGGTGGACAATAAATTTCATAAAGTATATTATTTTTGCCAAAATAATGAATTTCTGCATATCTCTTCAATTTCCTTTTTCCTATTGCTGATGACTCGAGTGTGCATTTTATAAATAATCCTTTCCAACTAGAGCTCCGTCTTGGGCTAATTCATTTAGTCATGCCACATTACAGCACTTGAAATTAATTCTTTCCTTGTAGTAGTACACTGGTCCGATATATTTATTGTCAAGGGAAGCAAGATTTTTTATATACATTTCTAGAACTGAAATAAGAAAGAACTTTTATTAGTGGGTGATGTTTTTATCCCCTCCCTACCAGAATTACAAGAAGGTGGTCAAATGCCTGCCTGGTCTGGTTTTACATAATCTTATGATGGATTTTACCTCTTCTATGTAGACCTCTTTTCCAGTGTGACAGAACTTGGTGCTGAAAGACTTTCTGATAGTCTAAAGTTTTTTATTTTTTGCTTCAGTCTCTTTGCATGTATCTTAAACTCTGAAGAATACATAGAAAAAGCATTCAATAAGTGGTGAAATGTTATTAATTGGGAAAATTCATAGCTCTACAGAGTGAAAGGATGTTCCCTCACAAGAGGGAGCCAAGAGTGACAGAGCACTCTGGGCCTCCTGCTCTTTAGGAATTTGTTTTCCCTTTCTCTTGTGCTTTTTCTCTTAAATTTGTGTTTTGAGAAGTAAAGAGCAGTCTAATTTTGTCTAGTAAGACTGGTGAAGACATTATTGTCTGGAAAGTAAGGTGTCTCTTCTGATTTACAAAGCCAAAGTTGTTTGAAATAGTGATTTCTAACAGCAATCCTTTCAGAAAATGCTGCATTTTCTACCTAAAGTATTAAACTGCACTATACTTCTTTCCTCTACCCTCTCTATCCACTTCCAAAACAAGACAATACAGCACAAGTTGGCTGAAATAAAAACACAGATTTGTGTGGCCCGAGCTTTTATGGACAACTGTTTGCAGCTCCATGCAGATAAACACCTGGACTCCGCCACAGCCTCGATGGCAAAGTATTGGTATGTGCTTACAGTCATCTAGAAGTGTTACTTGCATAATCTTAACTCTAATGATGTGGTCAACAAAAATCACAGTTACATTGAAAACCAGGGTTGGTTAACCAGATCAATTTCAAAATAAAGGCATACTTTTAAAATAGGCTTCCATGAATAACATGATCATGCCTCAGCTTTAGCTTTAAGTAAAAGTGAGTGCTCCATTGGTATTTAGACAAAAATTTACATTTTACTGTTAGCAATTTGTTGTTGGGTGTTTATTGGTTTTCTTTGTTGTTTTTTTAATGGGGTATATGGCTTGGTTTGATTTCTTTAAAAGCAAAATGTGAATATTTGGAGCAAAATTTGAATATATTTGAAGCTCTGTGATACTATTTAGTTAATGTTACTTAACAATAGCTGTTTGGTCCAGCCAGTTTTCAAAGCTATCTTGTTTTAGGAAGAAATTGTTGGCTATGGCTGTTGCTGTAACTGAGACTGAACAGTGCTTTCCTTATTGTCCAGAACTTCTTCTCCCTCATCCAGTACTTGATAGTGTTATATGTCAACTTAGTTTTATGAGAGAAAAACAACTGGAAACATCTAAGATAGTGGTACATTAATTTGTATAGTTTTAGCTTGTTGCAAAGATAGGAGAAAAAAAGCAAATGAGACATGAGCTAAGACATTTTATGGAAGATACACAGATTTACAGTTTTTAGGCTTTTCAAGATAAGTGTAGAGGAAATGAGCAGAAATATTTTCAATGGAAGGAAGGGTTTTGAGTGCTATTCCTGGCAGTGATTACCTAGAAGTACCAGGTACAGAAGCAGAGGCATTCAGTTTTGAGGAGGAGGAAACAACTAATGCCAGCTGAGATATGCAGACTCACCTCCTCAACAAATTTCCCAAAGCAAGGCATTTGAAACTCCGTCACTTTCCCAGCTGTTTACCATCATGATTTGTTGTGGATTTCCTCTTTCCCTAGTGGAGCCCCTGTGACCCTTCCATAAGACTCTCTTAAATGGTTTAGAAAATACTTGAATGTAGAATTGCTTTATTCCCTTATGTATTAGGAGATTCTCTCTAGTCTCTAATTTTCCTTCAAACCTTTTGTATGGTCAATGACTCAAGTTAAAACTTTGAAAGATTTTAAAACCTGGTTTGTGCATCTCTTTTTTCATATCTGGAGAAAGGTCTGTAGGGTTGTTTTGGTTTGGTTTTTCTTGTGGTGACAGGTTGTGTTACATACCTAAAAGAACTTGAGAATGTATTTAGGAAAGATAGTTGCAGTAACTCACTGCAGAATTAAAGTTGGTATAATAAACTATAAGGATTTAACTGAATGAGGGGATGATTTGGGGAAAAGGCCATTCCACGAGAAGCAATTGACTAGCCATTTTCATTTCTTCTGTTGCCACTGAAAGCTGTATGCTTAGAAAGTGGTTTTTTTATGTGTTCTAACTTCAGCTTGAGCTTCCAGTGCAGTTAAATTTTTTTTGCTATTAAGTCCAAATTTTGCAGTCAACAAATGCTGTTGAAGAATTACAGTATGTTTTAGAATTGAAGGCTATGAAGTTTATTCTGGAAAATAAATTATGCCCGGGTGATGGTCATGCTCAAAGAGCATCCTGGTGTGTTGCTAATGGGAATGATGGGGGGAAGCCTGATTTACTGTTAATTTCTGACAAAGCTGAGGGATTTCATAAGAAAAGAGACTGTATCAACTTGCTTCACAAAAGGATTCTCTTAGCCTATGAGGAGGGTAAACAAGCCTGTTTGTTTTGAAACCTTTCATTTTCTGAAAGCTGTCCCGTAAAGGGAACAAAACTTAAATACATTAATTTGAACAGTATTTATTTCTTACTGTCTTGTTAACATATCTTTGTCTTTTGTAAGGTTTTGCAACATAATGTCCTTCTAAAAGCAAATTTCCTTTTGGCCATTTAAGGTGTTCTGATCTCCAAAACAGCATAGCTACTCAGTGTGTACAAATGCACGGAGGATGGGGGTACATGTGGGAGTATCCAATTGCAAAGTAAGTGTAACATTTCAGATTTTATGATGACAGATTACCAGCAAAGTCAAATGAGATACTTCTTTAGGTCTGTGTGTCAGTTGTTTAGTGTTAGTAGTGATTTACTGTTCCTTTTCTCGTCATGTTTGATTGAAAGGGAATCTACTGTACAGGTGTCTGCAGGAAGGCTTTGTTTTGATTCTCCAAATAACTCATGAGCTGTTCACCAATTATTGTCTGTTTTTTCAACAAAAGAGAAGTTGGTTTTTTAGAAGAAAGTGTTAATTGAAGAAACAGAAGTAAAACTATAAAGGTAGAAATGACGGGGGAGCTAGTTTATGTTTTATCTAAAATTAATTGCATATGTATGAAGAAAACATGTTGATCAGATACCACTGAGTATCAAATTGTCAAATCAAGAGCATAACTGGCTACGTTCAGCATTTTTACACTTCTTTAAATGAAAAAGTTGAGAGATTTATATGTAGAAAAGGAATTTGCTATTCCCATTTTTTTTCTGACTTTATGAATTTAGAGACATTTATGGAAATTTTGTATATATCCATGTGTATTATCTGTAAAGTTTGTGTACAGGCCATGTGACACTCACTAAGTAGAGATTTTAGTACTGTTTTTATTTAAAAAAATCAAAGAGGCGGTAATCTGACAGTAGAAATAGCAAAAACAGGACTGCTGTGCAGTTGTCATAAATGAGTAGGCTGATTTTTTTAACTGAATAGGTTTAGATTTTTTTTTAATTTTAAATACATTGACTATGAAATGTTGCTTTAAAAGTACTTGTTCCTTGATGTTTGGAATGAGTGTAATTTGTGAGGGTTCTGCACTGACTTATAAAACGAAGGCCATTAAGTCCTGTTCGGGGTGTCCTCGAACCCCCTGCTTGTCTGTGTGTACAGTATGTAGATTTCCAGAGAATGCCACATTGCTTCTGGGCTGCTCTCTGTGTGAAGCAGAATGAAAATGGAAAAGTTCTCTGTCATCATCCTGTGTGCTGTCACCAGGAACAAGAGTTGGGAGTGGAGTAGTAGCAGGAGTCTGGGTTTATAGGGCTTTATTTTTTTGTTTAATTAGAGGCAATAGTGGAGACTTTACACTATAAACAAACAGGGAAGAGACACTGACCCAGTTCCTGGTTTGGTGCACAGCACCCTGGGAAGTTGTAATATTCTAGGTAGTTGAAGCCTCTTATAAAATAAGAACTACTTTATCAATGGGAATGGTATACTTTGAAAAGAGGGATCTCTAAAGATAAAACACTTTTTTTTTCTTTTTTATTGTATGTTCATTCTGAGTTGTTGTTTGTAATGTTTCCTTGTTTTGTTTTGGTTTTTTCCTCCCTCAGAGCTTTTGTGGATGCCCGTGTTCAGCCAATCTATGGTGGTACCAATGAAATAATGAAAGAACTTATTGCTAGAGACATTGTCAGTGACAAGTAGGGCAGATGCCTACTCCTTTGCAGAGTCTTGCAGAATCCTTTTGTATATTAATCTATGGCATAAAATCAGACATCAGAATGTAAGTAAAATAAATGTGCTGTATCATATTCTTTAAAGCAAGCGACACTTAAAGCACGTTTTAGTAATAACAGTGTGCTCATATGCAGGATATCTAATATTTAATTAACTTAAAATTTGAATTTCTTTGTAGAACAGAGTAGTTCTCTGGGTGTCGAGAGTTCCGGTAGGGAAAGGCATTTTTAAGTCTGAAAAGTTGGGGAGCTTGGTCTTTCAGACTTGAACCCATTGTGTTGAATCTGAACCTCACTTTTCAGAATCAAATGTTGAGAGAAACCATATTCTTAACAAATAAACAAAATTAAATATTAGTGTAGCTTTAAATTTGTATTTCCCCTTGACAAGTAGAACTTGACACTGTTACTGTTGCTACCATACACCTGCTCACTGTGCAGGAGCCACCTGCTGTGCAGCTGATCTCTATGTTTACATCTAACCCGGCATGCCTTATTTTAATTACTTTGGTCAAATAAACATAATAAAGCATTTCTATGCAATCTCATGCTTGTCTGCGGTTACTTCAAAGCCCGCGGTGGAACGGGGTTTCTTCCTCTGCGCCCGTGTTCACCTCAGGGCACTGAGGGGGAGTTCGGAGGGAGGGAATATGATGCAGGTGAACTTGAGGGCTTTTTATTTGCGATAATAACTTGGAATGTGTATGTTTATGGTGTTTTTTTAGCTCTTTACCCATGCAGGGTGTTAAGAGTTGAACCTGGCCGGAGCGGGGAGAGGCGGTGACCCCTCCCCTTCCACACGGCCTCGCCGCGGGCGGGTGGGGGGAAGGGGA